>VBSM01003204.1:20844545-20900153 GCA_008086735.1 Cheirogaleus medius
GCTCGCTGTCGTTTCTTAGAATTGAATAATATTCCATTGTGAGCATATACCACAGTTGGTTTTGTCTGATATGAGATTGCCTCACAAGCTGTCTTTTGGTTTCCATTTATGTAGAATATTTTTTCCAGCCTTTCACATTGAGCCTATGTACATCCTTACGGTTAGGTGTTTCTCCTATAGACAGCAGATACTTGGATTGTGTTTTTTTTCCGCCATTCCTCCATCCTATATCTTTTGGATGGTGCATTTAAACAATTAACATTAAGAGAGAGAATTTATATGTGTGATGCTGTTCTGTTCTTCATGTTGGGTAGTATCTTATTGCTTTGTTTTTCCTCTTGTGCTATTATTTTTTAAAAGTTGTGAGATTTAACTCTTTTGGATGATTTCATACTGTTGGGTGTCTATTGTGCTGATTGGTATATAATGTAGTTCTGAGTATTTCCTGCAGGGCGGGTCTAGTCATGACATATTCCCTCAGTGTTTGCTTGTCTGAAAAATACCTAATTTCTCCATTAATTGTGATTTTCTTATGTATATTCAATCTTTTTTTCCCTCGAAATTGCACCCAAAGACAGCCAAATATTAATAGGGAAAAAATAGGGAAATGGCAAACAGGTCCTCAAACACTGATCCTCATTCTTATTATGATGTAGATATAGAAATGGCAACCAATATAAGTAGCTCCTGAGTCTATAAAATATTTAAAAGATCATCACAGTTTGTTGAACTTGAAAGTGAATAAGGGGTATTTCAGACTGCAGTACTCACACTTAGAACACAGTCATAATTGCAGTCGTGGCTCTTTCTTTTCAGCAGTAATTTTACACTGGCCTCAAAGGTTTAACTTCTTGGGTACATTGTGGTGATGACCCAAATTCCCAGTACATTTAATTCTGTGAAAATATTTGGATTAGGAATAACCTTTTACAACTTTGATAGATTTAGGAAAAGAATCTTGAGAGTCACTATCTGCGACTGTTTAAGAAAAAAAGTTCCATCTTAAGGAGCAGTATGGGAAATCTCAAGGCAAGGAAGTAGAGTTAAAATAAAGATAATATTAAAGTTGAGTAAAACTAAATATGATTTTTTTAAAAAAATTGTACATGAAGAGCTCTTACTTTCCAGAAAAAATCTTCATTACAAATGTGAGCTGTTTAAAAGTTAATTTATTTTTCAGATTTTTTTCCCCTAAGTATTCCAAAAAGATTTCTAGGGACATAGGTACAAGAATATTCTCTGAGAGCTACACATGTGCCTCCTTTTAAGTTTAAGAAAATATCTTGTGCCATTAGCTTTTGATCATTGTCTTTCTATTAATAATTTTGAGTACTTCTCTAGTAAGAACATCAACTGTTTTAGTGATATTATCTAGGGTTTTAGTAAATATTTTAATTAGAGCATACAAAACTCTATGTACTTTTTGTGGTCCCCTTATTGCTAAAACAGAGACAGTGTTGCAGTACTCTCTTGGAGTGACCAGATTGTCTAGGTTTATATATAGTGCTTAATCTTTCTCTTCCAAAGTTTGTTAGTTTTTATTAAATAGAAATTTGTCTACGTTGCCATAATCTGAACTCTGATGTTGATATTATATCCCAGAGGACTGTAAATCTTTAAGAAAACTTTCAGAGATATCAGGAAAATAATATTAGTTGGAATGAACACAAAAAAAGATCCCTGCGATTTCTCTTGAGAAAGGTCTGCATGGCTATTTCTTTAAGTCTTGGTCAAGTGGAATTTTCCAGCTGGAGTAATTGTGGTGAAAAACGTGTTTTAAAAAAAAGAGAGTTCAAGAAAATACAGGTTTTCACATTCAAGAATTTGATTAATATTTTTCAAATGTATATCACACATTATTTCTTTGAATATATGCTCAAAGAGAGAAAACTTCTTTTCATTCTTCTCCATCAACAAATGGTTTTGTAAACATTTAGCAATTTGTGATTCCCTTAGCATTGAATGATAGTAAATACTGTCCTGCAATACTTCTGTTTTTAGTGTCATTTTTCCATCTTTCTAATTGATCAGTCTTTCATTTATTTAAAGAGTGTGCTACCTCTTCAAATAAATAGATTTTTGGAAATATTAATGTGTCTTGTATCAACTTCCCAGCCAATTTCAGCCTAGAAAATATACAAAGCATCTTTAGCAATCAGCAGACACACCCACACAATCATGCATTTATGTAGAGTATATGTAAATATATATATATTATGCATAAATATATATAATACATAATTCAATTGGGAAAATAACATGTTTATTTATGGAATAGGTATTTTCTTTATAAATCCAGACTAAATACTCATGCTTAGCTACATTCAAAACCAATTCTAGCTATTTCTTCACATTGATTATTGGAACATTATATTAGTCTATAAAGGACATATGTATTTTATGCATATGGCCTAGATTTTTCTTTATCCACTAATGCCATATACATGACAGATATAAACCAATCACATGAATAGCACAAATACCATTCAAATCATTCTTTATTTACTATGGGTTATTTGTCTGTACTTATGACTATTCATTGCTGAAAAGGAAACTGTTGGTGGTAGGTCTGCAACCTATTTCTCCTCTATTTGGGGTACCCAAGAAAGAGAGAAAGAACCTGTAAAATCTACCTTAAACATGCTGATTACAGAAATTCTGCCAAACAGACAAAAGGGGTTTATTAGGAGGAATGATGACCTTTTCTATGAAATGCTCTTTGTAGTATGCACTTGTCTATTATGCTTATCATAAATAAACCTGAGATGTCTGTATGTGGGGACAATGTGTTTCTGAAAATATATTTTTTGTGTCAATATTGGAGTAAAAATTGAAATGTTTTGTGAATGAAATAGCACATTTTGGTGTAACTGATGCCTCATGTGTATCAATTAGACACACCATATATTAAATGTAGACTACAGCTCATCTTAATGAGTCAAGGAATGATCTAGGGGTGGTGGCTGTGGCTGTGGACTTTTTCATGCTCTGCCTGCACATTGTCATTACCTATATCCTCAAAATTAGTTGTAAAGTTTCGTACTAGTTATGATGTCAGACTTGACTGTTTGACCTTTTGTGTTATTTCAAATTGGGGTTGTAAATGGAATTATCTTTCATACTCACAAATCATAATGAAAAAATCACTTTGAGAAAAGAGGAAAAGGATGAGATGGACAAATATGATGAAAATCAAATGCTGAGATGGCAGCTCATCTATCCTTGTTATAGAAAGACAAATATCTTTAGAAATATTACAGAATAACAAATTTTACTTGTGGAATCTGGAATAAGTAGACTGGAGTGTAAGTAGTATAAGGAAGCAGATAGCCAAAGAAAAATTTGCAAAATATTCTATGTAGTATCTGTTGCCTCTGCCCTAATAAAAGCTGGACTTAAAAAGAAAGGCTGGTTTATCAAAATTTATTTTGTGAGTGTATGTATGCATGTGTTTGTTTCTTTCTCTTGCAATAGGAAAGCTTTCTTATGCTTCTTTTGCTTCCTAGATAAATATAGTATGTGAGAGATGCTATGAAAATTGTGGCTCTCCAACCTTGGGCACTTTATGTAACCTTTCTCCTAGGAGGCCAAGTTCATGTTTAGGAGGAAGGAACTTGCTGGCTCAGTCACCATGATTCATGCCAACAAATCAAAGGTAGTTGTAATAGAAGGAAGTGAAAGATGGTGTGAGAGAAAGAATAGGTAATAGCTCAACTGGGTAGAATTGTTTAAAAGGCCCTTGTATGATGGATTGAAAAAGAAAACAAAAAATTGACACATTTATATTGAGTTGGTAGCTCACTACCAGTACTTAGGGGGTAAGGGTACTCTCTGATTTCACTTCTGATAATTCTCAATCAGTTTGTTATATATAAACTAGGCTAGAAAAATTGAAATCCAACACTGAAGGTCATAATTTGGAATGGAAAATATTTGAAAAAGTGAATTAATTTATCTCCTCAGTTGAAGCCATAGAATTCTAAAAAGTCTTGACTGAGAGGTCAATATCCATTAACTTAACCCCTAGTGAAGAATTTTAGGCCATGTCATAAACTGAATGTTTGTGTCACCATAGCCATATGTTGAAGCCCTAAGCCCCAATGTGATGGTATTTGGAGATATGGCCTTTAGGAGGTGATTAGGGTTAGATAAGGTTATGAGTGTGGGGCCCCATGATAGGATTGGTGGCCTTATAAGAGGAAAAGATGGAAGAGATCTCTCTGTCTCTGTGACTTTCTCTCTCTCACTCTCTTGCTCTCTGTTTCCCTCCACACGTGAAGACACATGACAAGGCAGCTGTCTACATGCCTGGAAAAGCACCCTCACCAGAACCTGACCATGCTGGTATCCTCATCTCAGACTTCCAGCCTCCACAACTATAAGAGAATCAATTCTGTTTTATAAGCCACCCAGTCTATGGTACTTTGTTATGGCACCCTGAGCAGACTAAGACAGACCACAAGCAACAATTTGGTTGATGGGCCAGAGTGGTATATTTTTTTGTTTTGATGATTAGATCCCAGCATGTAATGAACAGTGATCTCCACAGAGATGCTGCTATGAAAAACAAGAAGGTGAAATTGGAAGAAAATGGAGATGCCTTGTTGCCCGGGACAAGGTGAGGATTAACTTGTGAATTGAAAAATGTGATGGGACAAATTATTCTGTTGTTGCATCACTGAATTCATTATTGAGGATATTCTATGTTAAAGATCTAATTGGTCACATTCTGGCTTTTAAGAGTAGCATCCCTATACATTAAAAGGTGATACAAATGTTATATATTGATATAATATTATGTTCCCTTTCTTAGTTTTTACATGTTAGTGGTATAGTGTTTACTTTGGTCAGAAGAAATGTCTAGGTGGGACAGATGAATAAAAGTGCATCCCCTCAAAGATGTCCTTGTCCATATCTTAATCCCTGGAATTTGTGAAGATATCATACAGCAAAAGGGACTCTGTGATGTTATTTAAGTCACAGACCTTGTAAGAGGAAGATTATCCTGTATGATCTGAGTGGGCAAGAGTAGAAAATAGAACAAAGTAGAAAAAATGTCAATCATTGTAGAATTAGTGTATGTTTTAGTTTTCTTTTTCTGCCATAGCAAATTAACACAAACTTTTGAATTATAAGACACCCATTTTCTTAAACCTCAGTTTTGTAGATCAAAAATCCCAGTAAACCATAGCTTCATTAGGCCTTCTTCTTTGAGTCTCACAAGGGCAGCATCAAAGTCTTGCAGGGCTGTGTTCCTTCCTGGAATCTCTGAAGATCTCTACTTCTGTACTCACTGATTCTCTTGGCATAATTTAGCTCCATTTGGCTATAGGACTGAAGTCTGCATTTCCTTATTGGCTATCAGCCAGGGATTACTTTTTGTTTTTAGAGACCTCCCACATCCCTTGGCTCATGCCCCATCTTCTTCCATCTGTAAAGCCAACAATATTGGGTCAGTGTTTCTTACATTTTAAATATCTCTGATTTTCCCTTTTGCCTCATTGCTCCTGTTTTCAGCCAAAGAAAATTCTCTGCTTTTAAAGGCTCATGTGAATATATTTAGCCTAACTGAATAATCCAGAAATATCTCTGTATTTTAAAGAACATAACCTAATGACATCTGCGAAATCTCTTTTGGCATGTAACATAACATATTCATAGGTCTTACGATTTGGATGCGGTTGTCTCCGGGAGGGATTAGGCACAACTATTTTTCCTACAACAGCATCAATTCAGCAGTCACATTCATTTGTAGGCCTCTAGTACTTATCACCCCTCAGAGGAGTAATCTCAATAAAAATTGAAATGGACAATTGAAACATATATTGCAACAGGTGATGAACAAAATTGAAATGTTAGCTTGGTCATTTAAATGATTGCTTCTTGGATTGAAGGTGAGAGGAATAAGGAAGGCACTCAACATGAAAGGTTTTATGGACTAGGAGTTTGAATGAGTGAGTGGAGGAAGATATAATTAAGTACTTTCAAATATTTTCTATTGGATTACTATTTTCTTTTTTTGTATATAATATTTTTTAATTGGATTACTATTATCTTTCATTTTGCCTATCTTGTGGTCTTTGGCTTGTGTTTAAACTTATATGTATCTATAAGATTTTATATCAGTGCATAAGACCTGATATCAACACCATTGATTTTGATAGTAAATACTTATAAAGCTATCTTAGAGAGGGCCAACAATGCACCCCAATTCTAGGCATAAATCTGAGTTAGAGTTTTTCTTACCAAGTAGAAGACACAGTCATTTTATTTGTTACCTGCCAAAACTTTGAAATCCTTCTGTGCTAGAGAAGAATAGAAGCATTAGCAAGTATGCTGTTCTTGCTCACCCAATGAGTATCCCAAACATCTGAGCCAGAAAAAAAACCCACCATGATAGAAAATGTGGGTCAAAAGAAGCAATAGATGGAAATGCAGAGAATTATGACAAACAAATGTAAGCTCATAAATGAGTCCTGGTCTCAGCAAAGAATACAATCCAATAGTTTCTTCCAAGATTTTTATGGTTTCAGGTCTTACATTTAGGCCTTAAATCCAATTTGAGTTAATTTTTGTATATGGCACAAGATAGAGATCCTGTTTCATTCCCCTGTATGTGGCTATCTAATTTTCTCAGCATCATTTATTGAATAGGATGGCCTTTCCCAGTGTATGTTTTTGTCTGCTCTGTCAAAAATCAGTTGGTCATAGCCATATGGTTTTATTTCTTGGTTCTCCATTCTGTTCCATTGGTCTATGTCTCACCTTTATAACTATTCCATGCTGTTTTAGTTACTATAGTCTTGTAGTATAATTTGAAATCAGGTAATGCAATGCCTCCAGATTTGTTCTTTTTGTTTATGATTGCTTTGGCTTTTTGGGCTCTTTTTTGGTTCCCTATGAAGTTTAGGATAGAATGATGTTGGTAGTTTGATGTAAAACTCTTTTAGACATGGTTCTTAGCAAAGAATCTATAACTAAGACCACAAAGGAAAAATGCAGCAACAACAAAAATAAATAAATGGGATTTAATTAAATTAAAAACTTTATGCAGAGCAGAGGACATAATCAACAGAGTAAATAGACAACCTACAGAGTGGGAGAAAATATTCACAAACTGTACATCTGACAAAGGGCTATATATAGAATCTACAAATAACTCAAGCAAATGAACAAGAAAAAAACAACCCAGTTACAAAGTGGGTAAAAGACATGAACAGAGTTTTTTCAAAAGAAGATTTACAAATGGCTAATACACATATGAAAAGTGCTTAACATCAGTAATCATCAGGGAAATGCAAATTAAAACCACACTGAGATTAACACCACCTTACCTCTATCAGAATGACCATTATTAAAAAATCAGAAAACAATAGATGTTGGCATGGATGTGGTGAAAAAGGAATGCATATACACTGTTGTTGGGACTATAAATTAGTAAAACCTCTGTGGAAAAAAGTATGGAGATTCCTCAAAGAAATAAAAGTAGACCTACTATCCGACTGTGGGTAAGTAGACCTACCTACCCACAGTGGGTAGATACCAATCCCACTGCTTGGTATCTACCTAAAGGAAAATAAGGCATTATGTTAAAAAGTGACTTGTACCTGAATGTTTATTGCAGCACAATTCACCATTGCAAAGACATGGAATCAACCTAAGTGTCCATCATTTGATGAGTGGACAAAGAAAATGTGGTGTATACATCTACCATGGATGACTACTCAGCCATAGAAAGGAATGAAGTAATGCCATTTTCAGCAACTTGGATGGAACTAGAGACCATTTTCCTAAGTGTAGTATCTAGGAATGGAAAAAAACCAATACATGTTCTCACTAATAAGTGGGAGCTAAATGATGGGTACATATGGTCATAAAGTGGTAAAAAGGACGTTGGAAACTAAGAAGGGGAGAAAGTGGGAGGGGGATGAAGGATAAAAACTTACCTGTTTGGAACAATGTACAGTATTCTGGTAACAGACACACTAATAGCCCTGTCTTCAGCTTTATACAATTCATCCATGTAACAAGAATACTTGTGTCTCCTAATATTTTGAAATAAAAATTATATATAAAAAGAATGCAATCCACAATATTTCTGCATGAGTGTTTCAGAGCAATAGACTAAGATCGTTAGCTATCTTTTTCAAATCTGGCGTTCACTAGTGGCAGATGCTGGGAGAAACCTCTGGATCTGTTTCATCTAGAAAAGAGGAATTATACTCTTGCTGATTTACGAGCTCTGCCCCCAAATTCCACCTTGATAATTTGGCAAAAAGAAATAAGAGAGTACCTCTGATAACTCAACTTATCAATAAACAACTACTACCATCTGATTCACGATTTATAGTTTGTATTTACCATTCTGGTTATTTTTCCAATGACCTGAGAAAAATACTACCAATGAATCATGGAGGGTGGAGAATGCTGAACAGCAGAGCTTCTGTCACTCTGTTGTGGCTATTAATCAAGATGATACATTGCTGAGACAGCTGCCTCACTATGACAGGAAGTGAATTGCTGCTGCCTGCCTTGCATGTCAAAACTTTATTTGCTACTTTGAATACATGGAATATGAATGTCAATTGAATGAATTTAAATAAGATGCAAATGGAACCTGAAAAACTTCGAGGGGGGGATCAGTTTGGATGTGATATGGTGTCCTGATATCACACCCAGATGGGGATGTACTGGAAGATCAAATACCTAAGTGATGGTCTCATGGGGCACATATGTTTTAGGGTGCATATTGTTTCCAAAATTGTACAAAAACAATATATTCTATGGCATTAATATGTGTAGTGGCATGATCAGAACTGGCCATGCAGCACAAGATAGTCTATAAAAATTTGAGAATTTGGTCTTGGAATAATTATTATGATGAGGGAAAGAATTGCTAACCTAAATAGAAACATAGAGGGAACTCTATTTCTGGAGAATTATCATGGGTGGAATCCACCTGGAAGATTTAATAAAAATACAAGCAAATGGACTAACTGAATAATAATTCTCATGGAAAACCACACATCACCATTAACAATGTTGGAAAAATCCTTGTACTCTGACATAGGAAGGACTAGTGGATATTCTAATATTTATTAAATCTAATATATTTAAAGGTGAGTAGGTAACACTCCTAGAGGGCCAAGACAGGGTATTGGCATTTGCTGTAAGACTTAATGAAGACATGTTGAAAAAATAGAATAAAAAACAAATTTATGTAGACAATGACTATAAGAATGAGCACATATTTTGGGAGATAGACTTACCCACAAAATGAATGGAATAATAATAAGATCACATTTCTTAAAACATGTCTCTCACCACCTGCTTAGCAAATATGAAGCAAATATTAAGAACTCAGCTAAGCCTGGAAAAGCTGACCTGGCAGGTGTCAGAGTAGCCAGTTGAGACAACAAGCCAGTGAAGCCTTTTATTCACTTACTGTGATAATATAAGCAAGAAGCTAAACTGGAGAAAGCAGCAACTCCTCCCTTTCCATTTTCCCCATGGAATGTCTTGCCAGTAGATCAGGCAAATCAGCACAGACACAGGGATCATCTCACTGTGGAAGCAGCCCCTAACAAAAGGATTGTACGGTTCTACAGACCCAGGGCTGGGGAAGGGCAAGGGCAAAGAGCTAGAAGTGGAAACGTATGGAGTTCCGAGTCAGATTGAAGAGAAGTGTCTTCAAAGCTTCCCTCATTCCTGTGTCTCCCTAAAAAGGAGATCTTGGCAGAGGTGCCGACAGAAGGTTTCTGCTGAAAGCCCAGTTAAGAGACTTCTGATGGTAGGCACTGGAGTTAGGAACAGAGATTTGTGTAAGAGCCTGACTGGCCATGGGAGTGCTGAGTCCTTGAATGCAACTCCCTTCAGAAATTACCATGCACTGGCTGTATAGCAAATCTTGTTGGAGAGAGCAGCTTTTCCTCACAAGACTTGCCTGGTAAATCCTTTGTAAATGCCTATGGTTAAGCCTAAAAAATCCTCTCATAAGCTTTTTGGCTAGGAGCTGAATTCTTCTTCAGTGATAAACAATAGCAGTTTACCACTGGTAGAGGGGAAATAATGTGAGGAGGGACCTCCTGTGAGATACACGTACAAAGGGAAAGCTGAAAGCTGAATGTGAAGCAAAAACATTGAGAAAAACTCTCTAGGAACTCAGCTTCACCTTAAGCACAAGGCAATATCATAAGAATTTAAAGTCATTGGTGCAATAAGAAAACCCAGATGTTGCTCAGCTTTGATTAGTTTGACTTGGCTCATACACTAATGGCCTAACACAAGAAGAGAAATACCCATTTTCAGAGATAATTTATATTTACATTTTTTCTGTACTATTTATAATGTTTAGTCTCCAATTAAATATAAATTAAGAGACAGACAAACCAAAGTCAGAAAAAACAATCCACTGTCAATAGACAAAGCAATGAATAGAATGAGATGCAGAGATAATCTATATATGAGTACTATCAGCCAGGGAGAGTTAAATATCTATGACTGACATCCTAAAGGCTCTAGTGGAATAGAAACACAGCATGCACTAACAAAGGGGTAACTTCAGCATGGAGATGACGACTATAAAAATTCAATTGGAAATACCATAATAAAGAGCAGGGTAACAAAGATGAAGAAGTAGACTGGACACAGCTGAGTAAAGAATAATGAATTTAAAAATAGGCCAATAGCAATTACCCAAAGTGAAACAAAAATAGAAAACAGAGTGGGGAGAAAAACAGAACAGAGTATCCACGATCTGTGAGAAA
Organism: Cheirogaleus medius; assembly: GCA_008086735.1. Lineage (NCBI taxonomy): Eukaryota > Metazoa > Chordata > Mammalia > Primates > Cheirogaleidae > Cheirogaleus > Cheirogaleus medius. The sequence continues at coordinate 20,855,312 of VBSM01003204.1, forward strand.
ATATGAAACTGTTAATGATATAATAGTTAAACATGTATAAAAAAACATTGGGTTATCAGAAGGAGGAGAGAGATAATGAGGAAGAAAATATTTAAAGATATAATAGCTCAGAATTTGCATAATCAATAAAAGACAAATTGAATGACTTTATAGAAACTGAGGATAAATTCTTGAAAATAAGAACAAGATATATCACATTCAAATTGCTAAAGAGCAAAGTAAAGGAAACAATCTTGAAGATGTCTAGAGAAAATAAGACAGAGTACATACAAAGAAAAAATATAGTAAGTGCAGCGACTTATTTTCTGAATTTGTGCAAACGGAATGACCATAGAGTGACACCTTTAAATTTCCATGAAGAAAAAAAAAGCTGTCAACCCAGAATGACATAAACAGTGAAAGTATCTTTTAAAATTGGAGGTAAAATAAAAAAATTGAGTAGAATATAAACACAACAGAGATAACTTATTAGTAGCAGATCAGAACTACAAGAAATATTTTTTTAAAGTATTACAAACAGAAGGAATAATATTTCTAGATAAAACTTGAATTTATAAAAAATGAAAATGTCTGGAAATGGGTAAATTAAAAGTAAATATGAGGGACTATTTTAATCACTTTAAAAGATGATTATATTGTTTAAAGCAAGGATTGCAAACTTTTTCTGTCAATGGAAAGCCAATAAATTTTATAGACTTTGTGGACCATATGGTTTCTGTTGCAATTGCTCATCTCTGCTGTCTCAGCATGAAACAAGCTACAGACAATAGGTAAACAAATGAGCATGTCTCTATTCTAATAAAACTTTACTTAAAACAGGTGGGAAGCCAGATTTGGCCCCACAGGCCATAATTTGCCAACTTCTTATCTAAAATTAGTTTCAATGTATTGTGGATTTATAGCATACATAAAAGAACACTATTAGCATAGAAGATTGGATAAAGGAATTGAAAGTACACTATTAGCAGTTTCTTTAACTATATGTGAAGCAATGTAATATTATGTAAAATAATACACTGATTAATTAAAATAAATATTTTAAACATTAAGGAAACCACTTTATTTAAAACAGTAATATATGCTGAGCCAATAGTGGATATAAAATTAAATTATAAAACTGAAAATGACAAAAGGTCAGGTAAAACACAAAAATGCTAAATAAGAAATAACAAATAGAAGAACTAGAAAGCAACTAGAAAAATCATAGCTATTAATCCATTCATATTACTGAGTGTATTATATGTGAATAATCTAAATGCTCCAAATAAAGACAGTGATAGCAAGATTGATTGATTTTTTAAAAAAGTAAACACGTCTTATGCTGTCTACTTGTAAACCACTTTTGATGTAAAGATATACATAGGTTAAAATTCAAAGAATGGACAAAGATAAATCACATAAACATTCATCAAAAGAAATCTGTAGTAGCTATATTACTATCAAAGTAGACTTCAGAAATGGAGTTATTACTAGAGATAAACAGAGACATTTAATAACTATAAAGAATACATAACAATCATAAATATGTATATACCTAAAAGTCAAAGCTTCAAAATACTTAAAATAAAACTCATAGGACTGAAAATAGGTATAGAAATTGCATGATTTTCTGGGGATTTAAACACTTCTCTAGAGAAAAAGTAGACAGAAAATCAGTAACAATATAGCAAACCTGTACAACACAATCAAATAATCTAATAGACATTTTTAGAACATCACAATTCAAAACAGAATGTACATTCTTTTTGAATGTACAGTGAATGTCAGTGTAGACCATTTTGTGGAATATTTGAAAAGTTAAAATATAAGATGATTTATATCATATAAAGAATGTTTTCAGGCTATATCAAAATTATACCAGAAACTATAATCAAAAGATAACTGAAGAATTCTCAATTATTTTTAAATAAAGTTGTATATTTCTAAATAACCCAATAGTTAAATAAAAAGTAAAAAGAAAGTAAGATAGCCCCCCACAACAAAGAATTATTTGACCAAACATATTATTAGTGCTGAAGTTAAGAAAATCACTCCTAGAAAATAGAAGAGAAAAATAAATACAAAATTAATATATTAATTATAAATAAAGTCACCATTAATAGAAATACCAGAAAAAGAAATGATAAGAAATCCAATAATTTTATGAATTACAAATGGATGCTCAATAAAATTATAAATTTAATCCAGCAATATAAACAAATTAATAATTTTATGTCCATGTGGGGTTTACTCCAGGAATGCAAGGTTAATTCATTATTTCAAAATAAATTAATATACTTTACCACATATGCAAACTAAATAAAACTATATTATCATATCAATAGATTCTGAAAAATCACTTGACAAAGTTCACACCCCAAGAATCATGAAAATTCTGAAAATTAGTAATAGAAGGGAAAAGCATCTACAAGGCAAATAACAACAAATACAAATTTATAACTTTTATCCTACTTAATGGTGAAACACTGAAATGTTTTCCTCTCAACATTAGGCCAAAGTAAAGAGATTCACTCTCACCATTTCTACTCAAATTGTATTAGGATTCCTAACTAATGAAATAAAGCAAGAAAAATATATGATGTGGACAGATTAGAAAGAAAGGTATTAAATAGTCTTTATTCATGGATCACATGATTATCTGCATAAAAACCCCAAACAATCTACAAAAACTTATTAGACTTAGTAAGTAAGGCTGATAAAGTCACAGGATACAAAGTCAATATCCAAATTTCAATTGCATGTCTATATACTATGCAATGAATATTTGGATATTGAAACAAAATATCCTTTACATTAGCACTAAATCACAAGAAATTCTTAGATGTCAATTTAACACGATATGTAAGAAATCTGTCTTATGCTGAATGATGACTTCCATAGATGTCCATGTCCTAAAGATTTAATTAAATTAAGGATCTTGAGATGTGATATTATCATGGACTGATTGGTTGGGCCCAAAATAATTACAAATGTTCTTGTAAGAGGGAGTCAGGAGTCTGTAGTCTGTAGAAGATGTGACTATGGAAGCAAAGAAATGTGATGTGGACCCATGGGCCAAGATATTAGAACAACTTCAAAAGATTTTTAAATAAAAAAGAAAAAAAATTCTCAAGAGGCTCCAGAAGTCCTTAGCCCTGGCAACAGCATGATTTTAGCCCCTAAGGTTCTTTTCAGACCTATAGAATGTAAAGTTAATAAATTTGTGTTGTTTTAAGCCACTGAGTTTTTGGTCATTTTTTATAGTAGTGCTAGCAAACAAATACAATCTCTGTTCTGAAAATTACAAAGCAGGATGAAATAAATCAGTGAAAACTTTAGTGAAAAGATAGACTCATTCAAGGATTAGAAGGCACAATATTATTAAGCTGTCAATTCACCTCAAATTAATATATAGATTCAATTAATTCCAATCAATATTCAGCAGATATTTTATAGGAATTGACAGGCTAATTGTAAAACATACTACAGGAAACAATACTAAAGTTGCAAAAAAAATGATTTAATAAAAAAAAAAAAAAAACAGACCTGGATGACTCACAATCCCTAAGTGTGAAGTGATAGTATTAATAATCAAGGTTATGAGGTATTGGTGGAAAAATGAATATGGATCTATAAAACAAAGTAGAGATTGAGTCCAGAAATGAACTTATGCCTATTTGATTATTGATTTTCAAGTAAGCTGACAAGGACAATGTAATTCAATGAAAAATGACAAGTCTTTTCCACAAATGATAATGGAATAATTAGACATTCATGGTAAAAATGAATAAACCTTGGCTCATGCTCACATGCAAAATGCTTCCTCAAAATACATAATGATTATATTATGGCTGTACTTTATATTGTGACACTACATTCAGACTTTAAATATAAAGCCAAAAACTATAAAGCCTTCAGAAAAAACACATAGGAGAAAATATTTGTGATCTTCAATAGGCAAATATTTCTTAGACACAATGCCAAAATGGGTACCCAAAAAGAAAAGAAAAAAATGTAATATAGGCTTCATCAAAATTGAAAACTTCTTTTATTCATAAGATGCTATTAAGAAAAAATGATTTAAAAAATCCACAAACTGGCAGAAAATATTTGCAAAACATATATTCAAGTGCTTGTATTCAGATTATAAAAAGAACTTTTAACACTCATAAATTAGATTATGAAAAACATAATTTTTAAAATCACAAAAAGATTTGAATGGACATTTCATTAGAGAAGATGTACAGATGTCAAATAAGCACAGAAAATATGCTCAACATTGTTATTAACTAGTCAAAACAAAAATATGATAACACTATACACCTATTAGAATAGATGAAATCAATAACAGGTGACAATTCCAAAAGCTGGCATGGATGTAAAACAGCTGGAACTAATAGTTTTTTGGTGGTCAGAATATGAACTTTGTACAGCTACTTTGGAAAACACTTGGGCAGTTTCTTATAAACTTAAAAAAAATAAAAACAACTCTTACCATGTGGCACAGCAATCCCACTTGTAGATACTTCCTCAAGATAAATAAGCATACATTTACATAAATACCTTTACGCAAATTTATGGTGACTTTATTCATAATCACAAAACATAGAAAGTATCTAAATACTCTATAGCTAGAGAATGGCTAAACACATTTTGAAGAATATGTGCAATAGAATACTACTCAGCAGTAAAATACAACAAACTAATGATGCATACAACAAAATGAATGAATCACAAATATGCCATATTAAAGAAGTGACACTCAATAGGCTATAGACTCCGTTATTCCATTAATATGGCATTCTGCAAAACAAACAACAATAGGTTCAGAAAAGAAATTAGTGGTCTCTAGGGACTGAATGCATGAGGAATGTTTACCTACAAAGGCATATAAGGAAATTGTGGAGGTTTATGGAATCATTCTAAACTGGATTGTGGTTATGTTTATACAACTTTATGTGTTTGTCAAAATTTGTAGAATTATACCCTTAAAATTTAATTTCATTGTATGTAAATTATACTTCAATAAAATATTTAAAATATTTATGCAAAGTTTATATAACTAAAAATTATGGAGGAAAAGCCTAAGAGAATATTAAAGTCCTACATAGAAACTGTGACAATTTTCATGTGTAATGGATGGAATTTCTACTTCCTATTGGATGATTTAAATTCTGGTGGTTATAAATTTCTTTGTAGGCTGGCTTATTCCTTTGTATAAAATTTCAGAAAATGTTGCAAAATACCTATGAAATACCTGAGAAATAAATGACAAAAGGATGTTGATAAAGGTCTGAGGGTGGACTGTGAAGGGAAGAGTTAAGCCTGCCAAACTATTTTTTTTCCCTCTTTTGGAAGTCATTGGGAAAGAAGGATGACCCAGTCAAAGCTCTTTTGTAATATGTTATTTATAGATACTTTGGCAAGCACACTACAGTAATTATTAACAGCAAAATCATTATCTGTAGAATACTTTTAACCCGATGTATTTTGCTTGTGTTGGTTGCTTATTGTCAATAAAATTATATCAATTTATGGGGTATGGTTTTGTGAGAAATATCATATAAACTAATTATCAGATTTTAAATGTAGATGTTTCATGAGTGAAATAACTACTTTTTTGCATAAGTTACACCCTGCATTCATCACTTAGATAATTCATAGTAGGATCAGGAAAAGTGTGCAGTCTGCCTAGCAAAAAGGACCTTGAGAACAGTGTTGGTTGTCTCAGAATTCTCCCCATTTGGCTTATGCCTTGTGATTACTTATTCCTTTGAAATTATTACTAGGGTTTGATAGTGGGTAAGAGCTCTGAATCTTGTGAGTCTAATTTGATAATCATATCTTTTGTGCTGTTTCAATAATATAGGAAAAACAAAATTATTATCCATATGGATATAGATTTACTCATGATTGTGCTTTAACCCAACAACTCAGACAAATCAAATAGATCATCTAGTAGTGGTCTATTTTCAAGTGCAGGTAAAGGAACCCTACAAACTGTTTAAAATATAAAAATCATTTTATTTCACAGACAAGTCCAAAGGTAGAGCAGACCCCAGGATTCCTTGATTTGACAGAATATTACAAGAACAATGGGTTCTTTATATGCCTTATATATTGCTCTTTCAAGTGTTGACTTCCAGATGTTGCTGAGAAGATTGAAATCTTCAGTTATATCATCCAGGCAACATCTAAAGGAAGAACTGTTTTCTGTGGCATGCTGTGAAGATTTGGGAAAGTTTTTCAGTTGCTCCAGAGCAGATTTCTCCTCTTTTCTCATTTCTCATTTAGGTTATATGCTCAGAAAAGAGAATGAAATTAACATTTGAGCAATCAGATCCATTCCTGGCACTGGAGATAGTGTCTGTCACCTTCCTCCAGAGGGGAGAGTGGATATTTAACAAAAGTTGCATTCTATTGGGAGAAAAAAGGAAAGAATAGATGTTGGGCAGGCAAACAATATTATCCATTATATAACATGAAAGGAATTTGTAATTAGTACTTTTGAGTGTTGACCAAAATTGCAATGTGGAACTTTTAAAGCATAATTCGATGAATATGTACTATTATCAAAATTTATAAGCAATATTTAAATCATGTACTGCATATATTAAACTACATTTTAAAAACAACTTAATCGAGATAAAATTCATATACCATAAATGTCACTCAGGAGAAGTGTAAAATTCCCTGGCTTTAGCATATTCAAAGTTGTGAAACCATCACTATCATCAATTTTAGGACATTTCAGCACCAAAAGGAAACCCTATATCCTTTAATTATCTCCAGTTCCTTCCACCATCACCCAGATCTAGCCAACTTGTCCTGGTCATTTCATATAAATGGACTCATAGCATATGTGGACTTTTGTGCCTGGCTTCTTTCATTTATCATAATGTTTTCAAGGTTCTTTCATGTTGTAGCATGTATTGGTACTTAATTCAATTGTATTCCCAAATAATATTCCATTTTATGGATGTATTCCTCTTTATCCATTCATCAGTTGATGACATTTGATCTGCTTCCCCTTTTTGTCTTTTATAAATAATGCTGTTGTGAGCATTTAAATGCAAGTCTTTGTATGGATGTATGTTTTCATTTCATTTGGATGTATACTTATGAGTAGAATTGCTGGGATATGTGGTAATTTGGTGTTTAACCTTTTGAGAACTGCCATGTTTTCCAAATCACTGCCCCATTTTATTTTCCCACCAGCACTATACGCGGACTCCAATTTCTTCATATCCTCCTAACACTTGCTGTTATCCATCTTTCTAATAGCCATCCTAGAATGTAAAGTGCTATCTCTTTATGGTTGTGATTTGCATTTACCTGATGACTAATGATATTAGCCATCATTTTATATGCATATAGAGCATTTGTATATCTTGTTTTGAGTTAGTATCTATTGAGATCTTTTACTCATTTTTGGTTGGATAATTTGTCTTTCTATTCTATTTATTAAGAGTTCTTGGTATATTCTAGATACCAGGGCCTCATAAAATAAATATGTGCTTTGCACATATTTCTCTTGTATTAGAGGTTTCTGTTTCATTTTATGGATGTTGTCCTTTTGTGATAAAGCCCAATTGATCTATTTTTTCTTTGGCTGTTATGCTCCTGGTATTATGTCTAAGAAACCATTGAAAAATTAAAGGTCATGAAATCTCTATTCTATTTTATTGATCTATCTCTATCATTATGCTAGTACCACACTGTCTTAATTATTGCAGCTTTATGGTATATTTTGAAATCAGAAAGTGTGAGACTTCCAGCTTTGTTCTTTTTCAAGATAGTTTTGGCTAGCCAGAGTAACTTCAATTTTGATATGAATTATTGGATTATGTTATGATGTTTTACAAAGAAGTTGGAATTTTACATTGAGTCTGTAGATCAGTTTGGGGAGTATTACACCTTAACATTATGTTTTTCAATCCATGGATATGAGATTCATTTCCAGTGATTTAGATTTTCTTTCATTTCTGTCAATAATGGTTTATTATTTTAGAGTATAATCTTTGTACTTTTTCAGTTAAATTTATTTTTAAAAAATTATGTGATTTGTAAATTAATTTTTTAAATTTTCTTATTTTTCATTGCAAGTAAATAGAAATATAATTTTTTTGTATATTGATCTTATCTTGTGCAACCTTGCTTAAGTAGTTTATTAATTAATGGATTTTTAGTGGATTTCTTCGGGCTTTGTTCATAACAATATAATGTCATCTGTGAATAGAGACAGTTTTACTACTTCCTTTACAATCTGGATGCCTTTTATTCTTTTCTTGCCTAACTGTCCTGTCTAGAAACTCCAGTAAAATGTTTAATAGAAATAGGAAGAACAAATATCTTCGTCTTGTTCCCGAACTTAGGAAAAAGTGTTCAGTTCTTCACCATCAAGTATAATGTTATCTGTGGGAATGTATGTGTGTGTGTGTGTATGAATTCCCATTTTTAGATTGAGAGAGTTTCTTCTATTTCTAGTATTTTGAACAATTTTATCATTAATCTGTTTTGGATTTTGTTAAATGTTTTTCCACATCTGTTTAGATGATCATGGGTGTTTTATTCTTTTTTAAATTGTTGCTAATATTGTCAAATACATTAAATAATATCCACATTAAATCAAACTTAGATTTTGGGATAAATCCTACTTGGTAATGGTGCATAAACCTTATAATATATTGATGGATTCAGTATGCTAGTATTGTTGATAATTTTTGCATTTATATTCATAAAATATATTGGTCTGTACTTTTCTTGTGATAGTTTTGTTTAGTTTTTGATCATAATACTACTGTCCTCATAGAATGAGTTCAGTAGTGTCCCTTACTCTTTTATACTTTGTGTGAGTTTGTGAAGAATTGATATTAATTCTTCCTCAAATGTATGGTAAAAATCAGCATTGAAATAATATTATTTATTTGGAAGTCCATGACAGAAAGTATAAACATTTGAGTCATGACTTCTAATGCTCAATGTTTATATTTTTCACAAAAGAATTATTACAAAGTGGCACCTTTAGTCATGATTTAGCTCATAGTTTTAGCTTAACTCTCATTTTACTAATTTTTAAGATTTAAGATCATCTCAGTTCATGACATTATTTTCCGATTGTCCTTTTCCAGCATTCCTTCCTTTTATAAATCGAGTCTCCCCAATGGCTGCAGAATTTCTTAAACCATATTGAACCACTGGTAGGAAGATATTATACAATACCATGAAATATGTAAAAACAAAAACATTCAAATGCCAACTTTTTTCCATGAAGCTTCATTCATGTCTCTCTATTATCTTTGAATCAATAGAGCAAGTTTTTAACTTGTTTTTGTACCAGAAATAAGTTTTCCTCATCTTTTAACCTAAATTTTTCTTCTTTCCCTGTAAGAATGCATCACCCCTAAATATCAAATAAACTGACAATTTATGAGCATGTCACAAAGAAAGATATGCAATTTGCCTTCCGTTCTACCAACTTTTTTGCCTTAGAAACTAAACTTCTTAGCCTATTTATTCTTCATATTATAAGGTTCTTAATTTGGTAGCTGCATGAAAACAATACTAGGGTGTCAGCAAGCATATTTCAGTTTCCTTTTCTGATATAAGCATTGAGATAACTTTGTTTCATATGTTAAAATTCCTTACTATTCTGTAATTTAGGTCTCATATTCACAGAGCTCTGGTTTTCTAAATCCTTCTCCACAAAATCAGCTTTCATTGGATCTGGAGATTTCCTTCCTTCCTTTCTTCTCCATTTCCTCAAGAGTAAATTCTCTCTGCCAAAATTTCCCAATGGTGCTATTGGTTCCATGTGACTGCAACAGAATTATATTATTACCTTCTACTGTTAGAACAATTACAGTTGTATAAATGGAGATCTCAGCCTTCCACTCAAACTCAGAATGCAATTGACCAAAGGGCACAAAATATATTTTCTGGAATAATAGATACTAAATTAAATTTTTTTGTACTAATACCTACAGAATTTTTTCAATTTATTTGAACACTCTTGGAGCCATGAATTGTTTCTTCCTCACTACCACTATTGCCTCCTTCATTCTTCTTATAAGGAAGAATGAAGGAAAATAACCTAGGCACCTACAGAAGATAAAGTAAGAATCCCTTTAGAGTTCCCACAAAAATCATCATAAAAACCTCTGTTAAAAATATTAAAGTATGCTGGTTTTATTAATAATCCTCCCATCAAGGGAGAATGTGGTTTAGAATGAAGTCTAAACAATTTTTGAAAAGGAAATTTCACAAGGTCCTTTATAAGTACTAGCATTAAGGTTATGCTTCAAAGTTGGTTTCTGGGGAGGCATTGAAATTCAGCAAAAGACTAAGAATTAGTCTAAGTGGAAAATAAATAGTCACTTATAGCTGACTAAGGGCACAGAGTAGGGGTTTCTAATAAAGTGTTTACCAAAAATGTTAGATATTATCTTTGCACAGCAAGTTATGGTAAATAAGCCAGTTCTTCCGTGATTTGCAGTTTTGGTGAATTTTTATAGTGTAAGTTCATATATTCAATTTTCAATCCTGAATCTTCAAAATAAAAAAGTGATGGGGCTGCTTCAAAGTCAGCATTTGGGGACAGTGGAGTTCTAGTTGGCTTCCCCACCACTGCCATTACTTTGTATGATTAGCTCTAATTCTTTTTTGTTGTTGTTGTAAATTGATGAGCTATTTTGTTTATTTATTTAGCTCCAATCAATTTGTCTTTTTTCCCAATTTATTTATTTTCTTTTTTAAAATTTTGAGAATATTATGGGGGTACAAACATTTTGGTTATATATATTGCCTTTGCATTGCCCAGGCTAGAGCTACAAGTGTGCCTACCCCCCAGACACTGTCCTCTGCATCCATTGGTTATGAGTTTACTCATCCCCTCCACCCTCCTCCCAACTACCCGGCACCCAATGAATATTACTTCATGTGAGCACCTAAGTGTTGATCAGTTAGCACCAATTTGATGGTGAGTACATGTGGCACCTGTTTTTCATTCTTGTGATACTTCAAAGAATGGGTTCTAGCTCCACCTAGGATAATAACAAGAAGACTTAACAATTCTAAAGATTAGCTCCAACTCTATGAAAATCGTCATGTTATTTCAAGTTCAATACTTTTTTTAAGAAGTAAATTATCTTTGAAATCCTGGAGTAGCTCAACAAAAACTCAAGCTCTCAGAATTTTGGATATTTTATTGCTAATATGATGTTTAATTGGATATCTTTGGAGATATAGCACAGGGCATTCTAGTTACCAAATAGATATTTTAAGCAAGGCTTTCAAAAAGAAGAAAAAATATGCTCTCATCCATTTTTAAGGCCTCAGTGTTGAGCCCCACTCAGACATCCAAACTCAGTTTCTTGAAGTAACTTTATTTTAGGCAACTTGTTGCTTTTCTAAGCATCTGTATTCCTGTTAGGGACACTTAATTCAGCCCTGATAGGCCTTATGCCTTAAAATCTGGAGGGTGGATTCTGAAACTTTTGTTCCTTACCTCTCAAAAGGCCTATCCTGTGAAAGGTATTGCAGATGTTATACTCCCACTCCCCAGGCCCACAGACAGCTTTGACTATCAGAGAATATTTTTGCATCTCAGATCATGTCCTTAATAAAGTCACCAAAGATTCTTCCACATCCTTCTCAGGAGGTCAGTGGATGCTGACTCACTCAACATTTACATAATTAAGGGGGATCATTCAAGTGAATATTTGCAAAACATCTACAACCTGCTTCAAGGTGATTTCTATCCTTCCTAAAAGACAAAAGCTCCTGGCAACACATAACAGCAGTTTCATTATTATTATCATCTGTGCCATCCAAGGAATTCTGTTACAGATTGTGGAGTTCTAAGAGGGAAAACAAGTGGTTTGAATTAATTTGGCATATATTTGTTGCACCAGGCATATTAGTGATATGAAATTGATATATCAAATTTCAGTTTTAGAAACATCACTCTGGAGAGAATATGGGAAATGAGTAGAGAAGAAAGGAGAATTAGAAGGCCTTTGCAGGTATCCAAGTGTCTTTGTTTGTTTTGTGCTGCTATAACAGAATACCTGAGACTGGCTAATTTTTTGGGGGGAGGGGAATTTAGAATTTGGTTTATTTATTTTTTCTTTTTTTATTTCAGCATATTATGGGGGTACAAATGTTAAGGTTATGTATATTGCCCTTGCCCCTCCTCCCTCCTCGAGTCAGAGCTTCAAGCGTGACCATCCCCCAAACATTGCACATCTCACTCATTATGTTTGTATATACCTATCCCCTCCTCCCCCTCCCACCTGCCCGACACCCGATAAATGTTATTCCTTTATGTCCACTTAGGTGTTGATCCGTATTTATAATTAACAGAAATTTATTGGCTCACAGTTCTGGAAGCTTGGAAATCTAACATCAAACCTCTGGCAGGTTTGGTGATTCCAGTTCCAAGATGTTACCTTGAATGCTGAATTCCTCCAGAGGGGAGGCTTATTTTGTCATCACATGGCCGAAGATGGAAGGGCAAAGAAGTAAAAGGGGAACAAAATGCCCTTTTATAATGGCATTCACCCCACTCATTAAGGCTCTGTCCTGTCTCTTCCCCAAGTCTCACCTCCCTAGCACACCACAATGACAACCAAGTTTCAACACGAGTTTTGGAAGGGACAAACATTCAAATCATAGGAGCAAATAGGAGATGACATGAACCCATACTGAGTGAATGACAGTATAAGAAAGTATAGTTTGGAAGAGTTTTAAAAAATAGAATCAACATTTTATATGAATTAATGTGACTGTTGTGGGAAAGGTGTATATAAGCAATGTAACCATAAAAAGGTGGATGATGCAATTCTCTTATCTATAATATAGGAAAATGAACAAATTTTGTAAGAAAGGATACAAATTTTATTTTAAATGAGCTGAATTTTTACATATCTCCTAAGAAGTCTGAAATAAGTACAAAGATTTTAGGTATAGAGAATTAAGCATTTCCAGCAGATTAGTTGCAGTTCAAGCCATGAGAATAGAGAAAATTTCAAAGGCAGAAATTATATTAATAGAGAGGAGACAGGGGGCAAGTATAGATCTCTGGGGTAATATCAACCTTCACAGGGCACATAGATGAGGAACTACCTACGGAGATATTAACAAATGAGTTTAATGAGAGAGGAATCATTACACCAAGAAAGGAAAGAGCTTTTAAAAAGAAGTGGTAAAACACTATTTTGTCAAGGAAGAAAAGAAATACAAGTGGAATTATTTTTGAAAATGAGAAGATCTAGGGTGACTATGAAGAGAACACTTATGTGTTTGAGGGTGGCAACAGTGATTACATAATTAAGCAGCACAAGTTCCTTTTTCATGTTTTTTTTTAATATGAAGATTTCAAGATTTGCTTTTATTTCAAAAATGGAATGACTATTGAACAACCAAAAGGTGATGAAAGATATAAGTCATCTAAATCAATAAAACTACAGAGAAAATGTATTAAAAACAAAAATGTTTAAACGTATGTGAATTTTTCAGGTATAAAGAGTAAACTACAGTGCTGAAAGGAATAGTTCTGAACAGTTTGAAAGTGCATTAGGAATCTCAATTTTGCAGTCATAGTCATTATAACCCTCCACTTATGAAACTTTGCCAGCAAAAATACTTGATGTCTGTAAAATCATAGTCACAGACAATCACCTCTGATTTCTTTTCTTTAGCTACAATTTTAAGAGTGTGAAAATCTCCTCAAAGAACATTTTCTTTTATTCATGACACTTAAAAAAAATGTATTTTTCTGTGAACATAATTACATGAGCAGATCACTCAAGCCATTTCTATGAGCAACATTTTGAAGTTAGTATACATGACATCACCCTACTAATTTTAACATCATGGTAGAATCCCTTTACATTGTTAATATTGATCATTTTGGTATTGAGAATTTAGTTAAAATTTAAACAAAATAATATATATCGATAACAAGGAAGAATAAAAATTAGTGAAATACACACATTCATTCAATCTTGTATAACCTTTAATATTGATGATATTTACTGACCTGTATCCTAAAGGAAGAGAAAATTTAAATTTTTACCTGAGTTGTTAGATAAGGGGTGTTATGGAGACTTTAAGAAGGAAGGTGATAGAGGTAAAAGGGAGGGAAAGTAGTAATGGTTTGATACCATTATGAACACTATTTGAATGAAGGATGCTTTTTAAAAAAGTCATTAACTGAGTTAATGGAGGAAAGAAGACACATAGCTGAGGATATGCCCCAAATGAGAGAATTCTCAATATGTTAGCGAGATGAGAGTATGGGTCTGTGTGTCACACAGATCATGTAGCTGGCCATTCACAGAGGTTCCAAGAGGTTTCCTGCCCCCAACACAGGGATTATAAATAAGAGGCCAGATATTTACATGATTGGATTTGTAGACATCTTCAGCATCAGTATATCATCCCATATTTAAATTTTGTCCTCACATTTTATTTTTCCTTAAACTTCTTTCAATATGCTTTGATAATGACTGTTGGTGGAGTAGGGGTCTATAATTTTTAAGGCTATGATGTGGCTTTCAGAGTATGTCAGTTGAAATAGGAAAGCCTTAAAGAGATATCGGCACAAGCAGCAAAAGTTTTTTGCAAGGAAATTGTTAGACATGAAGTTCTTATAACCTTTTGTTTCGGTGTACTGTGAGCTAAATTCAGCACTTCAGTGAGAAAGATGAATAGCATGAGTAAACATAAGTCATAATGGAAGAATTTGGGAGGGGGGGAAACATAAAACAAAGACATTGAAGGGTGTGGGTAGAAAAGGGAATTTGGTGTCTGTGTACCTGAGCTGAAATCCATGATCCCGCTGTAGTTTCTGTGGCTTTGGAGTAGGAAATCCTTTCTTGATTCTGGACTTCTTTGCATGCCTTGTTTTTCTGGGAGACTCTTCCCCACCCCTTGCCCTGCAATATAGTAATTCCTTCTAATCCTTTATTTTTCCCAAGGAGGCCTTCCTAAAATCTCGATTCATGATAATTTTTCTTAATATTATATTCCCATGACAACATGAACTTTTCATTTTAAACTAATCAACTTTACTATAATTATATCCTTGTTTAATGCTAATCATGAAACTCTTTTGTAATATCTGTTAGGACTGATTACTGTCTTAAACGTCATTCTTTCCTTAGTGTTAGCAAGTAAGTCCTAAATAAATATAATTGAATAAAATAAGTAATCAAATAAATTATACTCTATCATTTATTTGGTATGGAACATCAGACAAAATAATTATCTTTGTACCAGGGGTGTTGTGTGATGAGATGATCTAAGACTACTTTCGATTTTGCAAAATAGATAGCATCAAAGTTGGGGCAGATAGTAGGATGCCTTAACAAATAATTAAAACTTAATATTTGAATCTTCAGCTATATGATAATTGCTCATCAATTAACCATTTGGCAATTTGTTGAGTATTGGGCATTTCTTGTTTTGGTCCTGCTAGGAAATCGAAGATATTAAAAAATAAATTATTATAAAATCAATATTAAATTGTAGTTATTACCTGGTAATATCAATTGTCTAGTCAAAATCTTGGCTTCTTAAAAAAGGACACTGTCATGTTTAAACTATTAATTATTTTTGATCATAGTAAAATCTTGGATGGAATGTTTAAACTCCTATTTTGCTTACAAGAGTTAGCTTTTTATATATTAATTTTAAACCTGTGTAATAAATAGTGTTTGTGTACTGGTATTGTGTGTGTAGATGAAAGGAATTGGGGGGATCTAAAAGAGTCACCAAAGACTATTTCACATTTCACCCTTTGACTTTATTATGCAAAATCATCAATTCAAATTATATGAGATGAAATTTTGGGAAACAAAAACTGGGCATCAGTGGAATTTTTTTCCTAATTTATTGTAGCAATAAAAGCAAAAATGGCCAGAAAATATTCTGCTACTATATTTTGCTAAACTACTAGAACATGACCTAATAAGCCTCTTGAAAGTTGATCTTTATATCAGTGTTTGCATCCCAGGAAATTTAATCTATGACAACTGATACCAGAAGTAGTCCAAGGAAGCAGATGATATGTTATAATTGGGTTACGCACTCACTACCAAGCTGGCAATAAAAATCCTGCACCAGCAATTCTTACTGATGGAGCACAGAGAGGTCTTAGCACAAGATAAATATGCAATTTTTCACTTTTGGTGAACAGGTATGGGGTATACTGGAAGGAAATGTGTTAGTTGGTACAAGGTATACAGCACTTGTGATATATGGGGAACATAGGAACTATAAAGACAGTGGAATTGGTTCACTATTGCTAAGTACTGTTGGTGCTCTGGACAAAGATAACATGCTCAGAGCAATTAATTCGCAAGAAAATCAAAGTTTAAAAGCCACAGAGTCCCCTTGGTTGCATACATAAGGTCCTTAGTTTTTCAAATAAGAGCAAACTAAACTGAGGACCTGACCATAGAATAAACTATGAGATTATCTAAACTCTTAAAGAGTTAAGTCTGATATGGCAGGTAGGTCTGGTATGTCAAGATCAGAGTCTTGATTGACAAAGAATGGAGACTTGATCCACTACATGAGAAATTTGCGTTGATGCACCAAACATGCTTGAATGTCCATATTCTTTAGAACCCTTTGGACTTGTATAAGTTGCCCGGTATTTCCTACCAAATACCATCATTAAGTCTTGGTTGAATGGGATACATAGACCTCTCCCCAAGACATGTGAACCCCTCAGAATATGTCCTCAATTCTCTTCCTTGCCCAAATCTCAATAAATGGAGTTAAGTTATAACATTTCCTATCAAAAGATATGCAGGATCTGATAAGAAATAAAAGGAGCTATAACACAAAAAGTTAAGAAGATCCACCTAATGACTATCAGCAGAATCTGGGAGAGTGTGCATGGGATATATTTCCTAGTGTGCTTGATCATGAAACTAAAGTTGGACAAGTTAGAGGCTATCAATTTGTAGGTATCATATGGAATCAAGATTTAACACCCTGAAAGAACACTAGGAGATGGTGTAAAAATGCTTACTACGATGGGCTTTTAATAGCATGAGAAATATAGCTTTGTAACTTACAACTTTCTTAATTCAATTATCAGTTTGACCAGGTTAGTTTACAGATTACCTTGGACTCTCTACATCTGTTTTGCCTGAGAGAAAAAAATGTATTTTGATATCCAGCGTATATTTTATGATCCACCAAGTTAATCATGACCAAGTAAAGACTAAATATTCTTCGTTATCATTCTAAATTGTTTATCTTGTCCCTTTTCTTTAAATTGGAGATTTTTGATGCCCTTATTTTTCTGTCTCATTTAATGCCTATCTTATCTGTCTTGCTCTTTTAACTTCTTTTATCAAAGACTAATTCATACCATGTGCCTTGGAACATCTCTCCTTCTGCATGGAGGTTATGCCCTCAGCCTTCTGAGAATTCAACTATACTTTCTGAAATGGATATTTCCCATTGGATTTTAAGTACACTTAACTCTCTGCCCTTTGAAGACAGTAGGAAAAAAATCGTTTTATCATTCTAGTGTACCTTAACATATTACCATATGAGATACCCATTTTATCTCTTTTTAAGCTAAACTTCTAAAAATTGTTCTAAGTATTACCTTCACATTTTTACTACTCATTCAGTCTACTCACTAAAACTATAGTAATTCTAACTCCAAACACTATCACCCAAATTATTCATTACAAATTAGTAATAAATCTTCATGTAACTAAATACAATGGACATATTTTATTCCTTATCTTGATATAGTTTCATACATGAAACTCTTCCTTGGCTTATATAGCAAAGCCTTCTTCCCCTCTGAAAAAAATCATTTGCTGTTTCTTTAGATGTATATTGTTCTCTAAACAAATATGAAATATTTAAGTTTCTCAATACAAATCCTTTGTTCTCCTCTTTTCTCATGTTGTGGTATCCCTGGAAAATATTGTTTATGTATAAGATGACATTACCACTTATCAAAAGATGCCATCCAAATTTTTATTCCCCCATCTATCTCTTCTCTGAGCTTGAGACGTATATTCAGTTATCTACCTGAGTTCTCTCTTAGATCATTAAAAAGGCAAATAAAACTTAACATGTCAAAACTTAGTTTTTTTCCTCTACTCACGCAATACAGTTCCTTTTTATTGCTCTCTATATTCGTAAATGGCACACTATCATCCAACTAATAATACATAGAAGTTAAGCTAAGATAGAGATCATTCTGGACTCCTACCTCTCCCATAGTCACCATGATATATATATATATATATATATAAGTAATCACTTTGGTAGACTGACAATTCAAATTCTACACTCCTCTGTAATAGGATTATATATCCACACCATTTCCCATGTTATTTACAATGTTTTCTGCATTCTTCCCCACTCTGTGCATGTGGATTAAATTGCCTTCTTGTACCCTCATGAACCACCTTGAAAAGATAATGTCTGAGATAGCTGCAGGCTATTTAACCCTCAGAATAAAGGCACATAGAACAAATCTGAAACTAACCAATAGCCTAGAGTCCATTAAGGCTCAGACAAATCCATTCTAAATCAAAATAAATGGCCGTTAACTTATAGACCTATGAGCATGAAAATACATATTTGTTGTAAGCGAGAAGGATTTTCAAATATTTTTGTTTTGCCACAGAACATGATGATTGAAATAATTAACACTATAAATTTTACCTCGTACTTAACTGTTGAATTGATTTACTGTTCTTTATATCCTCTCTGCCTTAGTCAAAGCTAGTATTATATTTTATGTAGATATGGAATAATAGTGAACTTTTTATCTGTATATAGTCTTTTCTCTTTATGTCTTGTCTAAACATGATTTCCAGAGTTATCCTTTAGATGCATGATTTTGTTCAAGATACCTTCATTTTCCTCTGATACTCCTTGATACTTAAACTCTTCAATTGCTGTTCTTTGCTTTTAATAAAAGAGACAAAATTTCAAAAGTCTTTTATAATTGGACTTCTTTGTCTCATTCATGTTCCCCCATATCCTCTGCTTTAATTAAACTGCCTGTTTGGTTTCCTCTCACTTGTGATATTTGCCTGGCATTGGAACTGTACCCATGTTGATTCTGCCGACTGGCACACACATCTAGTTTCTATGTTTTTCTAGTTAACTCTTTGTTGACCTTCAAATATCAAGTCAATTATAACTTTCCCAAAAGCATCCTTCACTCACTTCCCAGAGTAGGTCAAAGCTCTAGTACACCCTCTTATTACACTGGTTTTGTAGCCCTTATGACACTTGAAAATGTATATCTATTTATGTATTTCATTATCACTTCTATATTTTATGAGAACATAGGTCCCTTGAAAGTGTGACTTATGTTTACTTCTTTAAAAATTTTATTTCATTTTTAATTAACACATAATAATTGTACCTATTTATGGAGTATAGTGTGATGTTCCCATACATATACACATTGTGTAATGATCAAATCAGGAAAATTATCATATCTGTTACACCAAACACTTGTCACTTCTTTGTGATGAGAACATTCAAAATCCTCTCTCCTAACTATTTTGAATTATATAATACACTATTGTTTACTATAGTCATCTTATTGTACAATAGGATATTAGAATTTATTCCTCCCATCTAACTGTAACTTTGTACCCATTACCAACCTCTCCTCACTCCCTAGTCTGCCCTTCTACCATCCCCAGCCTCCAGTAACCACTATTATACTCTATACTTCTATGAGATCAAATTTTTTAGATTGCACATATGAGTGAGAACATGTGGTATTCCTTCTTCTGTGCTTGGCTTACTGCACTAAACATAATGATCTCTAGTTTCATCTGTGATGTTGCAGATGACACAACCTTATTCATTTTTGTGGCTGATAGTACTCCATTGTGTCTATATATCACATCTTTTTTATCCATTCATCTGTTAATACACACTTAGGTTGATTCCATAATGTGAGTATTGTGAGTAGAGCTACAATAAACGTGATAATGCAGATATTTCTTCAGCATACTGATTTTATTTTGGATATATAACTAGTAGTGGGATTGTTGGATCATATAGTAGTTCTATTTTTAATTTTTTGAGAGACATTTATACATTTATGTTGTCCATAATGCCTGTGCTAATTTACATTTCCACCAACAATGTATAAGAGTTCCCCTTTCTCCACATCCTCACAAGTTATTTGTTACTTTCTGAGTTTTTGATAATAACCATTCTAATTGGGGTGAGATGATATCTCATTATGGCTTTGATTTGCATTTTCCTGATGACTAGTTATGTTGAACATTTTTTCATAAACTTGGCCATTTGTATATCTTCTTTTGAGAAATGTCCATTTAGATCTTTTACCCATTTCTTAATCAGATTTGTTTTTTGCCTTTGAGTTGAGTTCCTTCCTTATATATTCTGGATATTAACCTTTTGTCAGAAGCACAGTTTATAATATTTTCTCCTAATCAGTAGATTGTCTCTTCACTCTATTAATTGATTCCTTGGCTGTGCAGATGCTATTTAGGTTGATGTGATCCCATTTGTCTGTTTTTGTTTTTGTTGTCTGAGCTTTTAGGGCCAAATCCAAAAAATCATTGGCCAGACCAATATTCTATAGTTTTTTCTTTGTTTTTTTTTTCTAATGATTTTACAGTTTTGGGTCTTACATTTAAGTCTTTAATCCACTTTGAGCTGATATTTTGTAAATGGTGAGAAATTGGGGTCTAGTTTTATTCTTCTGCTTGCAGATAATCCAGTTTTCCCAGCACCATTTATAGAAGAGACTGTCTTTTTCCCAATGTGTGTTCTTGGCACATTTGTTGAATATCAATTAGCTGTAGATTTATTTGGGGGTTCTCTACTGTATTCCTTTGTTCTATGTATCTGTTTTTCATGTTTACTTTGGTGACTGTTATATCCCCAGTCAATAAGATAATGTCTGGCCTATGGAAATTGCTCATTAAATATGATTACATTGATTTTTATTTCAACCATTGCCTCCAGAAGCAGTCGTTCCAAAACTTACTTGGGCTATAAACTTTTACATTCATGTAGTTCTTACCCACATCTCACTCATTTTGAACTGAGACAACATTTTTGAGGAAATTGTTGTTTGGTTTGTAGGCATATGGATTTGCGACATCTGATCTTGCATATATGCAATCAAAAGCTTTCCACTTTGCAGATCAGCAAATTATGTTTTATTGTTGCCATTGATTGCATCGGCTTAATGTTATTCATTTTTAAAGGAATATGTTTTTACATCTCTTAAAATATGGCCTAGAGTAGAATGCTAAAACTTGAAGTTAAAGGCTAGTTCATTCTATTTTATTTCCATAATTGAGGACTCTAAATGAGCTCTCATTTTCAAAATGAGGACATTTTTGACTTTAGTACTTATGACATATCTGGGACTTTATAACATTATTCATTTATAAGATAAAAAAATGAAAAGAAACTGAGAACAGTCGTGATAAGTGTGCCATAAAATAGGTATACTCACAGAGTACATATATAAATAATATTTTTCTGAAATAAAAAATAAATGTCTTTTTTTGAAATTAGGTTTTTAAAATTACTTTAGCATATTTGAGCATAAGAATCCATCTTCTCATCTTTGCATAATTGAAAAATCACTGTCATTATAAAACATAGAATAGGAAAAATAAATCTATATGACATGAAATGTTTCATTCAAACCAAAAGAAGAAGGAGAAAGTCCATTGTTCCCCCCCCCCCGCCCCCGGGCCAATAGGAATGGAAAAGAAAGAAAGGAAACAGTTGTGACAACAAACAAAGTGCATGGATATATCAACCTTTCTAAGTCAAATTCTAACGTGGAAAACTGAAACACTAAAGGGAAATCTGAAAAAAAAGAGGCTTTGGAACCCTGAGGATACTATTGTACAAGAAAGCCTCACACCTACAAAATAATGGTGAAGGGTCACAAGAGAACAATAACAGAGGAGGAAAGGTTGGTTACAGATATGACTGGTGTTTAACAGATCCAGACATCTCTCCACACTCCATTGACAAGAAAGAGATGTGAAGAGGGCCATTAGACAAGCAGAGTTGTAGTGTAATTCCAGGTACAGACTAAATCCAAGTTTATAAGTAGAACACTTACTTTTATTCTCACCAATGGACTTGATGAGTAATTTGAATAGCTTGCATTTAAAAGGTAATAAGACTTACAGTTCTTGTCTGATAGAATTTCTATCTCACAAGAAAAAAAAAATCAAAGACTCTTCTTAGGATCCATCAGGGAATTGAGGTCGCACAGCATATCATTATCCCCAAAACTGGAGAGACCCATGAACACAGAGAAACATAGCTTAACTCAAACAGAACTGGTAGGAACACTTAAAGGGTAATTACTAATTTCTAGAGACTGAGCCCTGACTAGTTTGAGAGCAAAAAACTCTCAGGGGCCCAGTCTTAGGGAGGCTTTCATGAGTTTTACTTCCAAAAAACCGACCAGTTTTTCATGGTGAGAATGAGAGAAAAATCCCCTCCACCCTCTGAGAAAGGGAAGGAAAAAAAATAACCTTTTAAAAATACAGCCAGCTCATTCTGTTCTCCTTAAAAATAGGGACTGCCTTCAAGGAAGAGCATTTTACCAGGGCCTAACTGACCAGATTCTTTGATGATCTACCAGACCCCGTAGCATTAGCTTGCTGGGATCTAAACACAAAGGGCTGAATTTCCTCAAATAGAGACAAAAAGATGTAAAATACATGGCACTTTCCTGTCATGACATTTAGCGGCTTAACACCTCCTTTGTTTGAACTAAGTGACCAGTGTGGCTACTTTCCATCTTGTTGTTTTCCTACAGGGTCACAGGCTTTTATCCAAGTTCTTCATTTTTCTCTCAACTGGTCTCTTTATCATGTTTTCTTTCCTAGCTACATGGTGGGTAGATATTAAGGGACTTCTGGAGGTGGAATCTTGGCTAGGTCATAAAGTAACTTAGGAGTAAGCCACAAGGCATTCAAACCTGGGCCCTCAAACAGCAGGTAATTCATTACCAGTTAAAGAGGTTATACCCTTATCCCTCTTTATAGGGAAATCCACTAATGAGGGAACACCATTCATCACCGTGCATCTAAAAGACCATCAGCTCCCTCTTCCCAGGAGGCCTGTGGGGGAAAACAACAAGGGAAGCAGAAGCAGTAGGATCCACAAAGAAAGAAGAAGGGGGATTCTGTAAAAGGGAAAAGTGCCTTTAGTTCTGGAATTTCCTCTTCTACTTTCTCAATCTTTTCTTCCAGATATCTAAATTATTTTTTTCCATAAAATTACATTCAACCCATAAATACCAGTCATTCATTTGCTTGGGATGAGGCCTATCTAAGCACCCCAATAAATATATTAATTTATCCAAATAAAAAGAACCATCTTTAGCCTACTGTAAGGCTGGGTTCTCATATATCCATCAAAAACATGATGGAGATATATCTACCTTTTAAGAAAAACACCAGGAAATATTCTTATCTTCCCATTTTTCTAACTATATGGTGATCCTGATGGGATTTTAGAGCCCATACTAACCATGCTTATTCAATAGTAAAATCTTAAATTTGGAGAGGGTGGCTCATTGGGCTAGTATTTCAAAAGAGTAGAGAACTTGAAGGGAAACTTTTTTTTTTTATAATTCAGGATCTTCTATCTGATTTTTGTATGGCCACAGACCTTCAGCTGGTTCTCTAGTTCAGGAACTTTGAGACATCCTCTCTTCTTGCCAGAATTGTTAGGGAAATGTAACTAAAGCCAAAATCTCCTCCCAACCCAGAAAAACCTCTCTACAGAAATAGACAAAAATTAAAACAATATTATTATTATTGAATGAGCATTAATCCAGAAGGTTACGTGCATCACAGGCAATTTTCCAAGAGATTGCAAAGATAAAAAAAAAATTCGCTTTTTTATGTAGTCACACAGATACAGTCGATTATATACATATTTTCAAGATAAACAATACCTAGTACTTGCTCTAAGCAAAAGGAGTGGAGCAAAGTCTTTTCTCCTATTTTCAACTGGAAGAATTAAAGTTCTTATTTTTAATTTGTATTTGCCCTTATATGTCACACCATATTTTCTGTACTTTTCCTTTTCTTTCCTTTTATTTTGATTGATTGAATTTAATATTCTTGAAATGTTAACATGCTTTTATAAATATGCAATGTCTGAATTAATCAATACTTTAACTCCCTCCAGAACAGTGTAAGGAGCTGAAACATTTCCTCCTATTAAACTTCTTGTGACATATGAACATTTAAAAATTATTTTTATTTTAATATTTTAGCAACATAAGAGTGCATTATGACTTCTATATATTCAGTATTTGGTAAAATTTGCCCACATGGCAATTTATTTTCCTCAGATATTTCTTTTAGGGTCTTCTGTCTTTACCATATTACTGAAGTACATCTTATAAAATTCCTTTAGTGAGGGTATTTATGTAGTTAATTCTAATTTTGTTCATCCAAAATAGGTTTTGTTTTCCTCCTTTTTAAAATCAATTTTGATTGGATCTTGATTATCGATAGATAAGTATATCACAGAATTTTGAGGATATTATCTTATCATTTTCTGATTTCAATTAGTGTTGTTTTATATTCTACTGTTGTTCCTTGTATATGAGTTATTTTTCCTCTGTCTAGTTTTAAGGTATTTATTCTGAAATCTATCCTACATTTTCATTATACAATAACTACAACTGGATTTATTTTTCATTTATAAGATTTTTGGTATAATATATTCCATTTATTGGTTGCTTTATGCCTCCCATCACTTTGTAATCAAAGATGTGATTGTTATGCTGCCCATTTGACTCTTTTATGTTGGGAAATAAGCTAAGAGATGTGAAAAGCTTCAGGGGTTTTGCAAGGCTTTTCCTTGAAGGAATCTGTGGACATGTTAGTTCACAGAAAAGAAGCTGCTTCCAACAAGGGGGGCATTGTCAGAGGACTTTTGCAAAGCAACATTTCTTCTTTGCTGCCAGCCATTGCCTTGAGCTTTTTTGCAAGGCAGAAGCTCGGTTTGGTTCCTTGGCAGAGAAGCTGGTTAAAATGCCTGCCCAACAGATAATGTGCAGCTGGAACTATCCTAGACTTCAAGGCTATTCCCGCTTCACTCCTGACTACATGTCTCTGTGTTTAGAAGAAGTAGATTAGAGTAGTACACAGACTCAGTGTTCTCATTTTATACATTTTATCTTTAATTTGTATGCTCAGCTAGGTCTGTTTCTAACTTAGGGCTTAACATTCTTATCCTAGAAAAATTTCGTAACCATCTATTCTTGTAGACAGAATTAGGTAAGGTTCCCCTTGAAACCTCAAAAATGAACTGTACATGTAAGTCTCTAACAAAAGAAACTATTTGCTGTAACAATAAATACTGATGCAGGCCTTCACTCATGGTCTCACAGTTTGCGGGAATGCTGGAGACCCCCTAACCCCCCATTATTTAAATTTCACTTTGTCTCCATCTCAATCATTTCTCCATCTATATTATTTCTTTCATTATTTCCTATTATTTCCAAATCCCCTGGGACGATCCTGCCTTAGGATCTGTTTTGCTGGGAGAGTATCTAACACCCGGCACTTTTAAAGTTATGAAATATCCTCTTTAACTCTAGTAATGTCCACTCTGCCTGATATTAAAGTCTACTCTACCTGATACTGTGTTTCCCCAAAAATAAGACCTACCCATAAAATAAGCCCTAGCAGAATTTCTAAGCATTTGTTCAATAGAAGCCCTACCCCAAAAATAAGACTTAGTTATGGGCGTGGCTATGCAGCATATCTGCACAACCCATGCATTTTGTCCTGAAGTGGTAAAGAAGATGAGCAGCCCTTCTCATCTGCTCCATCGTGACAGCTACTATCCCAGAGGTGACCGGAAAGGTACGGGCAGCCCCACCAACAAGGTCAGCTCCCCTGTCAGGTCCCGGCCATCCTCTGCATGCTGCAAGCTGAGGCTTTGAGGGGAAAATAACACATTCCCTGAAAATAAGCCCTAGAGTGTCTTCTTGAGGAAAAATAAATATAAGACCCTGTCTTATTTTCGGGGAAACACGGTATTTAATTCTGCCCAAGTTTCATTGGTAAATGATGTTTGTGTGGTTTCATAGACAGAATTTTGTCCCCTTTCCCACCATGTCCTTTGCTCCATACTGTCAAGTCTGGGACTATGTTATATTAGATGGCACTTTGTAGATGTAAGTTGTTTAAAAATTTGTTTTTGATTGCTATAGAGATAAAAAGGAAGATGTTGCTGAAGACATATAAAGTTCATGGTTCTTGAAGTTCATTTCCTTCCCCCTTTTGGCAGTTTAGCAGACAGCTGGTTCAGCAGTTCTGAGTTGACTGAAGAATAAGGTGGTAAACCAGTCCTTGGACTCTGAGGGCTCCATTCTATCTCAATAAAACTATTTCTCCAAAAAGAGGACTTCCAGTGATTCATAGTTACTTAGATATTCTGTGCTTTCCATGAGTGTGGGGCTTCACTCTTGTGGAGAGGTGGCCATGGTGCCTAGAGGCATCTATGCTCGGCTTAACCTGTGGGTTAGTGCAGATTGGGAATTGCATCTGTTCTTCTACTTCTATCCTTTCAAAAGCCTGTTTTATGTCTGTGCTACATGGCATTACTGATAAGTGTGTGTGACTCTTTTGCTGGGCAGCTGTTTACTCTCCCTCTTTATGAAGAGCAGTCCTAATTATATTGTTTGGCTTTTTATACTTACTTTAAAGATGTATTTGAACAAATAATTTTCTGGTTTTAAGACAATGAAAAAACATTTTATTAGAAAGAGTAACCTCGCTTGTACTATTGTTTGGTTCTGGGAAAAATTAATTACAAAATAAAACTTTGAAAAAGCAAAATAGTGACACCACCACCACCATCATCAATAAAAGTACTAAAAAAAAAATTATAGGAAGATGCAATAGTCCTTCAAAATAAATACATCCAAAGTAGTGACCAGAGGCTATATATATTCCTATATCATCTTTAATAAAATTTGAGGCATGTATTAAATACTATATATGTTTCTTAAATAAAAATTAATAAATGAATGAGCGATCCTAAAGCTTCAGGATATTTTTAATCTTGAAAAAGTTTATTCTGATCACTTTCCACTCATCAGTTATTTACAATTGTAGTTCCATATTGTCTTTAATTACCAGAAAATTGACAATAATTAAGTTATTCACCATTAAAATCAGTGGCATTGTTATACATCAACAGAATTATTAAATTATTTTTTCACCATTGCTTCTGGTATGCTCATTTTTGCTTGTGGGTTCATTTATTATTTTTTTCCTGAAGTATATTTTATAATAATTCTTTGAACTCTAGTCTATAATTATATTAGTCTCCTGAAAATTTCTTTGATTCACTTACATCTTCAGTGAGAGTTCAGCTAAGTATACAATTAAGTCGACAGCTACTTTTTATCAATACTTTAAAGATAACAATACATGGTTTCTATTGGGCTCATAAAATGTACTATCAATCCAATTATAATTATTTAAAGTTAATGATTTTTTTCTTAATTCTTACTTATGAATATCTTTTTTATGATTAGAGTCTTAGTATAGACTTTAATTCTATTCATACTGAGAAATATATGGTATAGTTCTTTAAACTTTTTACCCAAGTGTTTATTTAATGTAGAAAACTGAATGTTAACAATTACTGTTTAGAAAATTGTTTCTCCTATTTTCTTCTGCAAGTCTTACTAAATTTACACATGAGGCCTTCTCATTCTATTTCCTGTGCTTTCTTTAACAAGTTTTATTTTTGTACCTATCTGTGATTTATTTTGAAAATTCTCTGAATTTTCCTCTTTATGTGTTCATCTGTATATGTTTTAACTCTCTTTCATGTTGATTTTTTCTATTGTATGAAATATAGTTTTTATTTGGAAACTTCTCTTTTGCACACTTGCTTTCATCTATTTACCCTGTACCACTACACAAGTGGGGAAAATGCAGCCACAGAGTGGCTTTTCTGTTACATTGGCTTCTTTTGTGGCCCTAGAGTTTTAGTTGTCTCCAGCACAATTCAAAAGTTTATTTTCTTTGAGTTTTCTTGCCTCATCTGAAGTATAAATTGAGATTCCACACCCATGTGAATCACAAGTTTACATATCTTACTGAAGGCATTTTTAGAAATACCTGGATTTCTAAGTTGAGACAAGTTTCCTGTTACTTCCTAAGCCAGTAGAGTCTTTAATAATTTATTTCCAAAGGAAAAATCAACCTTTTTAAAAAGATATAATCAAGGGTCCTTAGTTCAAGCACTATGCCTTGCATGATCCTCATTGCACCATTCCTATCTTCTAATGAGTGTTATGTTCTAGCTCCTAGAGTCATTATCTGAGCCTCTTGGGCCACCATAAAATTACCTGATATGTTGACCACTGACTTTCAGCTCTGTCTTCATTTATGGAAGCTGGAGATGTCCTTTTCTTTCTTTCCAAACTCAGCTGTGGGTTAAAAACCTTTAACCTTTAATTTATAACCTCAATATATATGTGCTTAGAGTGAGAACTGTAGGAGAAAAAAGGAGGGGGACATCTATAACATCTTAATAAGCCATGGGGTCAGAAGATTCTATAAGCCATTTTCTTACATATATATAACATGAAATAAAGTCATTTTCTTACATATGTATAACATGAGGTAAAGCTTTTAGAATCTCTGTAGAGAACACTACTTCTCAATACTTAGAAGGCCAAGGAAAGCACTACCTAGTTTTGCAAATGTAAACCAGAGATTATAATTGAAAGTAAAAGAGAATGAAGAACTATGATTTTAGGAGCTAAAGTTACTTGTGAAATAATGAAAAAGACTGAATCTGTTGTGATAGTGTTCTGTCTTCATATATATATATATATATATATAGAAAGAGAGAGAGAGAAAATATAGATATTCTATATATACTTGATACATGTATCTTTATATTTATATATTTATATTGCCTAAGAAATTGCTGCTTTCTTAGAAGTGATTTAGACTGTGCTGTGCCTATAAAGTTATATTTATTCTTCTGGAGAAGTGTGTGTTATTTTGTATTTTTTTTAGCAATTGCAGAAGACTATAAGATATCTGTATAGGTGTTATCTCCACTAGAATCAAGATGAAAGATCGATTAAAGTATCTGGATTGAACTTAATAAGGACTTTCTTGATTGAACAGTATTGTATAAGCTTTTGAGGAATGGAAAATATTTCTGGAGACTCCCATTCTTTAATTTGAAAAGAGTTTTACATAGAAAAGATTAGCTTGTTTTTTGTTCATTTGATTGGTTGGGTTTTTTGTTTTGGTACTGATTGTGAATAATTTTTTCCCTTGGATCTTTTGGTTAAATTAGAAATTGGGTCATTACAGGAAAAAAAATCATTCTGTCAAACATTTTTGGGATGGGAAATATAGGCTGGGAAGTTCAGCAAAATTTTGGAGTGAAAAAGAATGTTTTTTTATTCTAAGTGCCTCTGAACTGGATTCTGAGTAGGTAATGTATGCATACAGCCACCTTAAGCTGAATCTGATTTTTGACACAGAAGGAATGACAGGAAGGGGGAGGAAGCCCTTTAGCTTGTTAGAAAGGTATCTAGGAAAGCCTCACTGCTCAAACTGTGGTAAACAGAACAACAGCAGCAGAAGCAGTATCACCTGGGTGACTGTGCCCTACCTCAGACTTACTACAGGATATTTGTTTTTAATAAGATCCCCAAATGATTTATAGCGCCTAAATAGGCTTGAGAAGCCCTGCTGTAAAAACTTGAACACAATGTGTCAGGGTTGTAGATCTTAATTTCTGTCAAATCTGTTTGCTAATTTTAATTATTTGCATAATCCATTTAATACAATCCTTTTATGATCCTGGAATCTTTAGTAAAGTGCTATTAAATTATCCAGGCCTAGTCTCAAAAGGACGGAAGAAAATTAAGCCATGCGTGTACATCTGCTTTGGGTCAGAGTGGCAAAATAGAGATAAATGTTCTTAGAGACTACTATGGTAAGAAACAGGAGCTTCAGTAGTAGGTGTTAACTGCCCCAAACTGCAGGAGATAATGAGATGCTGCACTGTCAGGGCCCATAGATAAAATAGAAAGTAACTAAAGAGCAGAGGTAGTGGCACAGAGATCTGAATTGACTCAATACTGGGCTGTATTAATCTTTCTATGTTTGTTCCTTGCATAGTGCCACTGTGCCTGTTGTTGAAACTGAATAAATGTTTTTTGAATTAAATTGAAATACAATGACTAAAAGCTTTTGACATGGTAGATTATATCATATTTTATTCACTTTATTCTTTACTGTAATTATACTAAGTCTACATGTCTGAATCTTCTGCAAATTGATATTCATTCTGCCCTATTAAACTTTACACAATAAACCCATGTTCTTATAATAAAACAGCCCTAACATGAAGTTCTTCATTATGATATCCCAAGCTCAGATGCCCAACATGTTATCTCATCTACATATTAGCCACATTCACATTTTTGAAATATTAAGATTATTAAGTAAGAAATGTCCTATTTCCTTAAGCATTAAGTTTGACTGTTGATATCTCTGACATTTCATTTTGACACTTCTTGTTTTACTTTTATAGTGAAGGTACATCCTCAGTCTTTCAAATGCATGTTTTGGCTTGTGATTATCTTTTGAAAAAAATGTTAGAGCACTTTTTGTGAAACCATGAATAAGTAAAAAATTTGTGTTATTTTTTAATATGAGTTTCATCCTGGAACCAATGCAGCACAAACAACTCGAAATATTTTGGGAAGGATATGGCTAATGAATGCACAGTATGTCGATGGTTTGAGAAGTTCTGTTTGGTGATTTTAATCTTGAAAATTAGCCATGTGGGTGGTCTGAGACCAAGATGGACAATGATGAGCTAAGCTGTAGTGGAAGCGAATCCATCTCAGCCTAGGCATGAATTAGCGGCAAGGTTTGATGTTACTATTTCAACAATATTGGACCATTTGAAACAAATTGGCAAGGTAAAGAAGCTGGATAGATGGGTTCTGCATGAATTACATTTGCATCAGAAGATAAATTGTCTTGAAGCTTGCCTTTCTTTGCTGTAACAGCAAAAGGTGAACCATTTTTGCACCATATTGTTACATGTGATGAAAAATGGATTATTTTTGACAATTATAAGCATTTGGCACAATGGTTGGATAAAGATGAAGTGCCAGAACACAGTCCAAAACCGAATATTCATCAAAAAAAGCCAATGGTGTCTGTTTGGTGGTCCAGTACTGGTATTATCCACTACAGCGTCATGAAACCTGGTCAATTGATTACAGTGGATGTCTACTGCAACCAGGTGGATGGAATGATAAGAATGCTTGTGAATAAGCAGCTGGGATTGGTCAGAAGAGACAGGCCAATCGTCGTGCAAGACAACTCTCAACCACATGTCCCACAAACAATGCTGCTCAAATTATAGCAGCTAGATTTAGAAACTCTCTGTCATCCACTGTATTCACCAGACCTTGCACCAACTGACTATCACTTCTTCCAGGTTTTGGACAACTTCATGCAAAGGAAAATATTCAATTCTCAACAAGCTGTGGAAAGCGCCACTTGCTCTCCAGGCTGCTTTGCTGCTGGTATAAATAAGCTACCGTTACAATGCCAAAACTGTGTCAATATTTTAGGTGCATACTTTGATTAATTGTACTGCTTCTTGTTTGACATATAATAAACTACATTTTTTATTTGAAATTACACATTTCATATTTAATGACCTAATATCTACCCAGTAGGTGTCACTTATCTAGACTCTTCATCATTGTCACCACCATCCTCTTATCAAACATAAACGTGTTAGTGTCCCTTTTGAAGAGGATAGAATTCAAGAGGGAGGAGTAGGAGAGCCTGTTTTCCTCTTCATATGTCAAAGGATATGCTGAGGATTTCAGAGCTATGAAGAGTTGAGAGAATTGAGCCAAAAAAACTCATCTGAAGTGTTTGGATAGATGAAATCAAAGACTGCTGATTAAATGAGAAGCACATAGCAAATGCACTGTAAAATGAATTAAATGGTAATTGAAAATACCTGCAGAAAATTTGATTAGAATCTGGGGAATCAACAAAGGTAGCTAGATAATAAGAAATGCATTTCCAAAGCCCATTTAATTCTGTCAATGTACCTTAGTCAGTAAATTTGTAGTTAGTCTCATTAAAAGAATTAATTTAAATACATTAAACTTTTCATAGTAAAAGTAGTGTTGTGGAAAACTTTGGGTGCCCCTGAAGTTATTTTCCTTGTGTATCCATAGGAATCGGTCATTTAAACAATCTTTTAGAAATTCAGTTAATTATTTTATTAAATTCAGTATGCCAAATTTTGTAAAACTGCTAAAGTTAGAATGGCATTTATCTTACATGAAATCAAATTATAAATTGACAGTTGTTTTAGATTGCTGTGCTCTATGAAGAATATTTTGAAATATTGTCTTGAAGCCTAGTATTATTGAAGATTGTACAATTGGGATTCTAGCATAATGATGGCACTTATGCATGGAAAATGTAAAGTCAAATATATAAGTAAATATAAAAAAGAATAAAAATTTTCTAGGGATGACAGAACAAAGTCAAGGATTTGGGAAGTAGCTGATAATTTCAATAATGCTTGGGTAAAGCCATGAATAAGCTAGTGAATACACTTTTATATGTTCAGACAATGAAGATATTATGAAGGTCTCAAATGGCCACAAAATGAGACAAATTGTTTCCCACTTAATGAAATTACAGCCTGTGATGTGGATCTTCAAGGATATGGACAAGAAAACAGAGCAGAGTAAGATCAAGACATAGGTATCTGAGACACAGGAGAAAGAATGAAAATTACAATCCCAAGAAACAATATAAATAAAGTATAGCAGCTATAATATGGAAGTTTCAGGTGGACAATCTTTATCAATGGTCAATTTAGATAGACTCATAGACCTGGATATCTAATAGCAAGGACTCAGTGGGATAAAAAATGGAGGATCAGAGAGACACATATGTAAATTAAGGTCCACAGACAAATTAGGATTGGGGTATCAGTAGTCAGAAAATTATAATTTGGGCAACAATACAGAGAGGTCAAAATTTTAGTTGTAAGTACATGTGGAACTGATTTAGTTGTTAGCTATGTCTTTTAGAGCATAGGAATGTGGAATAAAGAAATCAGCTACTTTACTTACATAACGTTAGATGGTTCCTTCCTGTCTTTGTAGAGATGAGGAGAGTAGGACATACAGAGCAATATGAATGCTATTTATGTTTTATAATTTGCTACTGATTTTAATTGCAACAGATACAGAGAAGAGATCAAAATAAACTAAAATATTCAAGCAATTCATACTAGAAATAAATGAAAATTGACTTCATCTTTCAGAGATCTTCTGAAGAATGTACTGTGAAGCTTGGTGTGTTCTATGAAGCTCTGGAGTAAACCTTGGCTTGGTCATCTGTATCTGTATGTCTTTGGATATGTAAGTTATTTCTCCCTGGCTTTGTACCCTGTGAAATCAGAAAAAGAATATCTCCCTCACAATTACCTTGGAAGGAAGAAATTAGGTAATAGAGTACCTTTTAGTTGTTGTTATTATTATGGTGCTTTAAAGTATTTAACGTAAAATCCTGGCAAAAGCTCTTTAGGAAGAAAATTCGGGTAATACAACTGCACTGATTTCCCTGGAGAAAGAGCCTATTCAGGCAAATATGAGATAAATATAGGGAATTAAGGGAAGTGACTAGAAGTAGTAAT
This sequence comes from Cheirogaleus medius, assembly GCA_008086735.1. Taxonomy (NCBI): domain Eukaryota; kingdom Metazoa; phylum Chordata; class Mammalia; order Primates; family Cheirogaleidae; genus Cheirogaleus; species Cheirogaleus medius. The sequence continues at coordinate 20,889,086 of VBSM01003204.1, forward strand.
TATTAGAATGGCTCTCTTCTGATTCAAATAAAACTATCATAGAATGATCAGAATGATGCAGTGTAAACCAAAGCCAATAGGAACAGTTTAATTCTCACTGGAGTAATAGAGTAAGCAAATAATTAAAGTTTCATTTTTTCTTATATAAAAATTCTGAAACTTTAAACTTGAAAATTGCTAGTATAGGCAAAAGCTAAAAAGAAGGAAAAAGGAAAATTATCAATGAACCAGGCCCAGTGTGGCTTATAGTAGTAGAAATTCTAAAGATCATAGTCATCATGGGGCAGTAGGCAAGACGAGTGTGAAAACAGGAGTTAAATAAATGAGGTAGTGGAAATTTAGGAAGATATACCACAACACAAAGATTCTTTCATGAGAAAAATATATTGACTTGCCCATATTAAAATGTTTAGCATATTAAGTACTATGTCAACCTTAGTTCAGACTATGCATTTCTGCAGTTAAAATTTGATTCCCTTTATGCAGTCCCCAGGGAGACATATTCTTTTCTTTTAAATGTGAAGCTAGAAGCTCTTTTCATTTGTCAATCTACTTTTTTAAATTTCTTCATGATTTTATTATAGTAATATGTAGATTGCTTATTGACATATCTATGCTCATTGCCTATTTTACTAAACCAGGTTAATATACAGTTTTATTTATTTAACCTATAAATATTTTTATGGTAGAAAAATGCCTTTAGAAAACAGGTATAGCAGGGAGAGTGTTAATTTTTATCTCATTTAATAACAAAATTATTTATTAATGCCGATCAAAATGTCTGTTTTCTTCATGAAAAACATTGGGAGTAAAAACTATATATAAAAGATGATGACTTCCCAGTTAGTCACATTATCATGTTCTTTTGAACCCTTGTATTCAAAAGTTTGAGTTCTGGGATCAAACTTTATGTGTTCAAACTTCAACTCCAACATATAATAGCTATATGACCTTCAAAAATTACTTAAGCTCTCTATGACTCTGTTTCCTAATCTCTAAACTGGGTATCTACCTCAAATGGTTATTAGGAAGGTTAAATAAACATTAAATGTGAAATTATTAGAAGAGTGCATGGCACAAAATGAGCACACAACAAATGTTGAATATCATTACCATTTTAATAATCAGAAGGACAAAATTCTCTTTGAATGGCAGTATTTTTCACAATTATCTCATTGCATTGTAATATAATTTGATGATCCATAACACATTGAGTCTCCACTAAACTCCATGACTTCTTAAGATTTTCTCTAAAGTTTATTTAAAATGTCATATCTTAGCATTGCTGCTATCATTATTGCTGAGTACCCACAAGATGTTTCTCATTTTTATATCCCACCTTCCTCCATTTACAAATAGTGAAAACATCATTTCACATCTGAAGCAAAAACAAACCAAAGCAAAATTTATATCCTGTTCAGAAATTTATCTTAATTAAAAATTGCTATGACTCTGCAGATAGTCTCTCAGTATTTTCAATGCTCTAGACTTCCAGCTAGTCAATTTAAAATTAAATGGGAGTAACTAGGAATACAATTAAACAAAACTGTTCTGTTTACAGTCAGTTATAATCTCTCTGTCTCTCTGTCTCTCTGTCTTTCTCTTACACACATAAACAAGCATATTTCATATATATCTTTCTTCCCACTTCTTCTAAATATCATCAGGGCAATAATCACTGAAATAAATTAACCATTTTTGTCAAGTGATTTTTTAATTCATTATTTTCTTCCCACAACTATTGTTTGTTGGCATATGTAGAGCTGTTCACTGATTAATGAATTATTCTCCCTAGGTATCTGTGTGTATTCATGTACATGCAGCAGTGCACACCATTTTTTTCTTTCTTTTTGGTTATCACCTTGAATATTTTGTGAATTATATATTGTGAAGTACAAAACAAAAATCAATTATCATGTTTAACAATATTCATTAAGTGCCATGTTATGGTTAAACCTAATTAAATTTTGACGAGACTCATTTATATTTAAAAGTGCATCTTTCTATATATATCTTAAAGAGAAATAACCAAACACAAATCATTTTTATTGTTTTAATTACTTTTTTAAAATTAGTGCACTTCAGTTTTTAGAGGACTTTTAGCTTCATAGCAAAAGTTCATAGAGTCCCCATATACCCTCTGTCCCTGTATATGCACAACCTCCTCCACTGTTGACATCCTGCACCACAGTAGTACATTTGTCACAGTGGATGAACCTATAGTGTCACATTACCGCTCAAAGTCCATAGTTTACATTAGGCTTTGCTTTTGATGTTGTCTATTCTATAGGTTTTAACAAATGTGTAATGACAAATATCCACCATTGTGGTGTTTTAGTTTTGATCCATAAAAAATAACTTTTAAAGTTTACATCTATATATTTATCCACATTCTCAGGGCCTTGACTGGACATTTCTTTCTTACTGAAAATTCATTCACCCTACTGCTATTACTCAGAACCTATCATGGGGCATGAAAATCCAACCCCTCCTAAGGTATTGAAGCTCACAAGGTGTTTAAAATTCTATAATGTCCAGTTCATCAACTATGAGTAAAAAGCTCATAATTTAGCATCTGAAAACAATGCTGATTTATCATTTCTAAGATTCTGCGAGTTACATAGATGGTTCTTCTGTTGGTTTCAACCAGAGCTCATTCCTGGGCTGAATTCAGTGGTAGAGTTGTCTGGACTGGAGGGTCAAAATGACTGTACTGAAAAATCTGTCAGTTGTATCTGGCTGTCACCTGAAAAACTTAGTTCTCTTCCACATGGCAATTCATATTCCAGCAGGCTCGATCAGTTTCCTTACTCAGAGTGGCATTTCAAGAGCACAAATACAGAAGATGAAAGTTGTCTTGAGGCTTAGGCTGTAGAACTGCCACAGCATCACTTATGCTAGATTCCATTAGTCACAGCAAATCTCTGGGCCAGCCCAAATTTAAGAGATTGGTGAACAGACTCCAATAGTTGATGGGAGGAACTACAAATAATTTGTGGCCATTTTAATCTACCACCATGCCCTATTCCTGATATTAAAATATTTTTGGAATGATATTTAAAAATAATTCCTTAAAAATAGCCAAATCTTTAATGAATTTGCATAGAAGAAATCACACATTGTCAAGTTTATAAAACCTCTTGCTGTTTGTAAACTCCTTAATCCATGATTTCTACCTTCCTCATATTTCTACCCTTCTGTTTAATGTAGCTCTTGAGACAGATTATGCTTTGAAAAGCACTTGCTTTATGAATGATTGATTGTGTTATTTCCTAAAATTAGTTTAAAAAAAAAGGCATATAAACTCTAAAGAACTGTCAATGGAAAAGAAACCAAACACTAAAATAATTTAAAGAGGTTTATTCTGAGCCAAATATGTGCAACCATGGCTCAGACAGCCATGCCCAAGAAGCCTTGAGCAATTGGTCCACTGTGATTGGGTTATAGTTTTTTTGGTTTTTTTTTATTTCAGCATATTATGAGGGTACAAATGTTTAGGTTATGTGTGTTGCCTTTATTCCCCTTACCCCCGGAGTCAGAGCTTCAAGCGTATAGTTTGGTTTTATATGAATAAATACATTTGAGGGAGGTAGGAATTACACGTAAAGTCATAAATCAATACATGGAAGGCATACATTGGTTTGGCCCCAAAAGACAGGACATCCTGAAGCAGGAATTACAGGTTATAGGTGGTTTAAAGATTCTTTGATTTGTGATTGGTTAAAGAAATGAAGCTTGTCTAAAAGTTTGGAATGTTTCAAGAAAGGAAGGAAATTTGGAATATAGAAATTTGTTAATCATAGACAAGCCACTGGACATATACCTAAACTCAAGTGATCTGTTAAGTAAATTGATGGCCTGCAGGTGTGATTTAAGCTTTGTCTTTTATAGCCTTAGACCTATTAATGAGTTACAAATGATATCTCCAAGAAGGGAAGTGGAAATGACTAGTCATGTCTGACCTCCCTTCTCATGGTCAGCAACTCAGCTTTAAGGTATTTTGGGGGTTCCCTTGGCCAAGAAAAGATCCATTCAGTTGGCTGGGGGTGCTTAAGATTTTATTTTAGTTCACAGAACAAATATTGAAACCTTATCTATTCTTAGGCCAAAGGGACTCCAATAGGCTTACAGTTCTAGTTAACCCCCAAAACATTAATAAGTAAAAATAACAACTGTATTCAAAAGGGTCTTATAACTTCAGTGAAGCATGTGTTAGATGTTTAGTGAGTTACTTCAAATAACGAGCTCTCAATTTCATTGACTTTCTCAAGGTGGATAAAAATGTGTACTTTGGAGGACATCACGATGTTTAAAATAAAACATTCTGTATCCTCATTTAATGTGAGATGTCACCACAAATGACTGAAAATATATTATTATCATGAGCTAAAATCCTATATCCTTTGCAAAGTTAATATAATATATGTTCATATTAATATTAAAAATAATAGATAATTTTACTTTGTTTTCTTAAATCATTAATGAATGTATAAGTAGTTATATAAAGAAATTCCTATCTTTAAAACTGTTAACAATTTAATAAATACCATAGATAAGGATGCAAGTTTTACCTGGTTTGGAATCTCAGCCAAACATTTAATATTTGTATGATTCATGGTAGTTTTGTTACATTGTTAGGGTCAGTTTGCTCATCTGGAAAACTGAAATAACAATGATTACCATAACATGTAGTAGGCTCAAGAAATAGACCAGATAACCGATATAAACATCTAATAGCATGCCTGGAACATTAGTAATTGTTACCTGTTGTTGTTGTTAGTGTTATATTTGTATTATTGACCCTTAATATAGAAATGATTGGTTAATTCTATTATCCGTAAGGTGATGACAAGATAGAGAAATCTCTAAAACTAGACATAAAAATGTATTTATTTTAATTTCTCTTTTTTTCCCTTCCATATCCTAGTTGGAAAACAGTCCAATGATTATAGTGCTAAGTTAATTATGTAGATTAAGCATTAGTACTTGGCAGGCAGTCCATTTCTGAATGATAACAGCATGCCTCAGGTGTCCTTAAAGCATACCAAGCTGAAGGCTATCAATTTTACCACCTGAGAAGTATGCTAATTAACCAAAAATGCAGAGCCTAAAGTGGCTGCTCCATTGCTGCCAAATACAGAAACAGTTGTGTCCTTAGATTTATTAGCCTGCAAATTGCTGACTGTCAATTCCAAAATACCAACTGTGCCTTCCATTTGCAAGTTTTTTCCCAGTATTTATTTGAAATGTAAGGTCAGTTAATTATAGAAGGAAATATATTAAACAGTAAGGTACTAGAAGTGCTTAGGCATCAAAGTCAAACTTATCCTTCCTAAAAACCCAGGTCCACTGTATTTTTGCTACTAACCTTTGGAGAGTGAATTAATTAAATCATGTTCCCTATCTATAACTTGAACATGGATAATTTCTTTATAGATTGTAGTGAAAATTAATAAAGATACACTTGATATGCCTAGAATAGTTTTCACACATAAGCAAGGATATTTTTTCGTCACCTCTCTTATTCTTCATAATATACACAGGCATTTATTCAAATGAAGGATCTCATGTTAGAGGGCTGCATGTATTATTCTTATTAATTTAATTAGAGAATGTAACTATTCAATCTGTAATAGTACAGTGTTATTTATTCTGTATGAAGCATAACTACATTCTCAAATTCACATTTTCCTCTTAAATATATTGACAAGTCTATGGCATTCTACTCAGTGCTAAGGAATTTATAGTGTTCAGTAGATAAGCCCTTTGGTTTCATAGTAAATTTACATTTTACTGGGCAGACAGATGAATGAATAGGATTTCAGCCCTCCTATTGCACCCAAAATGTTTCCAGTGATACAGTGGTACCTTTACTTCATTGCTATTTTTCAATGATCCATACTTTGGAACTGCTTTATAGAAGAGTATGCTTTAAAATGTTTCCAAGTTGGTAAATAAATCCTTTCATTTGAATGGAAAATAATGTGCATCTACTTCAATGCTGGATATATATATTAGTGTTATGAATTCAGTTTTATGAAGTAATAAAAGTTTATTTGATGATCAGGAATACTTGGAAATTGTAGTACTGAGTATAATCCTCAGAAATAAGTAAAATGTGGGCTTAGGTACATAGTTACCATAGTCTTCAAATAATATGATCAGATAAATTTATAAAAATTTGTTTCAACACTTTGTAGTGATGATGCTGTGTAGCTTTAGGTCTGCATTCTTGGTTCCAGTTTATATTTTTCTTCCAATGCAGCATGAAGTTATACATAAGTAGCCTTATGAAGGCTGCTCACTCTAACCTCTGGGCAGAATACAGCTCCTTTCCCTCCCTATTCATGACCTATCTTAAGAAGAATGTTGTTTTGCAGCAGGTCAGATGAAAAGACCAATAACTCTGTTGGAGAACAAAGTGTAGTGTTCGTTTGTTTTTTGTTTTTGTTGTGGGGTATTTTTTTTTTGTTTTTAAAGCAAAGCTATTAAAATTCCACAGCCGAGATGGGATGGTATTGAAGAAGTATAAAATGCACACTGGATTATATTGTGCTATGCAATATAATTAGCACTGGCTACATGTGACCACAGGAGCACTAAAATGTGGCTCCAAATTGTGATGTGCTATTAATTTAAAATATACAATTTCAAAGACTGAGTATTAAAAAGAGGATTAAAATGTCTCAAACCTAATTTTCTATGTTGATTAATTATTGATACTATAATATTTTGGGTTAAATAAAATATCTTATTAAAATAGGTTTTTTACTTTTTTAATGTTGCTTCTAGAAAAATTAACATTACATATGTTGCTCACATTAAATTTCTCTTGCATGCATATATATGTGTGTGTGTGTGTGTGTGTATAGATCTTATTTAAAAAGTCTGCCTTCTGTACATTTCCCACAGTGATTGAGGGCTGAGGTAAGTGGTTGGTAAAGAATCTGACATCTTAATTCTATGTTCCCTCTCAATCTCTTTCTATGCTAGAGGCTTGGTTTATAGCATCTGTAACATATCAAAATAAAGAACTTCAGAATGTTTAAAACCTGCAAGATCTAAGAATAAAGCATGTTTTTATATATTTGATTAATGTTTCAGGTCACATGCAGTTATGTGAATAGCATATTTAAATTATTATCAGAAATGGCCCAAAGATGTATTTCTTGACTGAGTAAATCATTCTTGTAGCAGATAAAAAGGACAAGCCTGACATTTATCCTGATGGACTGCATCAAGCATTTGTAGATTAACCCATAAAATGTCAAAACAGGCTCTGAGGAATGTATAGAAAAGGAAATCTAGTAGTGTAAGTCAGAAATCACCAATAAAACACACCTTTAAAAGGGAAGACCCTGCTGTGATTTGAATCATCAAAAATGGATCTAACCATAACCGTGAATCTGGGAGAAGACTCTAAAATCACAGTCAATGTAGGAAATTGTTATGGCATCAATTCTTTATTTTTGGAATATCTTATAAACACACACACACACACAAACATGCACATACCCACACCTACCCACTGAGATATCCCCTCACACACACAAACAGAATTAGACATTTATCCTGCCTTTTCAGTATGATTTGTATGTCAAAGTCGCCACAAATTGATAAGGGAAAGAATACAAGAATTCCAACTCATAAGTTCAGATGAAACGACAAAATAAGAATAATAACTGTGGTTGGCTGCAAAAATATCCATAATTATGTACCATGTCCCTTTGCAATAATATTTGACAGACTTTTACAGCAAGAAATGGAGTCTATTTCTCCACTTTTTGAATCTAGCTTTGTGACTTGGAACAATAGAGCACTGTGAATCATGTGCCAGTTCTAGCCAAAACCTCAAGTAGCTTTGCAAACTTCTATTTACACTTTTGGAGCCCTGACACTACCATGTAAACAAACCCAAGCTGGATGATGAAAGATATCGTCTTAGAGCAGCCAGCTCTAGCCCATCTGCCAGCTGAGCTCAAATACATGAGCAAACCCAGCTGAGATCCATTATGCCTACCTCAGCAGAACCATACAGCTGACCAGAGGCTCATGAGCAATAATGAATGGTTATTGTTTTAAGCCACTTGGTTTTGGGGTGGCTTGTTAAACAGCAATAGATAATTAATTCAACCATTTTGAAACCTCCAGTGAGATAATGGTTCTAGGCAATAATCACCAAATTATTCTGAAACCATGGATGTACAATGCAAATGATGCCAGAAATAACTTTTGAGGAATAGGTAGAAATAATTGATCTATATAGTTAAAAAAGTTGAAGCATAAGGAGTAATGGCTTAAAAATAAATTTAAATTGGGGAGAGTGACATGTATCTGAGTTATCTGATATACAGTAATTTAAAGTGTTTGTGTTCTTCAGGAGGAGAATAAATACACTTAATAATTTTAGCTGTTGGCCAGGTGTGGTGGCTCATGCCTGTAATCCTAGCACTCTGGGTGACCAAGGTGGGAGAATCTCTTAAGGTCAGGAGTTCAAGACCAGCCTCAGCAAGAGTGAGACCCCCCCTCCCATCTCTACTAAAAACAAAAAGAAATTAACCAGAAAACTAAAAATAGGAAAAATTAGTCAGGCATGGTGGCACATGCCTTGTAGTCCCAGCTACTTGGGCACTGAGTAGCTGAGGCAGGAGGATCCCAATAGCTTGAGGTTGTAAAGACTAGGCTGAAACCACGGCACTCTAGCCCGGGAAGCAGAGTGAGACTCTGTCTCAAAGAAAAAAAAATTTAGATGTCAATACTTTAAGAATTCAGGTGAACTTTCCAGAGTATTAACCAAAAGGTGTATGCTCTAAAGTACAATAGAGAAAGATAAAGTGTCTCACAACAAATATGCTGAATATAAATTCAAGTTATTTATGGAAAAAATATAAAGCTTTATTGAAACACCTAAAAGATCTAAAGAAGGAACTATATTATATTCATGAATAGAGAATCAAAACACCATAAATTCTAATTTCTTCTCAAATTCATTTGTAGATTGACGATTCAAATCTTATTCACGACATGATTTAATAAGCTAATTTATTTAAGTATAAAAATTTTTATGTATGTGAAAGAATAAGAATAGCCATGATATTTCTAAACAAAGGAAAAGTAGATGAGGCCTTTCACTTGATATTTTAAGACTTCATATAAGTAATTAAAAGAGTGCAGTACTGGTGCAAAGAGAGATTACACCAGTCAGCCATATATTTCACACATATGGAGATATTTTGTAAGTATTAGAGGTGTACTTGCAGATAAGAAGGGAGATAAGCTGTTTAGAAACAGTATATTAATGTAAGGAAATATTTTCCACAAAGAAAAATCAAAGTATATCTGTGTCATGTAACACAAACAGGTATCAATTCCAGATAAATGAGGGACTTTAGTGTAAAAGACAAAACTTTAAAGCAATTATAAGTAGCGTCTATGAAACTGGGCAGAAAAATATTTTTAAATAAAATATACACACAGAAAACTATAGGGAATTGTTGATAAATTTGACTACCTTAAAATTAATTTCTATATTGTTAAATAAGCAATAATGAGAATGGAAAGAAATGTTGTAAATGGGAAGGAAATACTTTCAATTTATCTAATAAACTATTAATATCAGAATATAATTATGATATTCAATAAGACCAAAACCAAAAAGCCCAAACAAACAAAAATAAAAATGATCAGTTTACAAAAGCCATAACTAGGCATTTCCTTGGAGGGAAACCACGATTGACCATAAATACATGAAAAATGCCTATAACCATTGGCAATCAGGAAAATGCTAATACCATCATTGACTGTACATACTCTTGCCCTACTCTGCCAAAAACAAACAAAATAGACTATTTGCAAGATTTGGTAATTATATTGAACCATAGGAACTATTATATTCTGTTTTCAAGAATGTACTTTCTGATGGTAAAATATAAGGCACAACCAATATATGACACAACAACTTTTTTCTAGAATTATTATTGGAACCAAGTGGTTTATGCAGGACCATAAATAGTACCCTCGTTTTTAATAGAAGGAATACATAACCAGCTTATAGTGTTTTTACACAATGAAATATTATGGAGATAACTACATTTGTATGCTTCATTATGGTTGAATAGTCTAGGCATAAGCATGAGGAACAAAGGAAGTCAATATAATCTAGTACAGTATGAATCTATTTATATATTTAAATCAATATCAAAACATGCATAACTAAGCAATAATAAACAAATTGCAATTCACACATACAAGAAATATTATTCAGCAATAAAAGGAAAAAACTACTAATATATGAAACAAAATGGATGCCTGTCAAAAGCATTATGCTCAGTAGAAGAAACTAGACACAAAAGATGAGATACTGTATAGTACATAAACTACATTCTGGAGAAGGCAAAACTATCAGGACAGAAATCAAATCAATAGTTGCCAGAGACTGAATGAAGGAAAGGAGAGAAAGTTGACCTCAAAAGCAAAAGAGCTTTTTATGGCAATTAAAATATTCCATATCTTAGTTTTTGGTGATGGACACATGAAAAATATACATTTACTAAATTTATCAAACTATATATTTAAGCAAGCCTGATCTTTAAGAAAAATCTAAACAATACAATATTGAGGGAATTATGTGGATGATAATAAAACTGTAAAGACAAGAGTATGATAAGCACAAAATTTAGCAAAATAGTCATCTATGTGAAAGACAAAAGCAGGATGGAATCAAGGGAAATTGTGGTTTGAAAGTTATTGGTTAACCTACATTTCTTAAGCTGGGTTGTTGGTAAATAGTTGTCATATTCTGAATATTATTTTTATTATTAAAATATTTTCTATTTTGTGTATAAATAATTCATTAAAATATAAAAAATAATATCTGGGATGGAGATTAAAAATTATAAGACCTACAAAACTATATTAATTTCAAATTCAGTTAACAAAGGGCTAAACCGGATAATCAAAAAGGTTAAAGTAAAATAGCAGTAATAGTACACCAACAAGAACAACATAAAAAATAGATCTTAAGGCCGGGCGCGGTGGCTCACGCCTGTAATCCTAGCACTCTGGGAGG
>VBSM01003204.1:20900240-20916764 GCA_008086735.1 Cheirogaleus medius
AAAAAAAAAAAAAAAAAAAAAATAGATCTTAAATATTGTCAAGGATGAGGAATAATTAAAACTCTTTTTTATTGTGGTAAAAAACATATACCCTGAAATCTACTCTATTCACAAATTTTAAGTGTTCTGTATAATATTGCTAATTATATGTCCATTGTAGTATAGTGGATCTCTAGAACTTTTTCATCTTGCAGGACTAAAACTATACCCCTTGAACAGAAATCTCCATTTTCTCCTCTCCCATCCCCTGTAAACCACCATTTTACTTTCTACATATATTGACTACTTTAAATACCTTGTATAAGTGAAATCATGTAATGTTTGTCCTTCTGTGGCTGGATTATTTCACTTAGCATATTGTCCTCAGGGTTCATCTATGTTGTGGCATATGACAAGCTATCCCTCGTTTTTGTAAGACTGAATAACATTTTATTGTAGATATATATCACATTTTTAAAATCAATTCATCCATCTGTGGATCTTTAGATTTTTTTCAACTTCTTGGCTATTAATATTATGAATAGTGCTTCAATGAACATGGGAGTACAAATATCTCTTTGAGATCCTGTTTTCAATTCTTTTGAATAAACATCCAGAATTGAGATTGCTGGATCATGTGGTATTTTTTTAAATTTTTTGAGGAAATTCCATAATGTTTTCCATAACAGGAATTTCTTCCCATCTTGTCAATAACTTTCCTTCCTTCCCTCCCTCCCTCCCTCCCTCCCTCCCTTCCTTCCTTCCTTCCTTCCTTCCTTCCTTCCTTCCTTCCTTCTTTCCTTCCTTCCTTTTCTTTACATGCCTTAATTTTTTTAATAGTGGGCATCCAAACAGGTGTGAAGCAATATCTCATTGTAGTTTTGATTTTTTTTCATCTGGTGATTAGTTATATTAAATACCTTTTCATATATGTTTTGGCCATTTTTATGCATTCTTTGGTGAAATGTCTATTCAGGTCTTTTGCATGTCTTTTGCTTATTTTTAAAATCAGGTTATTCATTTGTTTACTATTGAGTTTTAGGAGTTTTTTATATATTTTTAATATTAACTCCTCATCAGATATATTATGTAAAAATATTTTCTCCCGTTTTTTAGGTCACGTTTCCACTCTATTGATTGTTCTTTCCCTGTGCAGAATCTTTTTGTTTTGATACTGTCCTGCATGTCTGTTTTTGCTTTTGTTCCCTGTGCTGTTGGTGTTATATCTATGAAATCATTGCCAAGACCAATGTTACAAAGTTTTCCCCAATGCTTTCTTCTAGAAGTTTTAGAGGTTCAGATCTTACATTTTAATCTTTAAACCACTTTTCATTGATTTTTGTGTCTGATGTAAGATAAGGGTTTAATTTCATTTTCATGCATGTAAATATTCAATTTTCTCAGCACCATTTGTTATAGAGACTATAATCTCCCTAAGGTGTATTCTTGGTACATTTGCCAAAGATCATTTGACTATATAAGCCTAGGTTTATTTCTGGGCTCTCTATTCTGTTCCATTTTCTTATAAGTCTGTATTTATGTCAGTAACACACTGTTTTGCTTATGGTAGCTTTGAAATATGTTTTGAAGTGAGGAAATGTGATTGTCTCCAGCTTTGTTCTTTCTCAAGATTGTTTTGGCACATTTTTTATGGTTTCATATAAATTTTAGAATTTCTTTTTCTAAAAAATTCTGCAAGATCATTAGAGATTTTGATAGGTATTCCATTGAATCTGGCTTTGAATAGTATAGATATCTTAACAATATTAAGTCTTCCAATCCATGAACACAGGATGTCTCTTCATTTATATGTATCTTTAATTTCTTTCAGCAGAGTTTTATAGTTTTCAGTATGAAACAGTATATAATCTTTCAACTAATTGGTTAAGTTTATTTCTATTTTTTTGATGATGCAGTAAATGGGATTGTTTCCTTAATTTCCTTTATGGATTGTTCATCGTTAGTGTATAGAACTGCACATAACTTTTGTATGTCAATTATTGTATCCTGAAACTTTGCTGAGTTTAGTTATTAGTATAACATTTTTGGTGTGTGTGTGGAATTGATAAGGTTTTCTATGTATAAGATCATGTTATCTGCAAATGGGGATAATTCTATTTCTTCCTTTCCATGTAGATGCCTTTCATTTTTCTTTCTTATGTAATTGTTCTGGCTCAGATTTCCAGTACTGTGCTGAATGGAAATGGTAAAATAGATATCCTTGTCCTGCTCTTGATCTTAGTAAAAAAGCTTACAGTTCATATATGGCCTTTATTTTTTTCAAGGTAATTTCATTCTACTTCTAGTTTGTTGATAGTTTTAAAATCATAAAATAGTGTTGAATTTTGTCAGATGCTTTTTCTGCACCTACTAAAATAATCATGTGTTTTATATTTTTTGTTCTATTAACATGTTCTAACACATTGATCATTTTTTGTATATTGTACCATCCTTGCTTTTCGGGGAAAAAATTACACTTTGTCATGGTGTACAATCCTTTTATATTTTATTGTTAAAAATTTTCATTTATTTTAATTCTTTATTGTGGCCAGAACCTTTAACATGGGATCTACTCTCTTCATAAGTTTTTAAATGTGCTATACAATATAGTTAACCACAGACACAATTATGGCTAACAGGCTTCTAATGCTTAATCATCTTGTATTACTCAGTTTCTTATATTTTGCTGAAAAAAAATTTTATATCTTTACTCATGAGGGATGTTGTTTTATAGTTTTCTTTTCTTAAGTGTCCATCTAGTTTTGGTATCAGAGTAATGCTGGCTTTATAAAGTGAGTTTGGAATTCCTTTAATTTTTTGGAAGGGTTTGATCAGAATTGGTGTTAAATCTTTAAATGTTTGGTAGAATTCTTCAGTGAAGCCATATGGTCCTGGGATTGTTTATTGGGAGGAATTTTATTACTAATTCAATCTCCTTACTAGTTATAAGTCTGTTCAGAATTTTGTTTCCTCATTGTTCATTCTTGGTAGGTTGTTTGTTTCTAGAAATTTATCCATTTCTTCTAGGCTATCCAAATCATTGACTGTAATTATCCATTATAGTCTCTTATGTTCTTTTATTCTTGTGGCATCCATTGTAATGTCTCCTATTTCATTTCTGGTTTATTTATTTGATTCTTCTCTCTTTTTTATTAGGCTAGCAAGCTTTTAGTTTCACTGATATTTTAAATTTTTTCTTTTATTCTCTCTTTTATCATTTATGCCTTAATCTTTATTATTTTTTATTCTTTCTCCTAATTTTGAGATTAGCTTCTTTTTCTTTTTCTAGTTCTTTGAGGTATAATGCTAATTTTTTTTTGTTTTTTGAGATTTTCCCCCCTTTTTTTAATGTAAATGTTTACTGCTATAAACATTCTTTTTAATATTCTTTTATGTATCTTATAAGTGTTGGTATGTTGTAATTTTGTTTTCATTTGTCTCAAGATATTTTCTAATTTCCATTTTGATTTCTTCTTTGACCCATTGGTTGAATGGGTATGTATTCTTTATTTATAGAAATTTATAAATTTTTCAGTTTTTCTTTTTCTGTTCATTCTAGTTTCATGCCATTGTGGTCAGAAACAATATTGTATGTGATTTCAATCTTTTTAAATTTGTTAAAACTTGTTTTGTGACCTAATATGTGATCTGTCCTGGAGAATGTTCTGTGTGTGCTTGAGAAGAACATGTATCTGCTCTTTTTGGGTGGACTGTTTTGCATATGTCTGTGGGCTCCACTTGGTTTATAGTCTTGCTCAAGTCTGCTATTTCCTGCCAATCATTGATAAGTGTCTCAGACTTAAAACAGTCACAACAAAATGTATACATAAATTCTGAAAGTATCAAAAAGTGGAACTATATGTATTGATGTATACTATAAAAAGGATCTATCTCACAGACATATGTTATATAAACATAAGCCTGATATTGTGTGCATTCATTAATGTAAATTAGAAATATAGGACAAGTGAGTCTTTGGTAATCAGAACATTGGTTTCTTTGGGGGATGGTAATAACTAGGTGGGAAACAAAAACAGCTCTGGTGCTGTATTTCTTGATCTAGGTGGTCATTATACTGATGTGTTCTCTTCATAAATATTCATCAAATAAATACTTAAGGATTTGTGCATTTTGTTGAACATACATAAAGATTAAATAAAAATAAATTTTTCAATTAAAAATTAAATTTATTAGGAATGGAGAAGCAACATCAAAAGTTTGCTGGTGGTCGACATTGAAATCTTTTAAGTATAGAACCACAATTAAATAATCACTAGAATTATATTATAGAAGGCATTATGTACTAAATATTTGTTTCTTCCCCAAATTCCTCTGTTGAAATCCTAACCCCAATGCGATGGTATTAGAAAGTGGGGTCTTTGAAAGGTCATTAGGTCTTGAGGGTGGAGCCCTCAAAAATGGGATTAGTGCCCTTATAAAAGGAGACAGGATAATGCTAGATTTATTCCTCTCTCCACTCTCTGCTATCCACTCTCTGCCATTCCACTCTCCACTCTGCCATTCAAGGATACAATGAGAAGACAGCCATCTGTAAACCAAGAAGAGGGCCTTTACCAAGAACCCAACCATGCTTGTGCCCTGATTTCAGACTTTCCGCCTCTGGAATTATGAGAAATAAATATTGTTTAAATCGCCTAGTAAGTGGCATTTTTGTTATAGCAGCCTAAACTAAGATAGAATGTAGTTGTTTAATTTATTTATGTTTTATTTAAACAACATCTAAAAATTTAACAAAACTGAAAAATCAAAGGTTATGTGTAATGAGATGTTAATGCTAAATGCATCTGAAGTAACAAAGTATCAATCAATGCTGATTAAAAATGAAAGGTAGAAAGCAAAACATAAAAATGCCAATATCTAAAGATTTTTGTCATTAAATTCTCAAACTTAGAAGATTTTTTATTAATATCTCAATGTAAAGGAAACATTTGAAATGGAACAAATTCCCTATTTCAATTGAGTGTTGTTTTCATCTGCAAAATTCAATTATACTTAATAATACTGTTTTACATTAAAAATAACATATATAGTATTGCTCCTATTTTTTAAAAAAGTCTATTTATTTTTTTATCTGTATATAATATAAAGAGATAAAGAGATATCTTAGCTAATGCTTCCTTATTTATTGACATTTCTCACTCTTTTAAAGGGTGTACACCTATATGTGCACATATATGCATATACATACACACATATATACATGTGTATATATTTATTTTAATTAGTCATGAATATAATAATTTATACAAGATTATTTGGTAGACTTTTATTAGAATAGTCTATGTCTTTAACTTTCAATTCCTTTAGTTTTAGATGATAAGGTAGACTATCATGTTACTGTATTTACAAATTAGGAGGAAAAGAAACAACTCTATAAATCCATGAGATTATAAAGAAAGAACACTGATAATTGCCAGTATTCAACACATAAACACAGTTTCATAATTCAATACAATATTCTTTTATACAGAACATCTTTTCACCTAGGTTCTTAATGCTATTTCTGAAATCAAAGACATTACTTTGTAAGCTTTCACGTACGATATCAGAGTCTTTACATGTTGTACTTTCTTCACATTTTTCCTGTATCCATTGTCTGCATGCTGAATTTCAAACCTTTATTCAAGACTCTGCTCATATGAAAGCTGCTCTATGAAGCTTTTCCTAAGTCCATCAGATGAATTAACCATTTTCTCTTTTTTATTCCCAAAAGGCTTTGTGTTTAACTCTGACTTCAATGAGATGTGTGCAGTGTCTAGCACATAGCAGGCCCTCATAATGGTAATTACCTTTCGTATTATTTACTATGGTACTTGTTTCACATTACTTATACTACACATTTTTAAAAGGTCTTTCTCCTCTGTTCCTCTGTGACCTCTTAATGCCAGTTGTTTTTTTAATTTCCAGTCACATAGCTAGTTATTCAACAAATGTTTGCTTCAAATATAAAGTAATTAATAATGTATTTACAGAGTGATAAAGCAGATATATACAGAAAATGGACCACATTTATTAAATGACTCTCCATTTTTTGAATAAATCTGATGAAGAAAAATAATTATGTTGAAGATGAAATTTTTAGAAGGATATGAGTAAAAATGCATTGGGAAGAATGCTTTCATAAGTAAATAAAATGAAGTTTATATTCTTTAAGAACATAAGGTAAAACAATCGGATGGCTGTTATTTCAACTCAATTTAATTCTATAAAATTGGATTGTCCATTATGTATATCAAATTGTTGGTATTGTGATATCTTTGAAGTTGAATAATACACAATTCTTGAAATTTCTCCTAGTTAGAAAGGTAAGACTCATAAACATAGAAAGTAAAAATTTAAAAAATAATAATAGAGTACATTATTTGCACCATGCTTTTCTGCTTATTGGAACACAGAAATTGATCAAGAAATACAAAGAAACTCATACACAGACATTTCCCTTAACGTTTTGGCTATATCTCTTGCTGGTTCCTTAAGGGAAGTGAAATTAAAGAGATTACATTATTGCATGTGTCTACAAACACATTTATTTTTTGTGTATATTTGTATATGTGTATATGTCTATGTATGTACGTAAGTATATATGTATTTATTGATCTATAACTATCTAGCTGTTTAAAGTAAACTTTTGATAAACTCTGTGTATATACATGCAGGTTTTTTAAAGATAATATTTTTAGCAAATGGCATATATTTTACTTATTGTATACAATTATTTTACTTACTGTATTATTCAAATGATAAGGATAGATAGCTCAACTAGGAAGCCAGGTCACAGCAAGGAGCATATTTAGTCTGTTTCTTAAAAGTTTAGGTCCTGGGGAAATAATTTTTCCTAACTTTCCGATGGTGCAAATGAAAACAACTTATACCAATTTGTTTGAATAAACAACATCTGCTCAGGTAAGAAATAAATATTTGTTCTGCCCCAAATAGTTCCATCAAGAATGAGAAGGGCTCTCACACAGGAATTCATCAGACTGTGCAGGCTCTACAGCCATCTGATCACAGTAGCTGAAGCAATCCTTCTAATGCCGCTGCTTTTACATTCTTTTGCTGTGTTTGAAGTCTCCCCTGAGCATCATATAAATTAATCTATCCAAATGCTATTCACTTGACCCTTCCCAACTTATGTGTCTTCACTGCCTTAGTATCCTGGTGTTTATTTATGGATACATTTTCTGCTGGATCTTGGATGATAGATCAAGTCATGAAATTTAAAATAACCACTTATCTTTTAACCTACCTAAAAAAGTTCTGGTGTATGCTTATCAATCTGATGCAATTATTAATAACATCTATTTTTATATTCCAAAGTATTTCAGTTTGCACAATAAATTATATGATTACTGTAATTGTAGACCTACTAGCTACTTCATCACTTCTGAAATATCCTTTAAGAAATGACAGAGGCCTCAGTATGTCACTAATTCAGAAGCATCCTTTCTGTTCTAATCCCAAAGATTCCTACTCAAAATATTTCTACACCACGTTACTAAATTAGTATTTCCAAATCAAAATTTGGTCATGCCACTTTCCTGCTTATAAAGTTTAAAAGATTTTACAAAACCTACAGCATAAAAGTTAAATTTGGTTCTTTGTACATGAGAATATGAATGATCTAATGACACTAAAATGTATCCTTCTCCATTCCTAAAACACTGAACTCCAGACATGTTAAAATCTTGTGGTTTGCCAACCATGCTTCTTTCTCATGCCTCTGTGTTTTATTCTCTTGCATATTCCTCTGTCTGAAATTATCTCCATCTTTGTCTAAATTCTTTCTCAGTCGTATCCCTTAAAATTTAGTTCCAAGGTCTCCTTCTTTGTCCTGAGGCAAGGATCTCCTCTTTAACAGAGTGGCATTACACACATACTTCTAAGTCTAGTACTTGTGATATGACTCAATTTATAATTGATACTTTTATTTTTCATTCTAAACTGAGCAACTTAGAAGACTATATATTAGTTGTTAATGACTTTTCTGGAACTCAGCATAATTTCTGACATATGGAATGCGTAATAATGGTTTCAAAAATGAATAATTCCCTTTCTCTATTCCATATTATTAATCACAATAAGTTAACAAGGAAAAATATGCAAATAGTAGTTATAAATGTATAATATGGAGACTGCTTCTGTTTTAGTCACTTTAATTAAAAAACAAATCAATGAGATAAAACAAAGAAGTAAACTAGGCAAAATTGTTTAGTTATTTTTGCTGCTCTTTCTGATGATGATAATTTTTAGCTTATTATGTTTATGGTTTATCAATTCACAGAGGCTATCAATAAAATGATTCTGGATGCTAAATATAGAAAAATAAGCTATCTTCATAATGTGTGAAACAAATGGATTTTTCCTTTTAATATCCATTCTGTAATCAAAGAATGAAGAATAGACCATCATTTACAAAAATTTCAAATATTGAAAATATCCTTGAAGTTAATCCTCCAGGAGAGAATATGAGCAGTTTGAAAATGAGAAAAGAACATCAATGGGAAATTCAGACAATAACTGTTAAGTCTATAAAAAAATCATATGAAACTATGAACATCTTCACTAATTACAGAAAAGTAAATTATTAAAACTTCAAATAGTTGTCATTTTATGCCTATTAATTTGCAAAATTAAAAACCAGTGGTGATAATATACTGTCAAGTATGCAGTAAAACTGACGCAGTGTGTTGGTGGCAGGAAAAATTGGTATAACCTCTTTTGAAAATGTGGCAATGCACTTAAAAAACATGCAATTTTCAATAGTTCTCTTCTCATTAATTCTACCTTGGAGGATGAAGTTTAAAAACAAAATACTAATGAAGCTTAAAATATGAATAAATAGGTTTTTAGGGTATTATTTATAAAGTCTACTGTATGAAAATATCTCTACAGTTAGCTATGAATTGTGGAAAATCAATTTTATAGACTGTAACAAAGACCATTGTTAATTAGGACCATTTTAAGTTGGGAAGAAGGAAGTTTAGGAACATAGAACAAATAATTAAATCTTGTGTTTTGTGTTATACTTTAGAAAACATATACATTAATATTAGTTTTCTATTGCTGCTATAACAGATTGCCACAGATTTAGTAGCTAAACAAATTTATTATATTACAATTTTGGAGGTTCAAAGTCTAAGATGGGTGTCAATAAGTTAAAATTAAGGTGTTGGCAGGACTGGGTTCCTTTCAGAAGGCTCCAAAGGAGAATCCATTTTCTTGTGTTTTCCAACTTCTAGAGGGTCTTCATTTTCTTCAGCTAATGTCCCCTTCCATCTTCAAAGCCAGTAATGGCAAGTCCAGTTTGTTGTTGTTGTTGTTGTTTTTTCATATGGCATCACTGTAGCATTTGCTCTTTTGCTTCTCTCTTTCACATTTAAAGGCCCCTTTGTGATTACATTGGGTCTACTCAAATCAGCAGGTTAGCAGTCTTAATTCCATCAGGGCAAAAACTAGTCAACTAGGAAATAAAGAAGGCAAATACAAACTATTAAATGCTCTTAAAAAACAAATTTGTGCGGACATATAAAATAATGTGGAGTAGGGGTAGAAGGCATACACAGACTGGGACTTAATTAGTGGCGCTATCATATTTGAAGAGGCAACAGTTGAGGTGAAATATGAAGGAACAGAAAAAATTCTGCCAGGCTAGAGAGGTTAGAAATGCCATTGCAAGTATAGGGAACGAGGAAATGGGATGTGCAATATCTTAATATGAGAGAGTGCATAAAGACCCCAAGAATCAATTGAGGTGTAGTTTGTCAGGAAGGTAGGCAGCCCTAACCTCAACTGATCACTAAACTCTGTGCCTCAAGTACCATCTTAGCCTTTATGATGGTTTTTTAATGTTTTTTCTTTTATTATTACTATTATTATTTAATTTGAAAATATTAAGGGGGTGCAAGTGTATTGTTACATGGATGAATTGAATAATGCTGAAGTCAGGGTTTTTAGTGTGCTCATCACTAGAGTAGTATACTTTGTACCCAACAGGTATGTTTTTATCCTACTTCCCCATCCTGTCTTCCCTTCTTGTTAGTTTCCAAAGTCCTTTACACCACCATATGACTATGCATACCCATCATTTAGCACCCACTTATTAGTGAGAACATACAGTGTTTGTTTTCCATTCCTGGAACACTTTGCTTAGGATAATGTTCTCCAGTTCCACTCAAGGTACTGCAAAAGTCATTATTTCATTCCCTTCTATGGTTTAGTAGTATTCCATGGTGTGTGTGTGTATATACATATACACTATATTTTCTTTATCCACTAATCAATTGATAGGCACTTAAGTTGATTCCATATTTTTGCAATTGTGAATTGTCCTGCAATAAACATTTGGGTGGAGATGTCTTTTTTGATATAATGACTTATTTTCCTTTCAGTAGATACCCAGTAGTGGGATTGCTGGATTGAATGGTAGGTCTACTTTTAGTTCTTTGAGGAATCTTCACAATGTTTTCCATAGAAGATGCACTAATTTACAGTCCCACCAACAGTGTATCAGCATTCCTTTTTTACAACATTCACACTAACATCTATTGTTTTTCAATTTTTCATAATGGCCATTCTGATAGCAGTAAGATGGTATCCTGTTGTGGTTTTAATTTGCATTTCCCTCATGATTAGTGATGTTGAGCATTTTTTCATGTGTTTCTTAGCCATTTGTCAATCTTCTTTTGAAAGACTCTGCATCTTTTACCCACTTTTTAAGGGGTTATTTGTTTTTTTCTATTGCTGGTTTGTTTGAATCCTTTGTAGATTCTGGATATTAGTCCTTTATTGAATATATGGTTTGTGAATATTTTCTCCCATTCTTTAGGTTGTCTACTTAGGCTATTGATTATTTCCTTTACTGTACAGAATTTTCTAACTTAATTAAATGCCATTTATTTATTTTTGTTGTTGCCATATTTGTCATTTGGGTGTTAGTTATAAATTATTATTATTATTATATTTCAGAATATTGTGGGGAAATAAATGTTTCAGTTACATGAATTACTTTTGTACAGTTTGAGTCAAAGTTATAAATATGCCCATCACCCAGATAGTGTGCATAGTACATTTTTGGTGTGGATTTAACCATCACCTCTGCCCTCCTCTGACTTGCTTGATTTCCATTGAGTTTTACTTCCATATATGCACATGAGTGTTGAGCAATTAGTTCCAATTTAATAGTGAGTACATGAGGTGTTTGTTCATCCATTCATGTGATACTTGACTTAGAAGAATGGTCTGCAGTTCCATCCAGGTTGTTACAAAGCATATTAGTTCACTATTTTTTCATGGTTGAGTAGTATACCATCCTATACATGTACCACATTTTATTAATCCACTCTGTATTGATGAACACTTGGTTGATTCCACATCTTTGTGATTGTGAATTGTGCTACAATAAACATTCAAGTACAAGTGTCTTTTTGATAAAATGATTTTTGTTTTCCTTTGGGCAAATAACCAATAGTGGGAGTGTTGGATCAAATGGTAGGTGTACTTTTAGTTCTTTGAGGAATCTCTACACTATTTTTCATAGATCTTGTACTAGTTTGCAGTCCCACCAGCAGTGTGTTCCTTTCTCTCTGCATCCACACCATGGACACTGTCCAAGAAACATATTCTTTTGGTAAGTTTCTGTTCAAGTCTTTTGCCTACTTTTTAATGGGGTCATTTGATTTTTTCCTTGCTGATTTGCATTAGTTCTTTGTGGATTCTGATTTTCCAACATTTTCTTATAGAATTCTTATAGGTTCATGTCTTAAGTTTAACTCTGTTATCCATCATGGAGTAATTTTTTTGAGTGGTGAGAAGGATGGATTCTGTTTAAATCTTCTACATGTGGCTACCCAATTTTTCCATCACCATTTATTTAATAGGGATTTTTCTCTCCAGTGTATGTTATTGTTTGCTTTGTCAAGTTCAAATGGCAATATGAGGATGGTTTTATGTCTGGGTTCTCTGTTCTGATCCATTGGTCTATGTCACTGTTCTTGTGCTAGTACCATGCTGTTTTGGTTAATATAGGCTTATAGTACAGTTTGAAGTCTGGTACAGTGATGCCTCCTGATTTTTTCTTTTTGCTTAAGGTTGCTTTGTCTATTTGCAGTCTTTTCTGGTTCCATAAAAAGCATAGAATTCTTTTCTCTAGGTTTGTGAAAAATGATGTTGGTATTTTAATGGGGAATACATTGAAGCAGGTAATAACTTTAGGTAGTATAGACATTTTAACAATCATGATTCTGCTGATCCATGAGCTTGATATGTTTTTCCATTTGTTTATGTCCTCTACAATTTCCTTCCTCAGTGATTCATAGTTCCCCCTGTAGAGGTCTTTCACCTTCTTGGTTAAATATTATATGTTCCTAGGTATTTACTTTTCTTTGTTGCTATTGTTAAAGGTCTTAAGTCTTTGGTTTAATTTCAGCTTGTCAGTTTTTGGTGTATAGGAATGCTATTGATTGGTGTACATTGATTTTGTACCTGAGAATTTTCTAAATTGATTTATTAATTCCAGGAGTCTTTGGGGTTTTCTAGATAAAAGATCATATTGTCAGCAAAGATCAATAGTTTGACCTCTTCTTTCCCCATGTGGATACCCTAGATTTCTTTCTCTTGCCTGATTGCTCTGATTAGGACTTCAAGCACTGTATTGAATAGAAGTAGTGACAGTGGGCAACCTTGTCTAGTTCCAGTTCTAAGCGGTAATGCTTTCAGTTTTTCCCCATTCAGTATGGTGTTGAGTGTGGGGTTAGTCATATATGGCTTTTATAATTTTGAGGTATGTTCCATCTATGCCTATTTTGTTAAGAATTATTATTGTAAAAGGGTCCTGAATTTCATCAAATGCTTTTTCTATATCTATTGAGAGACTCCTGCCCTTGTCCACTAGTGCAGTTTCTCTGTTGGGTGTGGTGAGTACCCTCCCTATTAGCCACTCCCTGAACCCCCACAACCATCTGATACCAGTTCTTGAACAGTCCGTGTGTCTGATCCACTAGCCTGCATCTCCATCGAACACTGGTGGGTATGGGGGATCCCCAGTTGTGTGTCCTTATTCCACCACAAGACTCTAAGGGGAGAGAGGTAGGCCTCTTTTCCACAGGGTCCTTAGCCAAGGCAGAATCCTGCTGGGGAGAAGTGGCTGCGTGTGTGAAGCCATACTACCTATTCTAATGAGTCTGGGAATGGGCTGCTGCTACTGTTCAGCCAATGTGCTGAGGGTTTCAGTTGTCATGGGAACTAGGGGCCAGGCGAACTCATTTTGAGTGTCACACCCCTATCCAATATGGCAGTTCTCCAGAGGGGGTAGAGAGTGGATGCCACCACAGATCCCCATTCCTCAGCTCCCCTCCACTCTCTCCCATTGGATATGTCTACAAGGGCTTCCTTGCCACGTGAGTCTGGAACCAAGACATCTCCCCTGTGTTTCTCTGCATTGCTCTTTTGTTTGGCCCATCTCTCCAAGGTGCTAGTATGAGATCCTGCAAAACACTGGTGGGCAGGAAGCTCACAAATTGTGGTGGCCCCACTCTCCATGGCGGGCTCAGTCAGGAATTCACACCTGCTGTAGAGAGACATAGATTCATGGGCTTCCCAATTCAGAATCCTCTCATGGTTGCAATGGGGGAAGGTGCCACAGCTACGAGTTGGCCCAAGCTAAAGTTAGTTTCTCTAATGCCGTGAATGGAAGAGGTGCAAAGGAGGAAGTGTCTAGCTGTAAGAAAGCCAGCTCTCCAGTTTCTCATGGAAGTCTCCAATGGGTGTCCCTTTTGAACACCTGAACTCCTGGGTTTTGCTGGTTCACCCTCCTATTACTGTTTAGCCACTGTGCCTGGGCTTGTGGAGGGTGGAAGCACCTCCAATATATTTTGTGTCCCACTGTCCACTGAAGGCACCTAGGTTGGGGAGGGGAACCCCCCCTTACCCTTTCACTGGGCTCCAAGCCTCTCTGGGTTTGGTCCATGCTGGTATCTTCTCCTCTCTATCTTCTTCTTTCTCAGCTTTGCAGTTTTTCTTGGTGGGGTCCCCAGATGTCTCTGTTGATTCCCCCTGTGATCCACACCTGAGCTGCAACTGCTCTCTGCTGTCCTCCGTCCAATATTCTATCTTCCAGGTGGAATAATATGATAAGCAATGTCTGTAGTTGGCCATCTTGGCTCCTTCCCCTTAGTCATAAATTCTTTGCCTAGACCAATGTCTAGAATAGCTTTTCCTAGAATTGTTTGGTTTCAGGGTCTTACATTTAAGTCTTTAATCCATCTTTAGTTAATTTTTGTATATGGTGAGAGATTGGGACCCTGTTTCATTCTTCTTCAGGTAGCTATCCAATTTTCCCAGTACCATTTATTGAATAGGGTGTTCTTTCCCTAGTGTATGTTTTTGTCTGCTTTGTTAAGGATCAGTTGGTTGTAGGCAGGTAGTTTTATATCTGGGTTTTCTATTCTGTTCCATTGGTCTATTTCTCTTCTTTTACACCAGCACCATGCTATTTTGGCTACTATAGCCTTGATGTTATGCCTCCAGATTTATTTCTTTTGCATATGATGCTTTAACTATTCAGGCTCTTTCTTGATTTCTTATGAAGTTTAGGATTAATTTATCTACATCTGTGAAAAATGACATTGGAAATGTGATGGAAATTGCATTGAATCTCTAAATCACTTTGAACAGTATTGACATTTTAACAATGTTCATTCTTTGAATCCATCAGCATGAGTTGATTTTCATTTGTTTGTGTCATTTATGATTTCTTTCATCAGTGTTTTGTAGTTCTCTTTGTAGAGATCTTTTACCTCTTTGTATAGGCATATTCCTAGGTATTTTATTTTCTTTGCAGCTGTTTTAAATAGTATTGAGCTCTTGATTTGTCTCTCAGATTGACTGTCATTAGTATAGAGAAATGCTACTGCTTTGTGTACATTGATTTGTAACCTGAGACATTGATAAATTCATTTATTAATTGTAGGAATCTTTTGTTGGAACCTTTAGAGTTTTCTAGATAGACAATAATATCATCAGCAAACAGGGATAGTTTGACCTTCTCTTTCCCAATTTGGATGCCCTTTATTTCTTTCTCTTGCCTAATTGCTCTGGTTAGGACTTCCAGTACTATGTTGAATAGAAGTTGTGACAGTTGACACTCTTGTCTTGTTTCAATTCAATGCTTTCAACTTTTTCCCATTCAGTATTATTATGATTAATTTTATATGTCAATTTGACTGGTCATTGGGTACAAAAATTAAGCATTATTTCTGTATGTGTCTGTTGGGGTATTTCTGGATGAGATTAGTATTTGAATCTTGGACTCAGTAAAGTAGTTCACCCTTCCCAAACCATGGAGGACCTGAATAGAACATAAGGCAGAGAAAGGAAGAATTTTCCCATTATTTTCTTCCTGCCTGCCTGCCTGATATGGGACATTTCATCTTATCTTTTCCTGCCCTTGCATGTGGACTGAATTATACCACCAGCTTTTCTGGGTCTCCAGCCTACAAACAGCAGATTGTGGGATTTCTCAGCCTCCATGATCATCTGAGCCAATTCCTCATAATGAATAAATCTCCTACTGTTTCTGTTTCATTGGAGAATCCAGGTTAATATAACATTCTTATGACATTTCAATAACTCAGCTGTTTAGGATTCTAGTTATGGAGGCTTTTATCTTATCTATTTTTATATATGCCCTAACATAATATTTTTCATGTCATGGAAATTGGCCCATCAGTAGGTCATGAAATAAATTTGATTTATTTCAGATACTATGTTTTTAGTAAAATAGAATATATTAGAGAGGGCACAGTGTCTCATGCTTGTAATCCTAGCACTTTAGGAGGCTAAGGTGGGAGGATTGCTTGAGGCCAGGAGTTCAAGACCAGCCTGGGCAACATAGTGAGACCCCCCCATCTCTACAAAGAAAAGAAAAAATTTTTTGAAGTTAGCTGAACATGGTAGTGCACACTTGTAGGCCTAGGTACTTGGGAAGATCAATTGAGCCTGGAGTTCAAGGTTGCATTGAGCAGTGATTCCACCACTGCACTCCAGCCTGAGTGACAGAGTGAGACACTGACTCACAAAAAGTAAAAAACAAAATAGAATATATTATAAAATATTATAAGCATCATAACTGTTTCATAAAATATCTCTTGGGTGAGTATTTGTGTTTATATATGTATATAGGTTTTTACTAGATCATTATGAAAAACAAGTTTCTTATTTTTGACCACTTTCAAAAAGAGTTTAACAGCCATTGCTTAGGTATCTCTGTATGGACAGTGGTAGTTCTTCAGAGAGGAACCTGAACCACATCTATTGGCTTCTGTAGAAATGATTGGCTTAGCCTTATTTGCAATTAAGTGGTACATTTATTAGCAACCAAATAGATATTATCACTATTTTAAGATGAAAATACCACCCTTATCATCACAGGATGAGCATATAGTCTTTATATTATAGCCCAAGAGATATTTCTATTAGCGTCTGTAAAAAGGATAATTGCTGTATCTCTGAGTAATTCTTTTTTTTTTT
>VBSM01003204.1:20924459-20941561 GCA_008086735.1 Cheirogaleus medius
GTATATGTAGACCATGGAATACTACTCAACTATAAAAAAACAATGGTGATCTAGCAGGTCTTATATCATCCTGGATAGAGCTTGAGCCCATCCTTCTAAGTGAGGTACCACAAGAATGGAAAAATAAACACCACACTTACTCTCCTTCAAATTGTTATTAATTGATCAATACTAAGGTGCTCACATGGTAGTAATATTCATTGGATGTCGGTCAGGTGGGGAATGGGGGGTCAAACTCACAACTAATAGATGCGGTGGGCACTGTATGGGGGAAGGGCACATCTCTAGCCCTGGCCTGTTGGAGGCAAAGGCATTATGTGTCATCAAAATGTTTGTACCCCCATAATGTCCTGAAATAAAAAAAGAAAATATTAAGTAAGTAGTAATATGAAAAAATAAAAAATAAAATTATTAAAACAAACATTTTAGAAATAAATTCCAAATGAAAGTAAACATATCTCTTTTCAAGTATAATAGCATGTCTCTGTGCAAAACAAACTTTAAAGTTCACAAATTAATCAAAAAGACTAATAAAAAACAAATAGCACAGCATAGGAAAAACAGGAAAAGAAAAAAATCTCTAATTCACTAATGCTTTACTTTATAAATTATGAGTGAAAGGTATATCACTGAAACTGCTCCTTTTGCATCTATTCAGTTTTTCTTAAAATTTTTCACTTACAATTTTCATTCTATGTTGTGAATATGGTAACTTTCATTTATTGATTTTATACGGTTTAAATAATATTATGTTCTTGTTATAAACCAAGCCTACAAATGATTTTTATCTTTTTTATATACTTTAGATTTGACTTGGTAATATTTTAGTTATCATTTTGCAACTACACTTAAGGTCATTTGCTTTGGGATTTCCATTTCTTGCACTGTCCTTGCTGGTTTCATAACAAGGCCTTTTTATTAATTCTTTAGAATAGTTTGTATAAGTTTAATTTTTTGGAAGAACTTGCCAGTGAAGTCACCAGACCCTAAAATTTTGTTTGTTTTTCTCAAAGACGTAGCTCCTGTAGTAGCCAACATTTTAAGATAGAGATTTAATATCTCTCTCTCAATATATATAATGCATATATAAAATCCATCATCATTTATCTCTATCATATGTATTCTTTTCAGATGAGAAATTTATTTAGGTTGCTAATTTGCTCATATTTCAAAATTGGATTGAAATGTAGGGGAGATACAACTGTTTATCCTACCGTATTTGTTGCCCTGCAGTCAGTGACACAGCTAGAAAGTCCACTGCAGAAAATATTAAAATATTAAAACAATTACATTCCAAGTTGCTTCTTTCTTTATAAATGTTTAAATTATATTGTTAAGCCATGCCATAGTAATTCTCCCTGGTGGTCAGAAAAAAAGCTCTTTTTGATGGGGAGAAGGGAAATAAAAATAATCTAATATACCACATTTATAAAATTTTTATTCACTATTCTTTATTAAGTTTGCTTTTACAACTTTCACTAAGAGGGTTTTACAAGGCATTTGGTATTGGCAAGTGCTTGATAATTCCCCGGCATGCATGGAAGTACAAAATAACACTTCCAACCTTTAAGACCAAACACTTCGGTAAATACCACAGATGCCAAATAGCTCTAGCAGGTGCTAAATTGCTACTGGTGTATCACCTTGGGATATGATGAAGATAAATGGAATGCTGTGCATTTTCCCAGTATTCCACAATTACTGAAACACCTGTGCTAAACAATATGGTGCTAATGCACCATAAACATCCTCACAATACTCAAAGGACCTTGTAGTTTCACATTCCAACTTGCTTAGCAGAGGCTCAACTTAATGTAGGTGTTGGAAGTGTTTCACCTATCCTTGACAGTGCTACCACATAACAACATATTGGTGCCATGCTAGGAGAAGGTAACTTTCTTCTCTTTTTGTCCAGTTTTTACTTCTTTCTTCCCTTCTCTTAGGCACTTTAATATTTCCTCCTACCCATTCTTATCTCATTGCATTTTGCTATAGAATGCATATGTCTTCCTTTGCTGCAGATGAATTGTCTTTCACCCCCTTGCTTTAACATCAAAGACCTGTGTCATTGTCAGCAATACTGGATATTGTTATCACTGCTGCTCCAGAATGTCTGTTTTTGATTAAATCAACTTTGCCATATGTAAGCCTTGATAGACAATATGGAGGCTTTAGAGATGACACTAATATGTCAAATGGAAATACCTGCAAACATATTTGTGGTAGATGTGAACCTGGAAACTATTTTAATATGTGCATATCTTACCAAATGCAACCATTAAAAACAAATAGCTTTGTGTGTGTGTGTGTATCAGTGTATTTATGATAACGACCCCCTGAGTCACTGTGAATTAAGCTTCTGCTATTTATGTTACAGACTGTTTCTAATAGAATCTTTATTGAGATACAATTCACATACCATACAATTCAACACGTGAAAGTGTATGTTTTTAGCATATTTACAGGATTGTGTAACCATTAACACAATCTAATTTTAGAACAATTTTTGTCCACTGAAAAGGAAATTCCTGTACCCACTTGCAGTCACTCCCCATTCTCTTAAAGCCTACCCCCTTCAGCTTCAGGCAACCTCAAATCTAGTATGTATTTCTATATTTGTCTGTCTTTTTTTCTATGACTATTTTAAAGATAATCTCTTTATTTTTCAGTAATTTTACCTTTAGCTCAATGTGGATACTTTTTCCCCATGTGCTTCCTAGAACTTTTGTAATCGTGGCTTCATATTTTTTGTCATTTTGCAAAGGCCATCTTCCATTTGTGCATCTGCCCTATTCTCTCTTTCTTATAGGCCACATCTGTCTTGCCATCAGCATGTGTGTACATTTGTAGAGTCCATTTTATAGACAGGTCCCTGTAATATGTGTTGTATAGATCTGGTAATTGTTGTTAAATTGTGTCATTTAAAGGCTGAGATATGTCTTATTTCTGAATTTCTATCTCTGTCAGGATTAAGAGTAGTTGTGGGAAAAGAAAGGGAAATTCTGAGAAACTGTATGTTTTATGTATGCCAGAATACAAACTATTTTAATGGAATAGTTTATCTTTATCTGAAATAGTTTATCTTTATCTGAAATAAGCATAAAGGTATCTCCATGAATCAAAGGAGTATCAATCTTTCATCTCTACAACTGTATATGTTGCTTGTTTTATATTTTGTATTTTGTTTTTCAAATCCTGGTTTGAAAACAAGAGACCCTTATGACTCTCCATAAAAAGTAAACATGTTAAGAGGCATGGACTACTTTATCAAAATAGCTTCCAATGCCATTGAAATCAGAAATATTTCTTAGAATCAAGTTTCAAAGTCACCAACCAGGTATATCAAAGAAGTAATGATTCTTTGAAAATGATAATACAGAGTAGATGCAAGATAAAGAAAGATTTGATAATCTCTGAATCTACAGTGTTACTCAAACCCCAACAATTTTAGACCCCAGAAATGTCATCTTGAATCCACAGGTGCAGAAAAAACAAACTCTGATCTGTGGAATAGTGGAGAGCAACCTTACTCTTGAAAGTACAATACCTGAAACTTGCACTGTGAACTTACTATTTGGAATGAATAATGCTGAAATAAGAATTTTATTAGCAAAAGAAAATTATTCTTCGTATACTCATGAAAATATAAAATGGTATTAAATATTCATGAGAGTTTAATGAGATTTTGTTTGACGATATTCATTGATGTTTGCTTGAAGGCAAAGACTAACTACTCTCTTTAGAAACGGAGTAATAAGGTCAATGCCATCTCAAGATTAAAACATTAGATAAATATGACAACTTAGAGTCATTTCCCTCACCTGTTCATTTACTCAACAAATGCATATAGCAAGGCCTTTTTACTCCCATTGTAGCAGCTAATCTATTATACCAAATTATTGCTTTTTGAGTCTACTTTAAGAAATAAAATACTACGTCAGTTCATATAAAGGTCTATGAGCAAACAAGCAAATGACTTTGAGCTGAGTTGTTGGAGCAGAACTGACAGACCTATGCTGCATTTTGTCATCATAGTGCTGCTTTTTTATCCGAAGAAATATCCATTTTCTGAATGGATTTTAATGGCTTACCCATATTAAAGAAGGACATGAGTCAAAATAAACCACCTTGGAAAGTTAAACATATTCAACTAAAAAGGTAATGAAGTGAAAAGAAGTGGAGGGCTCAATTCTAGTCTGGGAAGTATGCCCAAGTTTTCAATAAATGAATAATGGAAATGTTTGCATAATAATAATCAATCCTTCCAATAATGAGTTTGTTGTCAGAATATAATCATGCTGAGTAATTAAATTCCAATGAATTCAGTCGCTAAGTCAGGCATATGCTTTGAGTTATCAGCATAGCCAGGGACCTCTCATAGGTGCCTGCCTTGAACCACTTGCCTGAGTCAGGTTAAAAGAGTTTCTATATTAATAGCTACGATTTCCTTCTGTAGAGGCTTTGCTCATTAGATCAAGTTATTAATCAGTGTCTGCTGTGAGAAAGCAGAGTGGAATGAGCCAAAGAGTCTGTTAGTGTGGTGAGGTGTGCCATGCAGCCAGCTTACAGATTCCTGCCCAAATCTGGGTCCGAGTCCTGTGCCATGTCTTAGAATGAAATAAATATTTGCCTCGTACTGTCTTCCTATTCCCTCGACTGTGATCACTCCAAACTCTTACCTACAAAGTAGTTTAGTGTTCTCCCTCTTCCTCCTTTCATCCTTCCTTTCTTTCTTTCCCCTTTCATTAATTCTCTCTCTCTCTCTCTCTCTCTCTCTCTCTCTCTCATATACACACACATGCACATGCATATTCACACATCATTTTCTCTTGAAATTTATCACATCCTCTCATATTCTCACTCTAGAAACTCTATGGAATTATCTAATCAAAATATATTCCTAGACAAAATGGATCCCACCCAAAGAAGAATGCTGATAAAAGCTATCAAGAGTTAATACATAACTTTGTATGACTTTACTGTAAACATGCAAAACATAATGGTTAAACAGCACAGGCTTAGGTGTCAGAAAAATCTGAGTTCAAGTGACTGTGCTGCAACGTACCAGGTGGATGATCCGAATAAAATTATTTTAAAGAATCTGTTTTATTAAATACATTATAGGAAAAAAGCATACTATTAAAATCAATCTTGTATAATCATCTTGAGAATTAAAAGTGATAATGCTGAAGAGGGCCTAGTACATTGCTTGAAACAAATGAAATACTCTGGTGTCTAATAATTTATTTAACCATCTCCAACAAATTATCTATAATATAAATATGAAAGTTACTCTTTGGAAATGTAATCAGATTTTATTTGGTGTTCTTTTTTAGCAGGGAGTAATTGAGGATATTTTCTAATTTGAAATCATCATTAAGAATATTATAATGATCAATTTCTCCACTGTGACCCAAGCAACCATTGTTTGACTTTTTCTCATGATTGATTAAGTTTGTACTTTCCTGGAATTTCAAACAAATTGGCTTATTTTATATATATATATATATATATATATTTGCAACTGGCTTCTTTTATTCATCATATGGAAAGGGACACGGAGAAACATTTTTGGACTGATAGGAACATTCTGTACATTAATTGAATGGTGGTTAAATAAGTACATACATTTGTCAAAAGTCATCAAAATGCTTAATTAAAATGGGTGCATTTTATCATAAGTAAATTATGCCTTAATAAAGATGATTTAAAAAAAAATAACCCAGTAAAGAAAGTCCTAGGCAAAAATACTTTCAGCAACAAAATTCTTCAAAATCTTAGAAAGATATACCATACCAACTCCCCCTTCCCACCAAAAAAATAGAAAAAAGAAAATACTTTCCAATTTATTGTATAAAGCCAGCATTATCTGGAAACCAAAACCTCAAGAAAATTAAAAGAAAGAAAATTTACAAGCAAATCTCATGTATGAACACAGATGCAAACACACAATTTATAATGAAACAAAACAAAAATCCTGCCTTTTGTAGTGTTGGCATCTGCTAGGTAAGATAAATAATATACAAAATTCACAGTAATATGTAAATATTATGGTATGCTGAAAGGTGTATAAGATACCTGACATTAGAATAATTATGCCTAATCCATAAATCTCAGGCAACAGTAAACCTTTTTTCCTCATTTATCTACAAGTACAAAAGAGTGGCTTTGATGTTCTCAGTGGAGTTTGTTCATGTGTGTGAGTCAGCTGTGGGACAGCTGATTTGCATCAGGCTCAATGGGATTGGCTTCAATCTGCAAGTCATGTCCAGATCTACTGCTCATGTCTCTCATGGTCCTGGGACCAGCAAGCTATCAGGAACATACTCTTATGATGGGGATCCCTCATAAGGATCCTCTGCTCTTCCTTCTCCTTCTCAGCCTACTCAACATGAAGACAAAGAGGATGTAGATCTTTATGATGACCCACTTCCACGTAATGAACAGTAAATATATTTTCTCTTTCTGATGATTTGCTTAACATTTTCTTTTCTCTGGCTTATTTTATTGTAAAAATATAGTATATTACATATAACATATAAAATATGTGTTACTCAACTGTTTATGTTATTGGTAAGACTGCCAGTCAACAGTAGACTATTAGAAGTTAAAATTTGGGGAAGTCAAAAGTTATATGCAGATTTTCAACTATGTGAGTCAGCACCCCTGTTCCTAACATTGTTCAAAGTTCAACTATAGTTCTTTTTATCTCTGACAATTCATGGTACTTGACCATATATTTGTTTTACTGTTTTATGATATCTTCTACTTACTTTATGAGTGTCATCCCTTCCTTTAATCTTTGATAATTTTAAGCATGTATATTTAAACCTTTGAAATATTGTTCTATTACTTTAAAGACTCATGTACAAATCTATGGGCTAGTTGACTTGGGTGCATGTCATTAACATTGTAGTATTTTGTCTGATATTTTGTAACTTTTCTTCTATCATGCTTAGCTTTCCTAAGAAGTTTTTTACCTTTTCATTTCCATCTTAGGGCCCTCAGTATATACAACTAAAATGGTCTTGTATAGATGGCTTGAAGTTTCAGCCTCCTGGATAGATAATATTTGTAGTTTTTCAGACTGAGAGAAGCATAAACTGGATTCTGAACAAATTGGATATTCTTACTAGTTCCCACTTCAGCCTTTAAGTACTTTATATCTGGCTGCACATTGGACAGTTTGGTGGCAGCCTTTGTAATGACACTACAGGTTGCTGTTTATATTTCCTGGGGTGGGGGGGGGAAGGCTGCACAGGTTTCCTACTACTTGTAGGATATGCTAGATCTTTTTATCTTATGAATCTTAAGTCCTACTTTTCACTGCCTGTTCCTGATTTTGGCATCTTGATTTAAACTTCTTGATCTTCAGACAACATAGTTTATTGTGATTTTCTCTTTCATTTCTGGCCCTTAATGTTATTTTGATCATATTTGTGCAATTTATAATGAAAATACAAAATAAACTTTTTATTGGTAAAGCTTCATATTTCTTCACTCCCCTAAAATACAGTCAAAATCTTAGAGTCTTTAAGATTCCTCTTTGCAAAATAATGTAGAGTACCCATTATTTTGAGATTCACTTGAAGGTAAGCGTGAAGCTTTATAAAATCTTAAGGGGTACTTTAAATTAAAGACAGTATGCAAATAAAAGAAGATAAATATTTTAAAATATATTTTTTGGATTCCTTAAATTATAATATTTAATAGAAAGAGCTCTGTTGGTTGCAACTACCTGGATCCTTTTAGGGGAAAAATCTTAAACAACCTCATGCTTATATGTCTTGCACTTATACATCTGTAAAATAGAATTCTCACTTTCTTCATCTTTTCTCTGGAGTAATATTAGTATCCCATAGGATGCTTTTGAAAATGCTTTAAAATATTTGTATGCATTATAAATGAATGCAATATTTATTATAACTTTTATTTTTTTTAAATGTATGTAATTCAAGGGTGTCACAGGTTATTTCATTCTTCTTCTGAAGCAATTAACATAATTAGGTTTTTTTCCACTTTTTTCCTATACATTCTCAAGTATCTGTGACAAGACTATAATATTGGCTGGTTTAAGACACATGCATTTACATTCTTTGAATATAAAAAAAATGTGTTTTCACAGTTTTACATATATGTATTATTAAGCTAAATGTAACCTTTCTTGGACTACATTAATAAGCAGTTTAATTTTAATGTGTAGGAGAAAATTTGATGTGCTTTTTACAGTTTTTAAAAAGATATTTTTATGTCTTATTATTCAATCACTTCAAATCATTCTCATTACCACAAAAAACAAACTCCAACAATTAAATTATGTAAAATGTTTTCATTATTAATATTCTATTTTAGTTTTTTAAAAAATTACAGCTATTTTCCTTTTCCTCCCTAACTAATATTTTTAGGAAACTATCTATTAAATTTGGTGAGATAATCAGGTTACTTCCTTTAAAAAATTGGCAATACTCGACTTCTCCCATATTGTTAAAAAGAAAGAAAGAAAGAAAGAAAGAAAGAAAGAAAGAAGGAAAGAAAGAAAAGCTCTTTGTTTAATCTGACAAGATGTTTTACACTCTATGAATTTCATTTTATTGTCTCTCAATGTTTCTTGGTTGACAGCATTACATCTCCATTTGGAGGAGTTAAAAGTTAATTTCTCTATTTTTTCATTTCCAGGAAGATGTACTAGATAAACTTTTCCCTATTCCTCTTGACAAATATACATAAAAACCCTCGACATTTGTGTGAATAAAACCAATGAACTTATTCAAATAATATTTAATGACAATTTTATTGAGATAATTATAGATTTACATACAATTATAAGAATAATACAGAAAGATACTGTGTATCCTTTCCCAGTTTTCCTCAATGGTAACATTTTGCAAAACTGTAGTACAACTAGGATATTGACATTTATAAAATCCCCAGACTTATTCAGATTTTCCCAATTTTACAGGTACTCATGTGTATTTGTTCCCACAATTATATCACATTTGTATTCCTGTATTCATTACCACAGTGTGGTTGGCTTTTTCACACAGTGTAACTTCCTGCAGAGTCATTAAGTTTGTCCTATATGTATGTGTGTGTGTGTGTATGTATGTATATATATATATATCAATCATTCCTTCACATTGCTTTGTAGCATTCCATAGTATGTGTGCTTTACAGTTTATTTTTCTTTTATTTCATTTTTATAATTTTAAAGTGTAAAAATATAGTTTTGTTACATGGATATATTGTATAGTGGTGAAGTCTGAGCTTTCAGTGTGATCATCACCTGAATGAATAATGTACATTGTACCCATTAAGCAATTTTTTATCCTTCACCCCCCCTTCCACTCTGACTCTTCTGAGTCTCCAATATTTATCACTGTGCACTCTATGTCCATGTGCACACATTATTTAGCTTCCACTTGTAAGTGAGAGCATAAGTGGTATTTGTCTTTCTTTTACTGAGTTGTTTCACTTAAGATAATGGCCTCCAGTTCCATCTAAATTGCTGAAAAAATACATGATTTCTTTCTTCTTTGTAGCTGAATAGTATTCCTGTGTATGTATGTGTGTGCGTGTGTGTGTGTGTCACATTTTCTTTATCCATTCATCCAATGATGGACACTTAGGTTAATTCCAAATCTTTGTTACTGTGAATAGCACTGCAATAAACATATGAGTGTAAGGATTTTTGGGAGGATATAATGATTTCTTTTATTTTGGATATATACCCAGTGGTGGGGTTGCTGGATCAGGTGGTAGTTTTATTTTTAGGTCTTTGAGAAGTCTTCATAATATTTTCCATAGAGGTTGCATTAATTTACACTCCCATCAACAGTGTATAAGTGTTACTTTTTCTTCACATCCTCACTAACATCTGTTAATGTGTGATTTTTTAATAAAAGTCTGACTGGTATGAGATGATATCTCATTATGATTTTAATTTGCATTTCTCTGATGCTTAGTTATGTTGAGCATTTTTTCATATGCTTGTTGGCCATTTGTATATATTCTTTTGAAAAATGTTCATGTTTTTTGGTCACTTTTTAATGAGATTATTTGCTTTTTTGTTGTTGCTATGCCTTGTTGAGGTCCTTGTAAATTCTGGATATCAGTCCCCTGTCAGATGCATAGTTTATAGATATTTTCTCCCATTCTGTAGGTTGTCTGTCCATTCTGTTGATTATTTCTTTTGATGTGTAGAAGTTGTTTAGTTTAATTAGGTCCCATTTGTCTATTTTTGTTTCTGTTGCTTGTGCTTTTGAGGTTTTAGTTCATGCATTCTTTGCCTAGACCAATGTCTAGAAGAGTTTTCTCTAGGTTTTCTTCTAGTGCTTTTATCCTTTCTGGTCTTACATTTAAATTGTTAATCCATCTTGAGTAGATTTTTATCTATGGTGAGAGATAGGGGTACAGTTTCATTCTGCTGCATATGACTATCCAACTTTTCCAGCACCATTTATTAAAAGAGTATCGTTTCCCCAGTGTATGTTTTTGTTGACTTGCTAAAGATCAGTTGGCTGTAGATATTTGACTTTGCTTCTGGGCCTTTGTTTCGTAGTATTCCATAGTATGTATGTATTACAGTTTGTTTAACCTTTCACCTATTGAAGAACATCTTGATTTTTTCCAGTTTGAGATTATTATAAATAAATCTGCTATAAATATTTATGAACATAAGTTTCACATTTCTAGAGAATATGCCTAAGAGTATAATTTCTGAGTCATATGGTATTTTCATGTTTATTTTTCAGAAACTGCTCAACTGTTTTCCAGAGTAGTTGCAAAATTTTACAACTTTACACCAGCAATGTATGAGTGAGCGATCCTGTTTCTCTGCATCCTTGCTAGGATATGGTATTGTCACTTTTTAAATTATCATTATGGCTGGGCGTAGTGGCTCACACCTGTAATCCTAGCACTCTGGGAGGCCATGGTGAGCGGATCATTTGAGCTCAGGAGTTCGAGACCAGCCTGAGCAAGAGCGAGACCCCGTCTCTACTGAAAAATAGAAAGAAATTAGCTGGACAACTAAAAAAATATATATGTTAATATTAAAAAACATTAGCCGGGCATGGTGGTGCATGCCTGTAGTCCCAGCTACTCATGAGGCTGAGGCAGGAGGATTGCTTGAGCCCAGGAGTTTGAGGTTGTTGTGAGCTAGGTTGACACCATGGGGCACTCTAGCCCGGGCAACAGAGTGAGACTATGTCACCAAAAAAAAAAAAAAAAAATTATCATTACTTTTTGCATTCTGATGTGTGTGTAGTGACATTTTCTTGTAATTTTAATTTGAATTTCCCTGGTGGCATTTACAGTTTTCATTTAAGTCTATGACTTATTTTGAGTTAAATTTTATTTTAGTCATAAGGTTTAAAAGATGAAGGATGTATACAACCTAAAGAGAGAAACCAGAGTATAATAAATTATAAGGTTTAGATTAAGGTGTGTGTGTGTTTATTTTATCGTTTTTTGTTTTTTGGTGTGGTTTTTTTGCCTACACAGTTCAATTGCCCCAGCAAGTGTTCAAGAGGCCATACTCCCTCCATTGAATTGCTTATGTATCTTTGTCAAAAATCACTTGAACATATTTGTGTAAAGCTATTTCTGGGTTCCTTGTTCTGAAAGTATTTTTAATGATATTCAGAACTATACAAGGTGCTAGAGATTCTGTGGTGGATCATTCGTGATCCTGTCTTCAATATGTTCAAGGTGTTATAGAGACAGGGGACTTAAGCAAATGTGATAGAATATAAAAGAGACTGAGCTTAAAATCTGTATCAGTATATGTGCACAACAGAGAGATGAGACAATTTTGTGTAAGGAGGGTGGTGATTTCAGGAAGGGCTCCAAAGAATAGGCTTAACATGAATAAGTAAGTAGTTAGGGAGAGAAAGCTTCCAAATCCAAGAAGAAGCTAATATTTATAGAGACTTTAGATATGCAAATTTATGGAGGTTTGAACAGGTCTGGCACATTTGGGAAACTACAGATAGTTCAGTATGGCCTAAGCATAGAGCCCAAAAGGACCTGTTGAGAAATAAGGCTGGAAGCATTAAGGAGACAAACCAGACTGGGTATGGTGGCTGGTGCCTGTAATCCTAGTACTCTGGGAGGCTGATGCAGGAGGATCACTTGAGGTCAGGAGTTTGAGACCAGCTTGAACAAGAGTGAGACTCCATCTATACAAAAAATAGAAAAATTAGTCAGGTATGGTGGCATGCACCTGAAGTCTCAGCTACTTCGGAAGCTGAGGCAGGAGGATCATCTGAGCTCAGGAGTTTGAGGTTGCAGTGAGCTCTGATGATGCCATTGCACTGTACCCTACCTGGGGTGACACCAAGACTCTTGTCTCACAAAAAAAAAAGAAAGAAAAGAAAAAGACAAACCAAGAAAGACCTGTTTAACATTCTAAGAACTTTGGTAAAGGGGAGATATTAAATAATTTTAATATAGAGAATGACACAATTAGTACAAAAGAAATTATTATAGGCTTCATATTTCTTTCTTAAAAATCAATTATAACATATATTTGTGTTAGCTTCTGCACTTTCTTTTTCAATTCTTACAAATGGATTTCTTTAGCCTTTATACTTTCTGATTCAGTTCATACAAATGAAATTCTGCCCATAGCCTTGAAAATAAAGCCCCTACAAATTACAGATAAAGGAATAAAGGACTATTGATTCAGGTACAGCAGGACAAAAATTTTTAAATTATAGCCATTTAAAAGAATATTTTAGATAAAATCAGAATGTAAGATAATTTACAAAAATTAAATCCTGTTCTCTATTTAACAACCATGAAATTGTCCTTGTAAAGTTACTGTATGTTTCTATTTTCAGGGATCTAAACTAAAGCACCTCCTTTGTAAATCTGCCTTTCTCTCATACCTATCATACTAATTGATTTTCATGACTATGACTAACCAAATCAATGCATGTAATGTTAGAAAATTTTCTTTTTGGAAGATTCTTAAAACTCTCTATTTTACTTGTTGTGGGCTTGAAGTTACATTTACTTATTACTGTTACATCAATTATAAGAAAATGATCTCAAAGGAGTTTATTCTGAAATAAACCTCAGTAAATTATATAATTTCTATAATTTTATATATTTTTGGCTTTGTGAGGCATAAAAACAGGTAAATATAATGAGTTACTGATCATGGCCAAAACTTATTTAACAGAAACTTAAAAAACACATAAAAAAGAATAGATTTTATATAGATATCATTCTAAAACCTAGATTAGAATAAAATTAAAAGATTCCTGGGAAATTCCCATGATTTACAGGAGGTAAAGTGGTGTGGTAAATGTGTGAATGAATCCACAGATCATTCTAATTACTTTAAGGGTGATGTTTTGGCACAACAATCTGTAAATAGTGATTAAATCCATTCTTGTAGTATTGGGGTAAAACCATACTAGATAATACTATCAAAAAAGATGGCATTTAGTAGCTACTAAATCATATTAATAACTTTGATTAAAGTAAATTTCTTATCTCTGGATTTCTAATCTCACATGTATTTTTTAACTGTGCCATTACTATGTCCTTCCTTTTAGCTTTTAAACATGCTTAAGGGAACCAGCTTTATATGTTGACTCTGCATTTGCTTCATTGTAGACTTTTGATCTCCCTCCTGTTTGGATCCATCATCACTGGATTCTGATGACATATTGCTATGGCTAACCTACTCAGGTGACTGTTCCTCTTCAGTATTTTCTACTAGATTGTCTTCCCCAATCTGTCCTTTAAATCTTGGTACTTCTCACAAAAGTGTATTCTTGGACAAATTTTCTTCTCACTTTATGCTCTTTCTCTGTAGGCAGTTTCATCCATTCTCATTGTCTTAACTATCATAAATATGCTGATATTTTTATTCTAGCCCATGAGCTGTAAGCCATATATCCAATTTTTAATGAACATATGAGAGGATAGTTTAAAACAATCTCATTGACAGCTTGCATAGAATTTTCTGTTTGCTAGCTTCTTTAGAAGTGTATGGGTAAAATGGATAATAATAACAATTTTGTAAAAATCAGCTTCTTGGAGCACAGACAAAACTGTTATTACTCTCATGAATTCATTCTATGCCCCCAAATAAGGTAGGCCATAATTTGTTTTTGTTTTCATTTTTTGTTTTTACGAAGACAAGACTGAAATATAGGCACATTGGTAGCAGTTAAGAAATCCTCAGGCAATTGCTTTCAACTCCATGAAACTATCACTTTTAAGCATTTTTATTACTAATAACATACATACATAAAAGTGCACAAATCCTAAGTCTGCAATATACACATCTATGTGTAACCTTTACTCAGACAGAGAAATTCAATATTGTCAGCATTATATAAGTTCCTTTCTTTCCTCCTCACAATTATTACTCATTTCTTTTTCCTCAAAGGTAACTACTAACCTGACTTCTAACATTCAAGATTAGTCATGTCTATTTTTTTATCTTTACATAAATATAATCATTCAGTATACATCATTTTTGTATCAGACTTTCTTTTTCTTATAACTTAGGTAGTATTTTTAAAAATGGAACATGGACATATAGACTTGTGGCAACAGTTAGAAAATCCTTAGGCAATTGATTTTAAGTTTTTGTGTCTCACACATAAACCATCATTAGTTTTGATGTGCTGATTGTACACCATGTCAAGTTCAAGCCCAGTAGAGATAAAAGTAACTTGGGAACAGGGTTATAATTTTCCTCATCAAAATATATGGGCCTTCCTTTTGAGAAGGTATGTGTACCGGCAAGGGCAGCTAAAATATATTACTAGGTCTGCATTAGATTTCTGTGTCTATTGGCTAATAAGCCTGCAGGTACAGTACTGATTTTGGACTTGCTGTTTCTAATGAGAATGCTGAGCTTGTCTCATGAATTCTTATACTCTGAATATACAATGCAGTCTGCAAAGGCCTCAAGTATATAACTCACTAGAAAACTTAGATTAAAATTTGACCCAGGGGAGGGATGCATATTAAAACCAAATTTTATAAAATTGTAATTGATTTTGAAATAGTTCTTCTGGTGAACCTATATGCTTAAAAGAAAAGCACAATAAATTTGATCAGATTACCTGATTGCTCCATGTGATGTTTCTTTTATCAAGATGATAAAATACATTTTTATATATCCTATTGGAGAAAAGGTAATGCTAAACCCTGTGGGTGATTCCTTTAAAATGTATACTTGGTAACACAGGATTTCTGTCATCAGCAGCTCTAAAATTATACATTAGGGTCAAGCACAAGACAAAATCTGATTTTGATGCTCTACATGTAATTAGTCTAACAATGAATTTCAGGCAGTGCTTGAAGGACTAGAGATCTGAGAGGTTGTACATATGCCCAAGTGCATTCAGAAAAGTTTGGCAACACCTGCATAAAAAACTACAGATGTAAATCTCCCAAGTAGGAGAAAGGTATACAGATGCAGGAAAAACTTCAGTTTCTATAGCATTTAAAAAAATCATACACAGACAGCCAAGATGGCAGACAAGAAGCAGCCTGGGCAATACCGCTCCCAAGGAGAGGATCAAAAGGGGCAGATAGATGCCCAGCTTTGGATTGATCATCTGAGTGAGAGCACTGGGAATCCATGGAACCCTGGATCTGCCCTGTCCTACGTCCCACTGTGACCACTGGACCACTCTGCACTAGGGACCCACTGCCCCCCATGCCTTATGGGCCTACAGGGCTGCTATGCCCTTAACACCTACTACACCCTGAGCTGCACCC
The DNA here is from genome assembly GCA_008086735.1 of Cheirogaleus medius. Taxonomy (NCBI): domain Eukaryota; kingdom Metazoa; phylum Chordata; class Mammalia; order Primates; family Cheirogaleidae; genus Cheirogaleus; species Cheirogaleus medius. Next base: position 20,940,213 of record VBSM01003204.1, read on the forward strand.
TGCACTGACCTCACCTCACTTATGTGCCTGGCTCTTTGGCTACCCAGACCTGCACACATGTCTGCCCCGCCCAGCAGACCTCTTCCATCCCACACACATGCCCCTTCCTGCTGGCTAGACCCACCTCATGTGCACCTGGCACCAGGGGCCGGCCCTGCCACAGTGGCCCAGTGATAATCACAGCGGAACAGGGAGTTGCAGCAGAGTAGCAGTGTTAAAGGCTCACAGTGCATCTGCTCCTCTCCTACCTGGTCAAGATTCTAGAGTAGGACTCGAGTACACCTTCCAGGGACTCATCTTTATTTTCACCAAGCAACAGAGGTCCCAGCAGAGGAGAACAGGCATACCATATCTACTGTCTGTTCCAAGCTGAGAGAAGAGGCCCGGGATGAAAAGGAATCAGCATAAAAACTCTGGCAACATGAAAAAACGGGCTGTCTCACCACCGCCAAATGATCACACTACTTTCCAGCAATGAACTCCAACCAAAAGGAAATTGTTGAAATGACAGATATGGAATTCAGATTATGGACAAAAAGCAAGATGTAAGGAATCATGGAGATGGTAGAAAAACATCTCAAAGAAACCAAAAAAATAATTCAGGGCATGAACAAAAAATTCACAAAAGAGACAGATAATATTAGAAAAGAGATAATAGAACTTAAAGAAATGAAAGAGTCATTTAGGGAATTTCAAAATACAGCAGAAAGCATTACAAACAGTTTAGACCACGCAGAAGAAAGAATTCAGAGCTTGAAGACAAGAATTTCAAAGATACCCAGTCAATAAAAAATGTAGAAAAAAGAAAAATGAACAATCACTGTGAGAAATATGAGGTGTAAAAACTTACCTGTTGGGCACAATAAACACTATTCTGGTGATGGGCACACTAAAAGCCCCAACTTAAATATTATACAAAGTATCCATGTAATAAAAACATTTGTAACCCCTTATATTTTGAAAAATGGATAAATAAATAAATGCACTTTCAATTTTGTGAAAAATAAAATAAAGTAATAAAAATCTTTGTCATAATGACAAAATCTATTTCTATTTTTGAATTAAAACTTTCTTCTTATTCTTAACTGCCGTTGCACCGCATGCCAAAGTAACACAGTAATCCCTGGAAGCTGCATTTCCTGTAATCTCTAAATTTTAGGATGCACTGAATTAAACCTTCGATAATTTTTAATGGATATCTGTAGTATTTAAACTTTATTCTAAGTGCAATAGAAAGTATTTAAAAATTCAGATTTATAAAGACATGAAATCATTTTTGTATTTAAAGAAGTATCATATGGTAAATAATATGCGTTAACCATATAGATGATACCTCTTTTTTTTTTCCC
>VBSM01003204.1:20941661-20956593 GCA_008086735.1 Cheirogaleus medius
AAAAAGGGCTCCACATCTACTCGCCATCAAATTGGTACTGACTGTTTAAAACTAAGATGATACCTCTTTTACAATGATTCAATTTAAGACTTTCCTACTTTACTGTGGTGCAAAGGCAAGGTACATTCTGTAGCTCCATGACCAAAGGTGGGGTTACATCTGGATAAACCCATCATAAATTGAAAAATTATAACTCCATCATAAGTTCAAGAGCATCTATATATTATTATCTATCTCACTCATTTTACTGATGAGAAAATTGGGAGTGTATGGTATATACTTTCGTTTTTATACTTTGGCGTTATATGTAATTTGTGAACTGGATAAAAGAAATTCCTGTACTCATATAGTATAACAAAATATTACATTTCCAGAAAATATAATTCTGGCTTGGAGGGTACCATAATAAAGCTTTTGTCACATGACATAGTCATTCCATGCAACAAATTCTACAATAGTCTATATATTCCTGCCTGACTTGCTTCATACGAATCTCTGCAATATACATTTTTACAAATAAACGTTCATAGGACATAACGATGAAAAAGCCTTAAAACATATTTTGAAAAGCTTTCTTGTTTGAGAATAGTTGTGCACACTTTGGAAATCATTTAGTTAAGTAATTCAGTTACCAATTATAAAAGTATTTCAATTTCACACATTTTGCTTGTACATTTTTCCCCACATGTTTAAGAGAAGTTGATGGTGACTTGAACTCTGAAAATATGCAGTCAGCAATTTTGTCTTCATGAAAATAGTTTGTAAAAGACTAATTTGATAGCTAAGAATGAAAAAGGATTACGAGAGATAAATTATATAAACTTTCTTTATTAAAATGAATACTATGCAAATATTCCATTTATCTTTTATTTTAGCTTAGTTAGCCAATGATTGATTACTTTCTTTTCTAGCATCTTAATGAATATTTTCCCTTTAGAGTTTTCCATAGTTCTCAGTATTTAAGGAAGTATTATTCTTGTTTTCAAAATTCAATTGTAAGGACATAGATTGCAGTTCTGCAACAAACTGAAAATAGAGCATCATTTACAGAAAAATACTGTAGGTATTTAGTATTTATTTTTACTTTTCATCTCCCTCTTCTGTCTTATTTGGCTCAGAAAGCGGTTTTCTAGGACATGACTCTTAGTCATTCATCCAATCACTCATTAATTGTCATACATTAACTGATCAATTACTCTTTCACAGATTTTGTATTGCTGTATATGAAGGCTATGGCATTCTGTTGGAAATATTGCTTAGGCACCACCTCATTTTCCATTCATTCTGTAGGTGCTCTTCTTTCATACTATATTGAAAAGCAACAACATGACCTGAGGGTACCAGTTCCTCCTCTTTTTCTATTAATATCATCAAGAAGCTGCCCAAACAATTACATGGGTTGAGGCTTTTCTAACATTTTCTGAATTTAGATGGAACAGTATAATACAGAATATCAGATCGGACATTCTGAGGTGCTCCAAATGGGCCAGATGATGGAACCTAGAACAGAAAAGTAATCTTCTCCCCATGGGTTGAACTTTGACCTACAGAAATAAGGAGAGAAATTCTCCTTCACCTTGTTCCCACAGATTACATCAAAGAATAGTTAACCTTCCTAGTCCAATAAGACAAATCTTGTGTGTATAGTATGTGACTCTTTCCAACAACTCTACCTTTCTTTGTTGTTTGTCATTAAGTGGTGATAAGACTGATAATGCAATACTTTATAATACTTCCTATTTTTTTTTCCCTCACATTCTTGGTCTGTCTTATTTACCCCTAAACTTTGGGTACTAAATAATCACCTGTCAACTGACAATTTTCTCTACACTATACTGCCATATTGTACCACTTATTTTATATTTATGTATGATCTTATCTTGGTAGTAAAATCCCATTGTTGTTACCCTTATAGAGATCAGTATTGCCAGAAAAGAAAAATCATAGTAGCTCATGGTGAATATCTTTTGCTGTGAAAAAGTCATTGCCAAAAATATTACCCAAAACACAAAACTTAAAATTTTGAGAATGTTTACTGATTTGATTTACAAAAGATGTATTAAACCAAACCTAAGGGCTTAAAGCAAACACCATTTTTTCTTTATTCTCCTACATTATGCTGTCCTGTTTCACAGGGCAAAACTCACAGTGGTAGGTGACCCATAGAGAGCCCAATAAATTGCATCTGCTGAATTATCAGCATCCCTCATTCTTTTAATGAACTGTAACAACTGTGTAATGAATCAATCGGCCATGGGGAGAGGATGCCCTGGGGGTGAGCAGCAAAGTCTGTTAGACCGAAATCTTTTAAATGAAGTGAAATCTGTCTTCAAAGCCTACTAATATTTTGAAAAAATGGCAGTGCAAATGAATCTGAAAATGCCTGCATAACTGGAGTAAGTGCTTTATAAGTAGCACACAAGTCGTATTTAAGATTTAAATAAAGGATAGGTTTTCCAGACGTATGTTTTTATATACTTAGCAATTCAGTATTTAGAAAATACAAATTGGAAAAATAAGTTCTTTACAAAATTTTATTAGGGGAAGAAATCTATTTTTTTGAGTACTATACAATGTATTAATACTTTGCCTTAATTGCTTCACATATCTGCATGATAAGCATATGAGGCAGATGTATTGCCATTTAAGAGCATTTCTAAGTTCCACAACTTTAAAATTGCTAAAGCCTGGATTGAACAGTTTATTAGTGTGAGTCCACAATTCAGACATTATCCCCTATTATATTCTGTAGCTTCGGCATCTTGTTTTCTTCTTCCATAACACTATACATATTTGCTAGTATTACACTGAGTTTTAAGTGAGATTGATTATATATAAATATAAATATATATATATGTTTCCTCTTAAGAGACAGGGTCTCACTCTTTTGCCAAGGCTGGAGTGCAGTGGAGCAATCATAACTCACTGCAGCCTTGAACTCCTGGCCTTACGAGATCCTCCTTCTACCACAGCCTCCTGATCAGCTGGAACTATAGGTGTGGGCCATCACACCCAGCTAATTTTGTAAAAATAGTTTTGTAGAAACAAGGTCTTGCTATGTTTCCCAGGCTGGTCTTGAACACCTGGCCTCAGCCTCTCAAACTGCTGGGATTACAGGCATGAGCCACCATGCTTGGATTAATTTAATTTTTTCTAAATGTAGTGGATAATTCATATATGATCATTTTCAACTAATTCTTTCATTTCTTTTGAAATAGTTATTTCCCTGAAAAAAAGTTCAACATATTTTAAAGAAAAAATGTGATAGATCCAGACAATTTGCTAGGTAGCTGACATTTCTGCAATTAGAAAATATAATTTTAAATGCCATCATTCTTTACCATTTTATCCTTCTCTGAGATACAGCCTGTGGTTCCTCAGCATGCATTTGCCTCTTTGAGGCTCAGCTCCCATGAATTATCTACTTTTATGGCTTCAAATGCCAATTATATCTTTTTGGCTTCTAATTTGTATCTATATTCTTGTCCTTACCATTCCCTTGCAAGTGGGTGAAAGCTTTCTGGGGCCACATATTTTTTCTGGTCATTCTTGGCTACCAGAAAGTATTATGATCATTATAAATTACCAACACAATCCCACTTTAATAATAAAAATTATTTATATTAATGTAATATATGTAAGAACAACTCTGAATGTCTCTTCTCTTCCAGCAAAGTCCTGCTGCAGGATAGATCCATTGCTAATTGACATTGCATCCTGCCCCTTACTGTATTATATTTCTATCCTTAATCTCCTATTTTTTATGGGAAAATGAGGAAGAAATAGAGGTCAGGAGGGGCATGGAGGGTCTTTATTAATATTGTTTAACAATGCTATTACTATCTAGGTTTAAAAGTTGTTTAAATATTACTATTTCCTCAATGGAGATTTTATTGGTACTATGGGAAGCTCCTACCCTTTCCAATACATGTGTGTACACATGAGCATGTATGTGTACATATACACACACACGGCCTTGATATTGGCAAATCTGGTTCAATCTTACAGTTGTTTATGCCTTTCTCATAGCCATACACTCCATAGTTATCTTTTACTTCTAATGCACATATCACACCAGCGGTCTGCCTGCCTCTCTCTTCTACAGTGCCCATGACTGATCCACAAGATCCACTCAATCATTGTCCTTCCTAAGAAGTATCTGGGATTGGAGGTGAATCTCAAAGCAGCAGCTGCTCCCCTCTGCTCTACCACCAAAGAAGACAGTCAATCAATCTCTCATCCTGTACATTTCCCAAGAAGGCTTAAGATTCCTGTTCAGTGTGTTTTCTTTACTGCTGGACCATGTCTTGAGCTTTCCAAATAATTCCATTAAATCCCCTCTGAGGAAGAGTGAGGTTTACTGTACAACAGCAGCTTGCTCCAAACAGATCTCTCTCAACAGCTCTCTCAGTTTCCAGCCACACAACAACATAAACCCCTCATGAAATTAAATAATCTAAATAATCCTCAGGTACTTTTTTTTTTTAGAGTTCCCAAGATCTGTCTCATAAGTTGTTTGATATTTAATATCTGCTGAATGCATCTCATTCAAAATTTCAAGTTTTAACATTTTGTTGTGATAATATATGTCTACCCAATGTTTCCATTTGGGTAATGTTAGGCATGACAAAACTAATGTAAAAAAGAAATTATTTACTCCCTCTTTTTTCCCCATTTCAGTAAATGTCATCTACACCCATTCAATTGTGAAACAGATGATTTAGGACACAGCTTGTATTCCTTCTTTCTATAATCCACTCCCACATGCAACCTATCATATTCTTATTCAGACTACTTCAAAAAGACATACTGAAATCCATCTACTCCTCAATTTCTACTGTTACAATCCTAGGTCTCTCTCTCATTGCTTGACCAGATGACTACAATAACCTTCTCATTGGTCCACCTGGTTCCATAGTTGACACAACATACCCCACCCCTGTAGAATTCCCTTACATCATCCACAGTGGCCTTTAAAAATAGTTTAGATTTTATTACTTCTCTACTTAAATACTTTTGATGCCTTCTCATTGCCCTTATCCATAGCATAATAAAATGAAAACTAACACATTGACTGCCACATTAGAAAAAAAATATCTGGGGCCATGGTGTTTTATTACAAAAATAGAATAAAGACTTTGGGAAAAAACTATCCTTTCTAACGTAATGAAAAATTTGTTATATTTTATTGTTTTCTGTGCATGAATTATATGCAACTCACAGTGCTAGAATCAGTTTTTACACTGCATGCCACTTGAGTTGTATGTGACTCACAGCATACTTATTAAATTTGTTTCAGAGACTTCAGAGAATTGAGTCTTCATATGTTCACGAGGCCTCAGGCTCAAAACTAGCATGAGTTAAATACAACTCGTATGACAGATCATGTGTTAAAAATGCCTTGTATGATTAAACACATGTAGGCCTCCTCGACCTCATCTTCTACTTTTTCCAATCATACTAGCTCCATTGCACTTACACAAAAATGCCAAATCATCCTATGCAGGGCCTTTCACCTCCCAGTCTAACATCCTGTACATTTCCCTCCTGGATCACCATGATCTTTATCATTCCAGCCTCAGGTGAAATGATACCACTTCCAAGAGGACTTTCCTGATAATGTAAAACAAAACACCTTCTTGCAAAGCAGTTATACTTCATTGTATCACTCCAATTTCCTTTTCTTTCATAAAACCTAGCACATTTATAAAGTATTTGTGTAGATTCAGTTTACATCTTATTGCTTATTTATCCCCATAAGTCAGTCATATCCTCAAAGACACAGCTCTCCTGTTGAGAACTACATTTCTAGTTGTAAACATTTCTAACTGCAAATTCTACAGTTACATTTTAATTGTAAATTTTCCATTCAATTTATAAAAATTTTTTTCACTTTACACAAATATTTCTTATGAATATTTTAAAATAATTGTTTTTAAGTTTGATTTCAGACTTATATTAATCACATATTTTTTCATAAGTATAATACTCAGCATTTGATGTACAATATAATATGATAAATGCAATGATAAAAGTGCATGGATGATATGAAAACAAATAGGTGGATATGTAAATGGTATCAGGGTGATAGAAAGGATATATCTTATAGGAATTAGTTAACCAAAAATGTTTTCTTTAGCATGAGCATCAAAACAAGGATTGGATAGGGGCGTTCAAGGCAAGAGGAATACCGTATACAAAGGCTTAGGGCTGAATAAAAGCATGTAGGTATATAAATACAAAAGAAGATAATATAATGATGGAAAATTGTAGTCACAGAATGCTAGGATGATGAACTTAAAATAACATATATCATAAATTATGAAATGTTTTAATGCAAATTGTATCAGATCACATTTGCCTTTAGGAAGATCAATCTAAGTACAAAATAAGACAACACCAGACATAGTGGCATGGACATAGACAGAAATTTAGGATAGAAGTCTCAGGATAGAAATCTTAAGATGAGGTGACTGATATGCTATAAGAATGAAAGAAAGGTCAAGGATGACTAGTTGGTATAATGATTCACTGTGAAAAGGGAAATGTTTAAAAGTTGAGTTTAATCAGAATAATTTTGAAGTGCCTGATAGATTTCAAGATTGAGATGTGCACTGAGGATTGAGAGAGACCTATGTTGGAGGTGAGATGTTTGGGAGTCATTCATAAACTGTTATTTTGAATTCTTAGGTGTATTGGCTTGAATAATCAATTAAAGTATATTTAACATTTATATGGTCAATACCAACTTTAAAAACTTGATGTGAAACTTTCAAGTCACCAAAGTTGATAGGCTGTGAATTGGACAGGAAAACAGTGAGCAATTTGGTAAACTATTTGATTAATGAGGAGGAATAACTTTAAGTCCTGAATCAATAAACACAGAAAAGGAAGTATACTACATTAAGATTTTGAAGGGAAAAGTTATATTTTTAGGAAAATTTTGAGAACTAATGGTCAGAAATCAGCACTGGTGTCTTAAGCATGCCTTTTCTAATTCTAAAACTTGAAATAAATAGAGTCAAATAAGTACGAAATTTCCTTTTGAGAGGAGCAGAAGTAGTGTTCTCAGAAGAGGACTACTAGTTTTCAGTATGACAACTTATTTGAGTATTTCATAGGAACTGTTTGGGGATGTAAGTGTGCCATTTATAACGAAAAAAAAAAATGTAACATAGGGGTTAAGAATGACTAAAACACTATTCCCCAGTTTTCATATGGAAACTTGTGGGGGAATGTCTGAAAGTGTAAAGCTTTAGAAGCTTAAATGTCATAGTTAGAAGTTTAGAGAGCCATTTCTGACAGATTTTTTTTTTTTTTTGTCTTCTGTTCACAGAAATATTTGGTGGCATGGGTATTTAAAAAAAAGAATATTTTAAGAAGAATCATAGAAATAATTAGAATACCAATATTCATCACTATCATAATACTTCCATTGTAATGAAGAGGGTTAATCACATTTACATATTTCATCTTTCATTTAATAATTAAAATTTCAAATTAAAGATTCTCATTGTCTAAGCTTTGCTCATGTGGTTACCCCCTTGAGCAAAGAAGAGAGTATTTTTTTTTTGATTGAGGTGAATGTCACATAACATAAAATTAACCATTTTAAAGTGAAAATTTAGTGCCATTTAGTATATTCACAATGTTGTAAACCACCATTTCTATATAGTTCTAAAATATTTTCATTGACCAAAATAAAACCTCATACCTATTAAGCTGTTACTCTTCAATCTTCCCTTCCCCTGGGGCCACTGGCAACCACCAATTTGCCTTTTCTCTCTAAGAATTTACCTATTCTAGATACTACATATGAATTGAATCATACATTTAACTTTTTGTATTTGGCTTCTTTCACTAAGCAAAACATTTTTGACGTTCATCTTTATTATAGCATGTATCAGTGCTTCATCCCTTTTTATGGAATAATATTGCCATATGGAATAATTTTCTGGAATAATATTCCATTGCATATATATACCACAATTTGTCCATTTGTAGATGTACAGTTGGGTTGTTTCCACCTTTGACTATTGTGAATAGTGTTGCTATGAATATTCATGTACAAGTATTTGTTTGAGTATAAGATTTTAATGCTTTCAGTTATATACCTAAGAATGGGATTTCTGGGTCAGATGGTAATTCTGTTTTATTTTTGAGGAACTGTCAAACTGTTTTCCATAGTGGCTGTACAATTTTATATTCCTATCAGCAATACATTAAGGGATCTAATTTTTCCACATCCTATCCATGATTTATTATTTTCTGGTTTTTTTAAATAGTCATCTTAGTGGGTTTGAAGTAGTACTTAATTGTGATTTTGATTTTCATTTCCTTAACAGCTAATGATGTTAAGCATCTTATTATGTGCTTTGGGCCCTTTGCATATCTTCTTTGGAGAAATGTGTATTCAAGTCCTTTCCCCATTTTTTAAATTGGGTTGTTCCTGTTTTTGTTGTTGAGAAGATAGCATCTCATGTTCAGCTAAAAAAGGACACATGCAAAGGGATCAAATGTTCTTAGTACGATAAAGATGAATGAATTTTGAATAACCAAGTAAACACGTGCCCCAATAATTTTAAGCTTTTCTGCCTCAGGAAGGATCTATTTTGGCATTTATTGCATTGATTTTTTTTTCTTTGAATGTAAGGGGTATTAAAGGTAAAATCAGATATCTTTCATAGTTGTAATTTATACTGCACAGTATTTGTTGATTTATTGTTTAAGTTAGCAATGGCTTGTTTACTCAATTCTCTGATAACTGTGGATATCATCTATAAAATTATTTTTTCAATTTGCTGAAAATCAATGCATGCTTTCTCCTCCCTATTGTCTACTTCTGGGTTGAGAGAGTAGTTATATAGTAGGTCTGAAGTGAACTTCCAGTAGATTACAGTTACACTTTGAAAGCTATTTATTGTTTTTTAGTAGATGGGCTTGTATGGAAATCTTGATGAAAAGAATATTGAAGGGTTAGGACATGCTTTTTACATGTGATAATAATAAAATTCAGGTGGACAGAGCATTCAGTTAGAAGGACTGTAGCCACATAGCTCACTGAGTTGTTCACGTACCACTTACAAGTGAATTATGAGGGACTGTTTGGAAAGGAGAACATTTTAAGATTATGTATTTGTATTTGAATCAATAGAAAAGGCTTTGAATTGTTCATCTGTGACAAGCACAGAAAATATAACACTGAAATGGACTCAAACAATTCTCACAATGTAGTTGTCCAAAGCTGTTACATTTTAGTCACCCATGGAAGAAAATCCTCAATCCGTTTAATAGGTCTGCCTTTTTTATTTACACATATCTTTGTTCTTTTGATGTTGATAAGTGAATTCAACAGACTTGTACATTCTTTCTTTGGCTGTCATTACTAGCCTGAATAAAACCAGGCTAATGAAAGCAATTTCATTCTTTATTTTCAAAGTAAAATACAAGTGATGATGTATTATTAATAGTTTTGATATGCTTGTGGCTACTTAAAAATGAAATACTTCTCACTAACTCTTAGGATTCCAGTTACGATTAAGATTAAAAACCATTTCTTTTATTCCCAAATCCATGTCTGACCTTAAATATGTTACAAACAAGCCCAGAAACTGAATAAAACTTATGAACAAATGGCTAATGTCCCTTACCAGTTGGTAAATTACTATCTTGTGCTTGTGTGAAAATTATTGTTCTCTCCCTACACATTTGTTTGTTCAAACTATTGCTTTTTAGTGATCATTAAGTGAGAACTCTCTTATTCCACAAATGGTAAAACAACAATAAAAGAGTATGATTTCTTGAGTGTGAAAGGTTCACATTTAAATTCTTATTTTTACTTTTTTGTAGCTTTGCAACCCTGGCAAGTTTTGCAACTTCCTCAATCCTCTGCAAACATTTCTTTGACTAGTAACTTAACTTCCAACAAAAATGATATTAATAACTTCCCTATTATTCATTATTCCTGCATTGACAACTACATCAACCATAAAAATTGCTGTTTTAGAAGAAATTCATGCCATGAGGATGCTAGTGATTGACACAATTTAGTATGGCAGTATTTTACCAGTTTTATTTCCTCTTATATCTCAACTACAAGGGCCAGTTCATGATCCCTTGGTTTGTATTTATGACTTAGACATTTACTCTACCTGAATTTGTGTTCATTTGTTCTAACGATGAATAATTAATTGCCTTTGGTTTCACCCCTACAACTATCAGATTGGTTTTGATATTAGACCATTGTTCAAATATCATTCATTATTTTCTGTTTATAAATCTTTGTCATTTTAATTGCTGAGTGTAGGCTATTAGAGAGTCACCACATTTTTTTTTTAATTGAGGGAACAATTGTTTCCAGTGTACTGGAAATTCTTCTTCATTTATCTAGTCTCTACCAGAAAATAGTCATCAATAACATCAATATAAATGTTTTATATTTATATTAACTAACATTTAGTGAGTGCTTTCCATGCCAGCCTATGACCTAAAGGTTTTATTATACATACTATATCATTTGATACTTATAAACCTGTGTTTGTACTGATATTATCTCTGTTTTATAGATGATACAGAAGTAACTCATCCAAAGCCAAGATGTACTACAAAGTTTTAGTTTCTGAGTAATTATTATTTTTTTTTTTTTTTGAGACAGAGTCTCACTCTGTTGCCCGGGCTAGAGTGAGTGCCGTGGCATCGGCCTCGCTCACAGCAACCTCAAACTCCTGGGCTCAAGCAATCCTCCTGCCTCAGCCTCCCCAGTAGCTGGGACTACAGGCATGCGCCACCATGCCTGGCTAATTTTTTCTATATATTTTTAGTTGGCCAATTAATTGCTTTCTATTTATAGTAGAGACGGGGTCTCGCTCTTGCTCAGGCTGGTTTCGAACTCCTGAGCTCGAGCGATCCGCCCGCCTCGGCCTCCCAGAGTGCTAGGATTATAGGCGTGAGCCACCGCGCCCGGCCTGAGTAATTATTCTTCAGTAGTTAATTTCTAGTTCTTCAATACCTAAAATATCTATCTATCTATCTATCTATCTATACATATATAAACACTCAAACCCTAAATAATGAACATCTAAAAGAATTTCATGTAAATGGGTTATAGGAAATACTTTGTTGTATTAATAATTATTCTTTCTGATCATATCACACCACACTAGGAAAATTCAAAGACAGCTAAAGCAAATGGATCAAGGCTCATATACAAAATAAAAAAAGATGGCTAATTATTTTTATTTAGCTTGTTCATTATAGGTATACTACATAATGTAGGTAACATCTGAAGTTGCTTAAGTTTATAGTTTGGAGTATTGAATTGTATTTAGTTTTACATTTTCTGGCTTTTTACTACAATAGAATCAAATCCTTATTTCCTTGCCTTTTCAGATTGTAGGCTTCCACCAATATCTATTTAAATAAATATGATGTTTAGGGTAACTCTGCCTATTAGGGTAACTACTGCCTATTGCCCAGTTTAGTCTGAAGGCCAATTTCATTTGGCCTAGAATGTTTTCTTTTATGTAGTTTAAATATTGTTAAATTAGTCCAATATTTAAAAAATTGAGATATTCTCAATAAAGATATAATTTCATTCTTTCTTGATGGAAAGTGAACAGAAGATTTGGAAACATTGGACCAGCATTCATCTGGAGCTGAATTGCAACTATACCATTTAGAGGATATACACTTTCCATTTCTCCTTCACAGAGAATCTATATGTCGGCTATCATTCATCATCACATTTCCTGGGATTTTTTTTATAGTAAGTAAATATTTCTCTATTTCTATGTTACTAACAAAGGTACACAAATGAAAAATAAATCTAGATGAGCTGGTGTTTCATAAAAGGGGGAGAGACTACATTTTCTAATGGAAATAAATATTATTCTTGGTGTTTAACATGAAAACAAAGTCTTTAGTATGAAACGTGTCTTTTGTCTTATACCATTCACCCTACAGGTAATTTAGTTTGTGCCCTCTGGTCTAGAGATATCCTACAATAGAAATGCTTCTTAATCTCAATTCTTATATTTCTATCAATTGCAGTACTGTTTAACAGCAGAAGTATGGTTCATCTGTTTAACCTAATTTTCAGGGTAGGAATGTCAAAGGAATGCATCAGTCACAGAAAATTAAGAAACAGTCGTACAGTACCTAATGGTCTAAGAAACTTAATCTGTTTCCCAAATCACTTGACTTACTGTCTAGGACTTTTTCTTTTTTCCACTGAGAAATATCAAGTTCAATATCTTTTCCCTGCAGACTTCAATTTAAATCAGATTGTCTTTTCTTTCAAACATAAATCCGATAATTAATATTTGGTCATCAGGCTCTTACATGGATTATTTCTTGAAAACCAAAGACAATAATTAAGTATTAAATGTTGTACTCAACATTTCAGGATGATACATGGTGAATGCAATGGTAAATCTTTTTCTGTCAATGTGGATTTCTTAATGGAAATTCACTTAAATGAGGGCCTATCAATTTGTAGCATATTATCTCACTCTAGTTAAGACCAAGCTTCATTGAACACATGCCCACCCCCTACACAGAATAAATTACATCTTAGCAGTGCAATACTTTTAAATAAATATTTTCTGTCTTTTAATTTTAAATAAGCCTTTACCATCTGTTCTGTCCTTTAGTTACAAATGACAAACAACATAACTTACTATTGTGCCATTTACAAACAGCAGACAGAGAAGTGATTTGGTGCTTGGCATGTCTTTGTTTTTAATTCTACACAGCCAGTATTTGTTTTTCTTTTCTCATGCTTCAAATATAATGGGAGATATCACTCTAGTCTGAAATATTGAAATCTTTCCCAGAAAAAAAAGTGAACACAGGGAAGGAAGAATGATTGATTGAAAAATTAAACTAAGGCCATATCTGTAGAAATGTGATGTACCTGAAGGCTGTAATCACATAGAGGGAATGTTTAATCTAACTGTATCAGGCAGATGCCATGCAGATTGCATTGTAGCCAACACCCTTGGTAAAGGAAAATCTATTTGTCTTCTCTGAAGGACAAAAGACATTTCCAAAGAAACAAAGAATTTAAAAGTGAATTCATCCTCTCTACATCTTTTGATAGTCTGCATATTCTAGGAGCATAGCAAAAATTACATGATCATTAGAAAGGCATCACAAACTGAAAAGGAGAAAGATGTACTAAGTCTGGTTAAAATGTAAAAATTATGTTCACTTCAACTCAGTGTTCATCAAGCCCTTTCCCTGAACAAATCACAGCATGAAGCACTTAGCTGAATACATTCATAATGAAAAGAAAAGCTGCTGATTTATTAAAAAATAGAAAAGCAAAAGAAAACAAGAAACTCATGTAAGATGTTCATATTAAAAATTCATAAAAAAATAAGACCACTAAGAGAAAACTTATGATATTTTATAAACCAGAGCACATGAGCCTTCAAAGCCTTGGCTACTATGGTAAGACAGGCTTCCCAGGTTGTGGCTGGGCACTCCATTGAGAGGTTTCTTTCTGTATTGCTCTCTTGGTTCTACGTTCTACAGCTGTCAAAGAGTGTACACAGAATACTGTACACTGGGTAGTCTGGGTCTCCTGTTTATAATTCAGGATCAGACAATGATAAGGGTGGTCAGTTTTGCAAAATTATAGGTTAGACATGCTGAAGTTCCCTTAGGTGCTATTATTTGTAGATATATCTATTATGTTATAGTCATTCCCTGAGATAATATCATCTCTCTTCTTTCCATCTTTAAACATCACTTATTAGTAATTATCTCAGGTCATCTCATGATCTATATCTTCCCTCTGCTAAAACTACTCCTCTCTTTCACAAAAATTATAGTTGGAAGAGAAACACTGATATTTAAAACTAGACAAAAGTAAAAAAACTATAGATACCTTTAAGAGAAGTAAAATAATTCATACAGGGTGATACTTGTTTTTCTGTTTTATATCAACATAAGCATATCAGTAAGTAATTTTTCTTTGTCATGTAAAATCCCCCAAAGAAACAATAATTTAGAAATAAAATTACAAAGTATAGAAATATCATACCATCTATACACACAAAGAAATAAAAGGCTGGATATTAAAAACAAAATCAGAAAAAAATTCTATACCATCTGGGTATGTAAACAAATAAAAAAGCTTCTATTTTCTTTTAAATAATTATTGAAACAAAGACAAAACCCAAAAGTGAACTGTAGTTTATCTAGAATACTAGAATATAATAGTAATGAAAATACTACATATCAGAATACCTAAGGTATAGAGCTATGACAGCTCTCAGAGAAAAACTAATTACACACATGCACAAATGAGAAAAGAAAATTAATGAATTAAACACTTGATTCAGAAAATTAGAAAAGAAACAACAAAATAAAGTAGTAATAAAAATAATAAAGATTAAAACCAAAAATAATGAATTAAAAAACAGCAGAACACATAAATAAATAAAAATAACTGGTTCTTTGCTAAAACCAATATAATAGCTAAGTCACTAGCTAATGTAAGTCTAAACAAAAGTAGAAAAATGTGAAAATTAAGTAAAAGGAGAAAATAACCATAAAACAGACAATAACATGAAAAGATTCATAACAATTCATCTTGTTCAACTCTATAAAAATACATTTGGAAACCTAGATATAATTTTTTGACCAAATATTTTTTTTAATTTCAGCATATTATGGGGTACAAATGTTAAGGTTACATATATTGCCCTTTCCCCTATCCCCCCTCGAGTCAGAGCTCCAAGCATATCAATCCCCAAGACAGTGCGCACCGCACTCATTATGTATGTATATACCCATCCCCTCCTCCCCCTCTCATCTGCCCAATACCCAATAACTGTTATTCCTATATGTCCACTTAGGTGTTGATCAGTGAAACCAATTTAATGGTAAGTACATGTGATGCTTATTTTTCCATTCTTGGGATACT
>VBSM01003204.1:20965797-20988472 GCA_008086735.1 Cheirogaleus medius
TAAAAGAACAAAAGAATAAATTAATTAAATAATTATAAGCTAAATAAATTATTATTGTTTTAAAAATAGTGGCTTAGTATTCAACACCCATTTTAAGTTTTAAAGAGAAAACGAACAAAGTGGATTTAAATGAATTTGGCAACATGGATATCAGGAAAATTAGAAATTATGTAATAATTTATTTTCTATTTTGTACAGAGGAAATAAATACTTCTTAGTAGTGTGAGATTGACCAAAAACAGTAACTTTCAAATAGGTGTCTTGACACATTAATGTGCTGGCGATCAGAATAAGAAAACACCATTGTGAGACAGTACTTCTTCAGACATGTCACCTAAGCTGAAACCTGACTTATTTGTGCATCACTATCTGAGAAACAACTATTACAAATCAGAGCACTTTACACACATATTCTCCAGGTATTGCAATGTGGGTACAAATTTTTTTCGAAAAGAAGTATACAAACCTGGACCCAAACTGCTTAAAATCTAGTTTCATTTTAAGTAATATAGCCTTTTGAATATCAGAATTTAGGAATGTTATTTTTATCCTACAGTAGGCTGAGAGTTTTATGCAAATACAATGAATATGGTGACAGGGAAACTTCTCTACAGACTCACTGAGAATGACTCAAAGGGTTTTTATACTGGGTGTGCTCTTTACAGTGTACCTTACAAACAAACAATAAAATAAACATTTGAGAAAGAAGACCTATTCAATCATATTTCTGTCAAAAACAATGAGCAAAAGCCAATTACTATGGAGTTAAAAGTCTTCTAATATGTATTCCTAGATTTAAAATAAATGTAATTGCCTTCTGCATTAATCAGAAGGGGAAACTATAGTAAGGAACTCATTCAATTTTGAAAACGTGATGTATTCCATAAAAACCCTTTGGAACAGGGTATGTCACATAATAAGCCTGAGAACATATTGGCTGGCAGTGTATGTTGTAATGGTAGTAGTAGTCATGTCTAGGCATGGCTACACATTTATCTAATTTATATCATAAATATCCAGGAATTCCAATAAAAAGCAAGGTAAAACAAGTGAATATAAAATAGCTTTTCACTAAAAGATGAAGACAGCCCTACTTGATAGGATTTCATTCTCACAGACAATAAGTGTTGCCAAGACACCATCATTAAATGTATGCTTCTCATATCCTTTCCAATCATTTGTCTTACCTACAGGTTTTACCAGCTCGCTACGTTTTTTTATATTTGTGTCCGTTTCCATTTGTACCCAATGTAGCAGCCCCAAATAATGGCATGTACTATGGGAAACATTATTTCCCATAAAATAATGCAAAGCCAATAATGTAAATATGATTACTTTTTAAACTATTTTAATTAAATGCTGGTATCTTTTTTAAATTTTTTTATTTGAAAATATTACAGGAGTATAAATGTTTTCACTACATGGATTGCTTTTGTATTGCTTGAGTCAAAGTTATAAGTGTGTCTGTTATAAGTGTGTCCATCACCCAGATACTGTACATTGTACCTGTCTGGGATGATTTCACCCATCCCTTCTTTCCCCCTCCCACCTGCATGATTTCTGTTGAATTTTACTTCCATTTGTGCACATGAGTACTCATCAGTTAGTTCCAATTGAATAGCAAGTACATCTAGTGTTTGTTTTTCCATTCTTGCCATACTTCATTTAGGAGCAATGTCTGGCTCAATCCAGATTGTTGCAAAAGGTATGAATTCATTTTGTATGACTGTGTAGTACTCCATGGTGTACATATATCACATTTTATTAATCCACTCATGAACTGATGGGCACTTGGGTTGATTCCACATGTTTGTGATTGTAAATTGTGCTGCAATAAACATCTAGTGCAAGTATTTTTTTGATAAAATGAATTTTTTCCTTTGGGTAAATATCCAGTAGTGTGATTGCTGGATCAAATGGTAGGTTTACTTTTAGTTTTAAGATATATTTCTTAATTTTTAATATTCTGTTTTTAAATTGTAATACAACTGAAAACTGTAGGGAGAGAGTTATTTATTTAAGTTACTGAGGTTGAAGGAAGGCAGCTTATAAGCCCTCAAAATAGGGATGGAATTCACATGATGGGCAGTATATTTTGGGAAACTATCATGGTATAAGTTTTTCCATGAGGCAGGGAACCTCCAAATCCCTGCCCACTCCACTGCAAAAGCTAAAAAGGCAAGATACAGCATGAATGTGGGCAGGCAACCTAAGCTTGGACATCTGATTTTTACCTGAAGACTTTAATAAATCAATGTAAAATCAGTAGTAAAGAGAAATTGTTTAAAAGAATTTATTCTTCTATTGGTAACAGTAACATTTCAGTAAAGAAGCTATAAATAAGTAGTGTCCAGCAGTGCTGGCAGGGGCCACCTAAAATGTTCTACCTAACCAAGGGTCATGTTCTTGATCATAAATTCAACTGCTTAGATATCCTTGATTCTGTTAGTTTTCTGAGATAAATTTTCTAGAATTTATTTCTTTCTATGAGATACCTCATAGCTTTCTAAAAAACACTATTTCTATTTAAGTTAGCCAGAGTCAGTTGACATTACTTGCGTCCAAAAAGTTTGACTATTACAGATAATGATATTGAGATGTACAGAATTTGGTTGCAAAAAAAATAAAGAAAGAAAGAATTTGGGTGTGCTTTTTATCTGTCATATTTAGGGTTAGAGGAGCACAAATTTAATAATAAAGGTTTGAAAAAAAGGACACACATAATACAGAATAGAAAAGTAACCAAATAATCAATCATGTATATTTTTCAGAATATACTTGGCCAATAAAAATTAGTGGTTGAGGACAGAACTGCCAATTTCATAGAAGAGTCAGAAGGCACAAGGAATGCCGGGTAAGAGCCACTAAGATTATATTTGGATAGCTCAAAAAGAAAAAAAAGAAATGACCAATTTAGACAACTAATAATCTGAGGCACAAAATGAATACTTCTTGGGCTTTCTGTTTCTATCCAAGGTTAATCACTGGTGCTATGATACTGCAAGCTGAAGTAACTGAAAACCCAGTGTGAAGTTTTAGCCTTCAGTTACCAATGTAAAATGTTACTTATTTGCAACCTTGTTTGACCTTGTTTGTGACATTTAGGGCATTGGTGTTTAAGGACACCAATGGAATTGGACATATGATAGAGATTTTCATACATATCAAAATCTCTCAAATAATACTGGAAATTCTTACTAAAGTATTCTTTTCCCCTTTTATAAGTGACTGACTTTCTTTTTAGTAATAAATTGTAATGTTCTAAATGTAAGAAATTGCAAGGGAGATAAAGCAAATTATTTTCTTATTTTGTCCTCATACTTGTTCCTCTTTGTCTCTGGAATTATATCTAGAGTCAAGTCCAGATGTTGGTTGGAGTAAAGGAGCAATTAATTACACAGCACAAAAAATAAGTAGAAAAAATTGGAAGATTTCTATAATTTATATAAGTAAAATATATTGAGAATATGTGTGGAGATAGATTCTGATGATGTGTGACTAATAATAGAATAAAATGCTGGGTCAAACTAAATTTATTAGTGCAGGTACAATTACTAGAATTTCTGGATTAGTTTTTCTAACTCTAGCAAGAGAGCATTGTTCAAATTTTTGTGCATTTATTGGTCTGAAATTAGACTCAGCAATAAATAAAAGTGAGATACCAAAAATGTCCTTGCTTTTGTGTAGAAAAATGAATCCAACGATTTGGGGAAATGGAAATGATGTAGCAGCCTTTAAATATTAATATGCAACTCACCTACTGCCCTGTTCAACCTAAGGGAACCCATAAACCATTCCTCTATCAGGATCTGGAGAAATATATTAGTGTGTAGGAGGTCTCCAAGACCATCCCAAGACGCAGTGATTCAGTAGGAGAACTCATAGGATTCAGCATAAAGTTGTATACATGGCTGTGATTTGTTACAGCAAACGGATACCAGCAAAGGGAAAACAAGCATGGGGAAAAGTCCAGAGGAACCCTAGTGCAAGCTTCTGAGCATTGTCTCCCAGTGGTCACACAGGAAATATTTAATTCCGCTAGCAACAAATTGTGACAATACGTGTGAAATGTTGTCTATCAGAGATGCTGATTTGACCTAATGCCCAGGGTTTTTGCTGGGGGCTGCTCATATAGGCATCCTCTGCCTACTCTGTACCAAAATTCCAGACTCCCAGAAGTAGAGCAGGTGTTCAGCATAAACCACATTGTTTCTACAAACCACCTATTAACAGTGAACCATTTTTATCAGTTCTAGGAATGGTGGGAATGCTCCTCAAATCCAAGTCCCCAGAATCCAGCCAAATGAAAGTCTTGCAATTAGCCTTTTCTAAGGATAACAATCTCATCTTTGCAACATTAACTTTTTCTGTAGAATTGGTGAAAGAAGAATAGCATCTTTGAAAAATGCTTAAGTGGTTGTGTTCTGTAGGCCTACCTTCTGATGTGAGATTCTATGGTTGAAAAAGGATACTTGATTTCAAATGGGGATGAGAGGATTGCAAGGTACCAGATACCAGTAGAAGCACTTAGCTTCTACTAGTTCAGAGGACAAATTGACATGGTTTATCTCAATAAGCAATGATAAACATAGTAAACAAAACAGTCTGACTCCAAAGGATCTTTGTTCATGGAAATTGTTCATGATGTACCTAGGAATAAATGTGATGAATAGACAAAAATGGTGTTACTTGGAATGCACAAATCAAAACAAACAGACAAATAAACAAACAAGAAAAAAAATAAGTTCCAGTGAATCTGGTTACTTAGTCAAAATTGAGAATTATAAACCCTTAACCTCTTATTAATTCAAGGAACCAGGCACCTGTGAATGAGGAGAGACTGCGCTTACTTGAAGAAGACTATTGTAATCAAATTATACATACTTCCTATGGCTCTTTGTCTTGCCCTGCCTCAAAGTGACCTGCACCTATATACTCAAATAACAGTGTGCAGCATAAAGGAAGATATGGGGATTATTTTCAGAAATATTGCATAGTTGCTGTAGCAGATTGCAATCTTAACATCCCCAGCCTATCAGGAAATGTGGAAGAGGCTTATGATGGGTCAAATAATAACATTTCTGAGTGAATGGTAGCAACACATCTTCTCAGTGGAGAACACACCTATGCCAGCATTCTTACCTTGGAGAAAACTCACGATTATAAGACCAAATGGAAGCTCCTAGAATACTTCTGTGTGTCAATATTGAATCAAAAGCAACACTACATTGCTCTGGGAACCATGCATCATAAAACTGGAGAATTTCAATTTGCTGATCCCTACTACATTCCCATTTAAATGTTCTGAAACAGAAGATAGATTTGTCCAAAGAATTACACAGATTTATCATAAACTTAATTAAGTAGTTTTCCAATTATAACTACTATCCCAAATATGTTTTCCTTACTGAAGCTAGTCAATACAGCCCCTGGCATATGGCATGCTGTTATTAATCTAGAGATACCTTTTTTCCCCACCCTAAACCAATAAGCAGCAAACATAAAAAGCATCTGCTATCACCTGGCAGTGATATCAGCTCAGCAGGGAATTTCCACTTATAAGCCACCATCTAGTTTTCAAAAAATCTGGAAAAGGGAAAGTAGAAAATCCTCCATTAAAGGTCTTGGTAAGAAAAATTTTTATCCAGGAATGTGAGACAAAGTCCCTGAAAATACAGAGATTTTTTTCCCTCACTAAACTTTCTACAAATCCAGTGATTTGCAGCATATTGACATATCCCTTTTAAAGGTATTGTCAAATACATCACAGAACCAATTTCACGAAGACTGTGTTAAGACATGTAGTGAATTTAATAAAAATTTAGATGCCATTCAGGTTATATTTCAGTGTCCTGCTCCAATTCATTTAGTTGTTATTGAAAGTCTTTTACATATGAGTCATTTACCTGTTAGGTTTGAGTTTGAGCAATTTGATACTGAGCCTTATTACCCAACAGATCCAATGCTGCTCAAAATTCCTATAAAAGAGGGTGCTTTGTTTAAACCTTGCCAAGACCCAGTAGAATCATTTTAAAGGCTGTGGTTCCTTTATTTCTTTCACATAAGTCATTTCCTCTTTAATAAATAGTAATTCTTTTAAGAAAGTATCTTGATCTGCTACTAGATAAGTCCTTATAAAGTGCAAACCTCTGACCAGGGAACAACAGGTGAACGTGCTTCCCAACTAAGCTGTCCATCATCAACTGAATGATTGCTGTCCACTTAGGATTAAAGGCAGTTGTGCCTTGCAGGATTCTATCTCAGGCGAATGTACTTTACATGAGACTAGACCCAAAGTTATTCTGAAACCACAGAGTAGTTGTAGATAAAGGTACTCCCATCCTCAACACTTTGGTTTCACTTCTGTTCTGTCCTTAGGGATTCATATAAAATGCCTTGTGAATAATTGAATGAGGTGGAAAATATGAGTCTAATTTACAAATGTGTGAATCACCTTTACTTTACTGATTATCACAGCCAAATGTTTATTGCTGTGCCATTACAGCCCCCTTCAGAAGAATCCTATACACTGACAGGCAAACCCTCTTGTTGCTAAAATTACTTTAAGCAGGAAATATCATTACCCTTCTGCCTAAAACATGAGATGGCTTGAGATAATTTTAAGGGATTCATGGGCAGTGAGCAATACTTCAGTCTTATGATCAGAGATTTTTGAGAGGAACGGGACTGGAAGATTAGTGATAAAAATATTTTAGTAAGAAGTATATGGATGGATCTCACAAAAAATATAAAATATGTGTTTCATATACATATTTACTAAATAGCCCACTATGGAAATAGTTCTTAATGGCAGATGAAAAAGAACACCTTCTCGTATGAACATCCACAATCTCTGAATTAGCAAAACGAGATGTTACTACCTATTATATGACAGACAAAATAAAAGAGCAGCAACTTAAAATGTATAGAAGTATATTTTTTTCTCCGACAGAAAATACCTTAACATATGTAGTCCATGGCTGTTATAGTAAGTAGCTCCATGTTAATGAGTGAATTAGTGTTCTTCTATATTCTGCCTCACTATCTTATTAACATTCTTTCAACTTTCAAGGTCAACTCATGGTCCAGAATTATTGCTGGAGCTTCAGACATCACTTCTGCAAACCAAGAAACAGAAATGGAGAAAGGAATGAGTACAAAAGGATCCTAATATCAGCTAAGCTGGCTCACTTTACACAGATGTTTTGGAAGTCTTTCACACCACTTATTTTTATCTCATTTACCAGACTTCCTATGTAATCACACCTGGATGAGGAGCAAAGAAATATGGATTTTAGCTAGGGACATAGCAGTTCTGAATAAAATTTGCATTAAAGAAGGAAAAGCAAAGGTATATTCAGTGGAAAATGGTAGCCCTGCTACAATTTTTAACTCATTATCCCTTGGCTTGATTAATGTCTTAATAAAAAAAAAGGAGCTAATTTGTCAGAGAGATAGTATAGGATCAACAGCATGGATATTCCCACTGCAAAGCTTGCCTTGCCTCCACCACAGATGATTCTTTTATTCAGCTATGAATATATTTCTTCCTTAGCCAAAGTACTCAAGAATGAGAACAAACCAGGGTTGACACCTGTTAATATCATGCCCAATCACCTTTACATAAGAAATTCCCACCCCACAGTTTCTAGAGTCAATTGATTTAGACCAAAGGTAGAAACTATTCCACCAGAGGAGAGAAAAATAATCTCTACTACACTGGAGATGTTATTTCTACATACCAAGCTTTTTTTGTGGCTGGGCTTTACAATGATCCTAGGAAGGGGTATGGTTGGAACTAAACAGATCGTTCTAAGGTTTTCATCTTCAATTACCACCATAGCAAAGATAAATGTTAAAAGAAACTACTACTATTTTAAAATACCAGAACAAAAGGTTCTGAAGTCACATAGGAATTAAGATTTGGTTTAATAATACGGTAGGCAAAATAATGACCCCCAAAGTTGTCTACCTTCTAATTCCCAGAATTTGTGATTATTCTCCCTTACTTGCCAAAAGGGACCTTGCAATTTTAAGGTAAGAATCTTGAGATGAGAAAGTAGCCTGGATTTGCCCAGGTGGTTCCAATAGAATCACAAGGGCCCTGATAAGCAGAAGGTGTAGGGGTCAGAATTAGAAATTTGAAGCTATTCTACAGCTGCCTTTAAAGTTGGAAAAGGGGGTCTCAAGCCAAGGAATTCAGGAGCCCTCCAGAAGATGGAAAAGACAAGGAAAAAATTCTCCCTCAGAGCCTCCAGAAGAAGTACAGGCCTGCCCACCTCTTGATTTTATCCTAGTAAGTCACGTTTCAGACTTATGACCTTGAGAACTGTGAAATAATATATTTATGTTCTATTAAACCACTAAATTTGTAGTAATTTTTTACAGCAGCAATAAGAAATTAATACACACTACTAGGTCAAAAACTATAAAACTGTTGTTATTTGAAGGAAAATGGTATATGGAATTCTAATAAGAAACAGAAGTTTAAAATATCAGTTCCATTGTAGAAATGAAGACTATAACCTCTGCCTAGCTTTCTTTCCTTGCTGAGTCATGCCTGCATTTATTTATTTAACTAATTTCTTCTTTAGTTTCTTATTGTTTTATTTGTCTATGAAGTAGGGAATATTGGTGATGGTGAAACTTTTTTTTCTTTTTCTTTTTTTATTTTGGTCTAAATGGTTATGGGATATGGAAGCAGAATAGTGACAAAACTAGAGGAGGAATTTGCTTCACCCAGAGATCCTGTCTTGGAACTGGTTGATGCACTAACTGATGAGATTTGGAGAGAGCTCTTTTGGGAGTAGAGATGAGTCTATTTTCTGGAATGGTTGCATTATGCTGAATGAGAACAAATTATTAATAGAGCTACATATTTACCCCCATGCCTTAGCAAATAAAACATGGACATGTAAACTAAACTTAATCAGTTTGATGCTTCCATTTGGAATTTTGGATTTGGAGTGAATGATGCAAAAGAGCAAGGATCTTTCAGGGTTTATTTATAATGAAGAAGGTAATGATACCAAGGGCAGTATCCAGTCTCAGGGCAGTAGAATCTTAATGAGGCTGTTTGTGTCCATGGTATTAACTGTGTTTCTGGTACCATACCTTGGATTTTGTGCTTACATCAAATCTCTTTCTCCAGTCTTTCTATAGATGCTCTGAATTATTTGGTATCCTTTCAATAAAAATTTTTTTGCTTAAACTATACAGAGTTGGCTTTACATGAAGAGAAACAATTTTAATTTAAAGAACATGGAAATATTCTTTGAAATTATTAGAAGGTAGTATTTTGCCCTGGGTCAGTAATATTTCCAAAAGCTTTAGAATGGTTTGAGTAAAGTATGTTGTAATGTAGCTTAGATTCTTTTGCTCTGACCCTCTATGTTTTAGACCAATGGTGTAGCTAGGTCATCTTTATAGATTCTTAAAAGTAGAAAAAAGTATATCCTCAGATAAATGGCACTTTTAATAGAGATGACCATAATAGTTTACATAAAATTTTGCATCTTGATTTATTCTCCTGGTTTTTGTACATTTATTCATCAAGTACATTTGTCTGACCAAAACCACTGCTCAGCTTAGTGCTACTGAAAGCAATCAGTTTCTATAAAACCAAGACTGAGGACCAGATAGGATTGGGGAACCTGCAGCCTCAAGGCCACATGTGGCCCACTGGATCCCCAAGTGTGGCCCCTCAACCGAATCCAAAGTTCACAGAACAAATCCTAACAAATTCCTTTATAGGATTTGTTCTGTAAAATGTGGGTTCCGTCAAAAGGCCACACTCAAGGATCCAGAAGGCTGCATGTGGCCCTCAGGCCACAGGTTCCTCACACCAATGCCCACTGCTCAAATTTTTTGTGTCAGGATACTGTTATACTCCTAAATTGTTGAAGACTGTCAGAGCTTTTTGTTTATGTGTATTATGCTTATTAATATTTATAATATTAGAAGTTAAAACTAAGAACTATTTAATACATATACAAATATGCATACCATTGGTTTCCAGAGTGATGGTGATATGACATATCATTTAACCTCTGTAAACTTCTATTGTACACACAAGAGAGGTAAGGAATAGGAATAGCAAACTATGCCTTGGTATTATTAATATTATGAAATAGTTCTAACTTCATGAACCCCCAGGTCTTGGGGACTCCCAAGAGTCCACAGACCATATTTTGAGAAATGCTGTTCTAGGCTTTTGTAAAAATAACAAGTCCTGTGTGTCCAAAATTTTACAAAGGCTCAAAAGTAATTTTATTTAAGCTTTGACACAGCCTAAGAGCACTTACTATGGCCCAGTTTTGGGATAAAGGCTCTTTTGATAAGTATTGTTTGTCATTATTTTACACAGAAAGAAGTTGAAGCTCAAAGAAGTAATTTGCCTAAAAAGACAATTTTAGAGGATTTCTGATGCAAACCTATTCTCTCCAATTCTGTCAAACAAACATGTTGCTATTTTCATTGTATCAACTTTTAACATTCGAAAAGAAATAGATGGCATCTGTAATTGAAATGCAACAATGCATACTGGACCATAGTTTTCAAGCAATTAATATTAATTTAAAAGTATTAGGCATTCACATATATTAGAGTGAAGATTATTTTTGTTCACCAACTCACTCTACCATCATGAGTATTTTTTTTTTATTTTTCTTTGAGAATTTTGACTAATGCCTCAAAACTTTGGACAGCAAATTATTGGATCTGCATTGTGTAGATTTTTCT
This sequence comes from Cheirogaleus medius, assembly GCA_008086735.1. NCBI lineage: Eukaryota > Metazoa > Chordata > Mammalia > Primates > Cheirogaleidae > Cheirogaleus > Cheirogaleus medius. The sequence goes on from VBSM01003204.1 coordinate 20,976,538, forward strand.
TTTTTAATGAATGATAGCATGAAATGAACTCTCCAAGTTTTGATTTTTATTTTCTTCTTTTACAATAAAATATGAAGTTTCTTTTTAAAAAAAGATCGTCTGTGGTGAAAAGAAGAGAAAATCTATTTTGACCTTTACTTTTCTTGAAGGGTGAGAGTTATATAATCACCAAGGTTTCCTGTCAAAGGAGACAATTTTATAGTACTGGCTATTTAGATAAAAGAGTTCTACTTTCTCTGGAATTTTGAATTGATTGTGACCCTACAAGTAAAGAGGAGCACTACTGATGTATATTCTTTCCATTGTTAGGTAGGGTAACACAGTATGCTCATAGTGTGTGGAACTTCTTATTTAAAAAGTCACTTTGATTACTGTTCTTTTTTGATGAATAAATTCAGACCAGAAATATCTTGGACTCAATCTCGTTAAAATTCCAATTCTATTGCTTAATAGCTGGTGATCTTGGTTGAATTATTCTTTAAAAAACTGAAGTCAATATAATAAACACCTCTTGGGGTGTTGTCACACACCTGACATTATTGTGCATTGGAGATAGAGACATGAACTGAGACAGTCTCATCCTTTGTTGCTATTGTGGTTTCGATATTATAAGAAAGGACACATACAGAAAGCCTTGCATCAAAATTGCCACATAGCATATTTTCAATTAGCCATCAGTAAATATCCCCTTACTCCAACTCTTTCTTTAGGGTATATGACACTTTTCAGTGGTTAATACATTAGTTTTTAATCACATCAAGTGACAGACTAGATGTGATTACATTAGAAATGAAGTTTAACTTCATTTCATTTATCTTGAAAATTATCATATAAAAATTTGAGATCAAAATGGATACTTTGTATACAAAACATATCATGATAATTCTGTACGTCAATCTACTGGGAAAGATTTAATGTTTAGAACATGAGTGCCGCATGCCAGGAAAACCAATTTGAAACTTTTAGCATTTTATATTTTGCTCTGTGATAATTGTAAGCAATTTTACAAGTTGTCTTCATTTTCTATTTTATTACTTCTATGGTAAGGTATGTTTTAACTCCAAGGATGACATAGTTGTTTTAGAAAAAAATTTTAAAACCGCTTTATTGTTTTGTGTAATAATAGATTGATAACAGTGTCTCCAATTTGGAAAATATAATGACTGTGAGATCTTACGGTAAAGACTTATACACCATAATTTATGAAACCTTAAATGTTTATGTCTATTTATTTATCTATCAACTATCCATCTCTCTCTCTCTCTCTCTCTCTATATATATATATATATATATATATCTTTCTTTCTTTCTCCTTTTCTCCTTTCTTTCTCCTTCTCCTCTCCTTTTTCTCCTCTCTCCTTTCTCTCTCAAAAGAAAACACATGCACACTCATATTTACATTTTTGTTGCATTTTCAATATGGGAACCATGTCTGCTTCTTTTACCAAAGTGCCTCCACCCCTTATAACTGAAGAACAATAAACATTTAATATATGTTTGTTGAAAAACTGGATAAATGGATCAATAAGTTAAAATAGCTAGGAAAAAATAGCGTAACACATTTCATAGACAAGGGAACAACTTATTCTCATTGCAGCAGTTTTCTTAGAGTAGGTGTAATTTGAATTGGTCCTTAAAGAACAGAAAGGTGTATATTAGAAAAAAAAGAAAAGAAAACCTTTCCCTGTAGAGGAAACAGAGTGAGCAGAATTACAAAACAGGAAGCATGTTGTAAATATTTGAGATAACATGAAGTCTATTTGGGCAAGAACAGAGAATAATAAAAGGAAGAATGATAGTTACATTCATAAAAGTAGGGTTAGGGAATATTTTAGCATATTTTTGAATGTTTTGATAAAAAGTGGGGTTTTTTTCCTGATTAATGAAGAATTAATCATTAATCATTAGCTGAAGACTAACTTTGGGATTCTAATAGAGAACACATTGTTGGGTTTAGCTTTCTCATTTAAAGAGAAAAACAGTTGGTCTGGCTAGGGTCATTTCAGCTTGACTATAGCACTAATATGTCATCATCATTGAAATCAAAACCATATGATATAAAATAAAACATTCATGTTATTTGGAGAACTGAAATGTCATCTTATATCTACTAAATGGTTTTTTGCAAAATTTACAACTGTTTACAGTTGATAGTATATGATCGATTTGGGCTAATTTATTTGTTATTAAGCACTATTTATACATGTAACTCATTTTCATCTTTCCTTCATCTAAAAAGTTTTCCTAAACCTATGAAATCATAACTAATTCTTCTGATGCACTACTAATGGGTACATTAGAGCAATCAAGTTTAAGTCGTTTTTGTAAAAAGGTAGATTGTAAATAAAAAAGCATGCTATTAGATGCACACTTGTATTTCAGTACATATTTTATGTATTTCATGACATGTTAATGAAGAAATGGTTCTGAAGATCATATGCAATATATCTAATCATGTTAATAGTTTTAAAATGTTTTAACACTTAAAAAGCACTCTATATTCTAAAATGTTAACTCTTTCCTGATTGCAGCATCCACCCCCATTGGTAGTTGTGTTACTGAATACAACACATTTTCTGTGATTCTCAGAATCCACATAATTTTGAGAAATAATTTCTTTATTCTGATTTCTAATCAAGACTGAGAACAGTGTCAATGAGTAACACCTCACCTAGCCAAATATCAGTGCCATCTTGTGGTGTTTTCTTAAACTCAAATCAATTCTGCCCTAAAGTCAAATCAACTTGAGACCAGGTTTAAAAGGTTAAAATGTATAGTTGCCTTTGAGCGATGAATAGGAGTCTATAGTATTTGCCTGGGAGCAATATTTTACTGAACTCTGTGATATCTCTACATCCCTGTGTTATGTTATACATCTGTTTTCATTGTTCCCTTATGCATTGTTTTTGACACAATTCTTTTTAGTCTTTTCTTTTTTAACAATGCTGTACTTCAAAAAAAAATTTTGTTTTGATTTCTGTTTTGGTTTGGTTTCTGACCTTTTGCAGAAATAATTTCACATGTACAAAGAAGTTGTAAAGTCAGGGAGTTTTGTATACTCTTCACCTAATTTCCAATGTTAACATTGTGCATTGCCATGATACCGTTATCAAAACTAAGATAATTGGTACAATATTGTTAACATTAGTAAAATACTATTAACTGAACTATAATGGTGAAATACTAATAATTAAACCACAAATTAATTATATTTTAACATCTTTCCACATAACTTCCCTTTTGTCTTCCAAGATCTAATCCAGAAGCCCACATTGCATTTAGTTGTCCTACCACTTTAGTTTCCTCTGGTTTGTAACAGTTCTCTAGTCTTTTTTGCCTCTCATAAACTTTATACTTTTGAAAGTATTTTGTAGAATGTTTTTCAGTTTGGATGTGATATCTATCTGATGTTTTCTCATGATTATATTGAAGTTTTGAATTTTGGGGAAAAACAGCAAAGAGGCGTGATAGGCCCTGCTGATATGAGTGAATTATATCAGCAATTCCATGATGTCAGTATGACTTACAAGTGTGCTATGAACTTTGATTGCTTGATTAAGGTGGTATCCACCAGTTTTCTCCATAATACAGTTCCTAAAATTAATAAATATTTAATAAAAATAATTTAAGTTTATATAAATATCCTATTTTTTCATGTACTTTTATCCACTAAATTTTGCCTACAATAATTATTGCTGTAGTATTCTAATGCTTATTTTTATCCCCAAATTTCTTTAAATTTATTTATTGGAATTCTTATCCAATAACTTTCCTCAGTTCCCCTGATGATGTACATGGCCACTAGCAGTAGAAGATGGGGAAAATTGACTCCAAGGCCCCTGAATGATATGTGCAGGTGCTGGCAGCTATGGCAGTGGTAGGGTGAACCTGGCCACAGGCCCCTCAGACTCTCAGATGGTGAATGCAGTTAGCAGTGGCAGCAGGTGGGGTCCATCCTCCAGATCCTGTATGACATATGCAGACAGATGAGTGGGACAGAGCAATGGATCATGCTTTATTTATTTATTTATTTATTTATTTTATTTCAGCATATTATGAGGGTACAAATGTTAAGGTTACATATGTTGCCCTGGCTCGCCCTTCCCCCTCGAGTCAGCACTTCAAGCATGTCTATCCCCCAGATGGTGGATCATGCTTTTAATACCACATCTAAAATCTCTTTATCAAACATATAGTCATGCCGATTTGTTTTTTTGTTATTGTTGTTTTTTTGAGGCAGAGTCTCACTCTCTTGCCTGGGCTAGAGTGCCATGGCATCAGCTTACCTCATGGCAACCTCAAACTCCTGGGCTCAAGGGATCCTCCTGCCTCAGCCTCCCAGGTAGCTGGGACTACAAGCGTGCACCACCATGCCTGGCTAATTTTTTCTATTTTTAGTTGTTTGGCTAATTTCTTTCTATTTACAGTAGAGATGGGGTCTCGCTCTTGCTCAGGCTGGTCTCAAACTCCTGAGCTCAAGCAATCCTCCCCCCTCGGCCTCCCAGAGTGCTAGGATTACAGGCGTGAGCGACTGCGCCCCCGCCTGTTTTTTAGGAATTTTTTTTAACTACCATATCACTACTGTCAGGAATAGCATCTGGCTTATGGTAAATTCTGTATAAATAAGTAATAAATGACTAAATAAAAACTGGAAGCAAATATTGACAATTTATTAGCTGAGTAATTCCAGATACTTGTACATGGTGTTGGCTCTAATAGTCATTATGTTTATTTTTAACCACTACTTTCAAAATAAAAACTAAGAATTGTCAAGGACAAAATACCTGTGATAATTCCATCATAAACTAGTGCAAATTAGTTTTTCTTTACTTTTCTGATCCTTAGCAAATCTTATATTATTGCAAATATATGTATTTTTTTCTTGACTCCAAATCTTTCTAAAATATTTTTATATTCCATGCATGGTTTCTGGCTTTCCACCTTTATCAAGTCCTGCTGAATTTTAAATATGATTTTAAGTACCAACTGTCTTGTGCAATATTTCCTGTTTACATCATACTCTATTTTTAATGACTTTAAGTGATATCAATTAATATTCTGCACAATTTTATCAACAATGAAGTTGCAAAAACTTATATTTAGGGAAGTAAGTTCAAAGAAACAATATTCTGGATTATTCTAGTTACTCATAGAACAAATATGTGTGATAAATAATATTTTACAATACAGGATGAGGAATAGAATAAGAAATATGTACAAAAATATACAGATAATAATTAACAAAGCAGGAATTTAAGCCTAGATCTGTAAGATATCGATGATAAACAACTGCTTTACTGGACTATGTATTAGTTTATTTTTTCAAATTTTCTGTAGAATAAGCTATTGTACTAATAGATTTCAATATGCTCTAAATATATCCATTTAAGGTATTATTCAGAAGCAAGCATTTTTAGTTCTCATCTTCTTTTGTGTAAAACATAAGGTCTTCTGTCTTTTTATTCTTTTATAATATATATCAATCCTACTTGAAGTTAAGGAAGCTTTATTGTAGGTTCTTTCTAGCCAGAAAGCTACTTTAATTTTTTTGCAGTAAAATAGCATCATCAGGTTTAAATCATAAGTTTAATTTCAAATGTAGTCACTCTTCAGTGAGGTTGTCTAGTTTATTTTGATTATTGTTGACAGTTTATATAAATGTAATTTGATTTATATATTACTGTAATATATGTGAAAAGTAGTTGTAATTTAATCCATCTATCATTTTATAAAAATTTTATCTTGTTGGTAGGTCTTTTGGACACCCACACCCACACACATTTGAGCCCTAAATGTTCTGGAAAACTGATAACCTGAAAGGACACTAAATGGAAAAGGAAGGCCTAACATGCAGGTAGATTTTGAAGTAGAATATTACCCAATTCTTAGAACCCTTGTCGCCTCTGCATTGTACATTTGTCTAAAAATACAGACTATAAACAAAGACAATAGAGAAAATAATTCTGTATCTATCAGAGAAAAATGGCCTTTAGAGTAACTTACCCCTTCTTCACAAAAAACATAAGTGCACTCTCTTTACGCCCCTCCCTTCCCCTCTCTCTCTATGTAGATAGCTAGATAGACAGATAGATATAGATATATTCTAGCAAATGTTAAACTTTTATATGGAAATGACAGTTGTTGCCATTGGCAATAATTCTCTCTTTCATAATTTTGCATCTGCTGTTAAATACTAAAATTTTATAAGTTTCATAGAAAATTTGGTGTTTATTATTTTTCTACACAATATAGAAGTATAGTCTATATATTGAAAGATTAATAAAAATTTACCTTTATAAATTATATTTTAATGTCTGTTGGTATATCTCTGTGTGTGTGTGTGTGTGTGTGCATGCGCGTGCACACTGGAGATGGTGAGAATGGAAAGAAAGTGAAGTGATTTTGGACTTACATATTTAAATTCCTAAGGTTTATTGATCTATTAGGGTTATCTATGTTTGATAAATTATTTTTCCAGGAATTTTTATATTTTACCTACATTTTGCAAATTAGAGGTACTCACTTGTCAGAGAATTTTCTTGTGATTTTCTAAATCTAACTTATCTACAAGTATGCTTTCTCTCATTCTTCATATTATCTATTATATATTTACCTTTTATCTCTTTGATAAAAGAGCACCTGTGGTCCCAGCTACTCAGGAGGCTGAGGCTGAGGCAGGAAGATCAGTCAAGCCCAGGAGTTTGAGGTTGCTGTGAGGTAGGCTGATGCCAGGGCACTCTAGCACTGGCAACAGAGCGAGACTATTTAAAAAAAAAAAAATTACTGTGATTTCTGATATATTTTGATTTACTTTTATTATGTTTAGTTGCACTCCATATTGATCCCCATATTGGTTTGGGTATAATTTAAACCATTATAACAGAAACCAAAAATAGCAGTGCCTTAACCAAGAGTTTATTTGCTTTTCTTGTAATTATCCAGCTATAAGCAGATCAGTGTTGGAATAGTGACTCCGTGTGTTAGACATATAGTTTGTTTGTTTGTTTTTTTCTTCTTTGTCTACCATTTTTAAGGGTTGCTCTTTGTCTGCATGGTCTAAAGCTTACCTTCACCATGTTTACATTCCAGTCAGAGAGAGTTGAAAAAGGGGGAAGGGAATTTATGCCATATGAATTAAAAGTTGTACATGTTTTTTGCCAATTATATGCCGCCACCAACTTGTTCACTTGGCTACAACTAGCTACAAAGGAGTATGGAAAATATGGATGTTATTCTGAGAAGTCCTTCAATTATAATATGATCATCATCTCATAATTTTATTCACTTTTTATATAAACATCTAATAGGTGGGAGGGGATACATTATATTTAATATAACTATACACAGATGCTCCTCAATTTATGATGAGCTTATGTCCTGAGAAATCCATCATAAATTGAAAATATCATAAGTTAAAAATGTATTGAATACACCTAACTTACTAAACATCATAGCTTAAGCTAGCAAACCTTAAATGTGCTCAGAACACTTAAATTTGCCTATAGTTTGGCAAAATCATCTGACAAGAAGCTTATTTTATAATAAAATGTTGACTATTTCATGTAATTTACTGAATACAGTACACTGTACAGTGTTGGTTGTTTATTTTCATAATTGTGTGGCTATTAGAAGCTGTGGCTAGCTGCTACTGGCCAACATCATGAGAGAGTATTGTACTGCATGTCACTAGCCCAGGAAATGATCAAAATTCAGAATTTGAAGTGGTTTCTACTGAATGCATATTGCTTTTATTTTTTATTTTATTTATTTATTTATTTATTTCAGGATATTACAGGGGTACACACATTTTGGATTTGCCACACCCAAACCATGATTTGGGGTGTGCCTTTCCCCCCCATACAACACTCACTGCATCCATTAGTTGTGAGTTTACCCACCCCCAACTCCTTAATGCCTGGAGAATATTACTATCGTGTGAGCACCATAGTGTTGATCAGTTAGTGCCAATTTGATGGCGAGTACATGTGGTACTTATTCTTCAGTTCTTATGATACCTCACTTCAGAGGTGGAAACAACCCAAGTGCCCATCAATTCATGAGTGGATTATTAAAATTTGGTATATGTATACAATGTAATATTACTCAATTATAAGAATTGACAGTGATCTAGCACCTCTTATCTTTTCCTTGATAGAGCATATCGCTTTTATACCATTGTGAAGTTAAAAAATCAAAAGCTGAACAGTTGTAAGTTGGGGACCACTATAAACACACATGTCTATGTGAGTATGTTTGATGAGTAATTCTAGTATTTAATGCAAATACTTATTAAGTCAAGTGTAAATGGATATTTATATTCACCACTGAATAATATAGGAGCTTTATGATAGTTGGATCACACCTGACTGGCTTACACTTTAATATAGTTCAGTATTTGAATTTACCTTGATTTTATATCCTTTGTATAGGCTATTTTTATTGGTATTTTACAAATTTAATGCTATTTTGAATTTATCGCCATATATAATAATTTATTCATTATGTTTCACATTTCCTTTTTTCTGCTTCTATTTGCCTTCTTATTGAAATATATCTTATTACTTTTAGTGAAAGTCTGTGAAGGAAATATCTCATATTTTGTTCATCTAAATTTTTCTTTGATTTGCATTGATATATAAATGATATTTTCCTAAGAAAGAAGTTCCCAGTTATGCTTTATACATTTTGAACAGATCATTTCATTATATTATGTCTTATTAGGCCTTTTGAGCCTTCTGTTAGATTAATTTTCCTGTGATTATTTTTTCCTATTTGTTGGTAAGAAATATAAATTGTTTTGGTTGACCATGCTTTCATTATACGTCAAGTTGTGTATTACTATTTTTTCTGCTTGATATTTGTGAAGGAGTTTCAGTCCTTCAGGCGTGAAAAATTTTTACCTGTTACCATGTTAAATAAGGCTTCTTACTCAAGAAATTCTATCTGGGGTACAGTCTACTTCCCAGGGCAGCTGTCCTCCTTACTGTGATTTAGCAATCTCCTAGATTTGATTTGATCTGTGGGGAAGAGAGACTAGAAAATTAAAAAAAGGACTTTTTATCTGGCTCAGGCAAGAAGTAACACAATCTGATTGCAGTTGGCAGAACTAGACAATGGTTTTGCCTGATTAGAAGGAGGCTAGAAATTGTAGATTCTCATTCTCAGGAAGAAGAAGAACATTAAATAAGTAGATACAATGATGCATTCTTCCTTCATATGTTTAATACTTTTGGACTATATGTTCATTGTTGGCTGGTTTTTAATTGCAGGGCTCTACATAGCCAGCATGGTAGAAAAGTTTCGTATATGCTTTTTCAATCTCTCCCAGGAATATGTGAGAAGAATACATTTGAGTCATAAACCAATTTAGGTTGTAGACCTAGGTTTCCCTTTCTCAGGCAATTTGTCCCTCTTAAAATGGTACAATGAGACAAGTTTCCTCATCTTCTTTTGGCAAAAGGTTTTGGTTTGTTTTTTGTTTTTTGTTTTTTTTTTAGTCTATGCTTTTCCCTTAATTTGCAGCCCTTAACATGGTGGAGTCTTAGATTGAACGTGTTACCTTGTAGGGACTGACACTGCATTTTACTTTCCCTCTGATATTATGGTTTAGATTAGCAGAAACTAAAATTGTCCTCTTCTCCAATAACTTAAAGGTAGCCACTGCACAGCAGAATATCATGTGTTATGGCTCTAGTTTGCAGTTTCATCTTGCTTTTCTAAGCCTGGATATTATGTATTATTTCTTTTAATCCCAACTTTGCAGTAAAAGTAGTTTTTAACTTATACATAATTTTTATTTTATATATCATTTTTATCTGCTTGTATGCAGAGGGTGTAGTTAATCTTATTATAGTATCTTGCCGTAATTTTACGTCTACCAAATTGAATTTGTCAAGTGTTTTTATCCTTTTTTGTTTATTTGCGTTCTCATTTCTTGACTGAATTGATGTAATATTATTTAATTCTCCCCCCTCTGACCCTTTTAAATGTTTCCCTAATCTGCAAGTTTTATGGGATGTTTCTATTACTTAGACATTTATTTTCCTTAGTTTATAAAGCAAACTATATATATATATATATATATGAAATGATAATCATGAGCTCTAGTCTCCTTTAGTAGAGTACAAAAATCTTAAGTGCTTTAACAATTAATACTCTCTCCCTATATCCCATGTCCTTTGGCCTTGATCTTAATACCACTTTATTTTCAAACACAAAATTTCTCATTCTTTATTTTACCTATCTTTAACCATCAGTAATTATCTTTATTTTTCTCTTAGTCTCACATGATAATATAGCTAGATAGAGAGTTCTAAGCCCCTGGGGTGGTGTTTGTTTTGTTTTGGTTTGGTTTGATTTGATTTTCTCTCTTGAGTCCTTTGGACAATTAAGTTTAATACTCTCTTGCCTTGTTGTTGCTAATGAGAAATCTGTTACCTATTTTGTTACCATTCCTTTATTTATGACATCTATTTTTATTTCCTTGTAATTTTCTATTCTTTTAAATAGTTTTATGATCATGTGTCTAACTGAATTTTTTCCCTTATTCTACTTAAAAATTGCTATATTGCTTCAATAAGAGGACTTGTATATTTCCTTAATTCTAGAAATTTCTCATCTATCATCTCACATAATTATAAACCTGTGTGAGTTTCCTATCTATTTTCTCCTTGTAGAATATTATTCTTTTGGGTATTGGCGCTACTTTCCAGGATCTTTTCCCTTCTGTCCAACTTCAGGGTGAATTCCTAGGCTGATCTTGAAATCCAAGCATTGAAGCTAAAATGGCAAGCTCTACCCTTGAATGAATGCATGGATGTGTGTAATCCAAAACATGGTCATTTCACAGTAATGTTTCATTAGCAAGAAATGATTTTGTATGTCCATGCATGTGTGGATATTAAGCCACTGAAATTTAGTGACTGTACAGATCCTGCTTGTGTTTTACAGGCTCAATCATTAATACATAATACTTACTGCTATCAATTGTTTTAACTGTTAAAAGGACTGAGCAAAAGACCTATGTGTTATGACTAATTATTTTTCATTATGGGAGATTAATACAAGTAAAGATAAGGCGAGAGCCAAGTTTGTGTCATATTCAGAGAGTGAAGTTTAGACGCTTTTGCAAATGTAAGTAAGTTAGTTAAGGCCAAGCGTGAAAGGACAATTCCAGTAAAGTTATGGAGAACATGCTCCTAAAAAATTAAAATAAAATAGGTCCTTAACTATATTTCAAGTTTAAAACATGCACATTTTCCTTGAGGAGTCAGCTTTGAAGTAAGATGGGTATACCAATTATCCTGACAACATACATGAGATTCTTGAGAGGTAAAAATGAAAGTGAGGAGTAGAAATTTCTGGGAATCAACAACAAATTTAGGAATGAAACAATAGACAAAGGACTCTCTGAATTTATAAGGATTTGAAGGCATCTGGCTTAAAGGTATACATACTTTTGCAGATTCTTTTTTAAATTGAAAATATGCAGAACAGTTAAAATTAGCATTTTAATGAATTATGTAATATGAGTGACTATACTCCCTAAATCCTCATTTGTCAAATAAATCCTAGACCTAAATATAAGTTAGAGGGAACAGGAAATACACAAGTAAGAGATTGTATTTCCAAAAGTGGCTAAAGAAATATTTATGGTCCCACATGGTCTTCCAGAACATTGCCAGTCCACCACCAATAGATGAGTTTAATTTCCTTTCACGTGGGCTTGTTTCTGTTCCAAGCAATAGACTGTGTTGGAAATAATGTTATCTGCCTTTCAAGGGTACATTTAAAAAATATATAACATGCACCTTCTCCCTGGCATGCTTGTGCTCTTCCCCTCCCCCCTTCCTCTTTCCCTCCTAATCTCTTTCCCTCCCCTTCTTCCTCTCACAGTATACTCACACTTGGAACCCAGGCATTAAGTCCTGAAGAA
>VBSM01003204.1:20988572-21004483 GCA_008086735.1 Cheirogaleus medius
CACCTCGGCCTCCCAGAGAACTAGGATTACAGGCGTGAGCCACCGTGCCCGGCCGCACCCATCTTATGTTGAACATCAGCCTGCAGTTATGTAAGGGAATGAGTCTTCAAATTATTCCAGACTCTATCCCTGGAGTCTTTTGTCTGAGTTCCTGGACTTAGACTCAAGATATCTCCAATGTGCCCAGTTTATATTCCAAACCCACAGAGCCATAAATATAACCAATGGTTGTCTTACTTCTCTAAGTTCAGTAAGGATGTAACTGTTTCACTTTCTTCCCTTATTACGTGGCCTGAAAGTCAGAGATTAGATGTTCCTTTTTCCTTCCTTTCTCCATCTGACTTTTAAATTAGAGGATTTGGGGGCTAAATACAGGCATTTATGAAACCACAGCTTTCATTGTTAAACTTAGCGTGTCCATTTATATGTTTTATAAACTTATAAAAAAGTTTTGCAGTTATACCATTTTAAATTTTTTTTTATTTCAGCATATTACGTGGGTACAAATGTTTAAGTTACATGTACTGCCTTTGCTCCACCGGGGTCAGAGCTTCAAGCATGTCCATCCCCCAGATGGTGCACACTGAACCCATTAGGTGTGAATATAACCGTCCCTTTCTCCCCACCACCTGCCTGACATCCGATGAATGTTTCTACTATGTATGCACTTAAGTGTTGGTCAGTTAAGTCAGTTAATACCAATTTGATGGTCAGTACATTTGGTGCTTGTTTTTCCCTTCTTGTAATACTTCACTTAGTAGAATGGGCCCCAGCTCTATCCAGGATATACAAGAGGTGCTATATCACTATTGTTTTTTGTGGCTGAGTAGAACTCCATGGTATACATATATCACATTTTATTAATCCACTCATGTATTGATGGGCACTTGGGTTGTTTTTGAATCTTTGCAGTTGTGAATTGTGCTGCTATAAACATTCGAGTGCAGATGTCTTTTTTATAGAATGTCTTTGTTTCTTTGGGTAGATGCCCAGTAATGGAATTGCTGGATAATATTCTAAAAATTCTCTTCTTTCTCAATCCTGCTTTCTTTATTATTATTTACACTATTTATTCACATAGGTGCATTAGTTACCTATGGCTGGGTAGTAGATTATCAGAAGCTTGGAAGCTTGAAATGATATCCATTTATTATCTCACAATTTTTGTATTTTAGAAAATTGGGCACTGTTTTTATGGGTTCTCTGCTAAGGATATCACAAGCTGAAACTAAGGCATCAGACAGGTTGCATACTCATCTGGAAGCTTAACTCAGGGAGGAATCTACTAAAAAAACATCTGAGATAACAGGGTATATTCATTTCCTCACAGCTGTAGAATGCATTGCAGCTTGCTTATTCAAAGTAGTAAAATAGATAGTGCATCTCTGCATATTTGAGTCTGATATCTATACTCTGTTTTAAGGGGTTTCTCTGATTAGGTCAGTCCTACCCAGTACAATCCACCTTCTGATTAAAGTAAAATGATTATAGAGGATTAATTTACTTATAAAACATCCCTTCACCTTTGCCATACACCATTATCTAATTAAGGAAGTGACTTTCTGTCACCTTTACAATATTCTATTCATTAGAAGCAAGTTACATATCCTACTCAAACTCAAGAGGAGGAGATTAAAGAAAGGCAAGTCTATTTAATTATAACATAAAGAATTGAAAAATGGGCCTGGCGCAGTGGCTCATGCCTGTAATCCTAGCACTCTGGGAGGCCTAGGCGGTGGATCGCTCAAGGTCAAGAGTTTGAAACCAGCCTGAGCAAGATCGAGACCCCGGCTCTACTAAAAAAAATAGAAAGAAATTAATTGGCCAACTAAAAATATATAGAAAAAATTAGCCGGGCATGGTGGCGCATGCCTGTAGTCCCAGCTACTAGGGAGGCTGAAGCAGAAGGATTGCTTGAGCCCAGGAGTTTGAGGTTGCTGTAAGCTAGGCTGATGCCATGGCACTCTAGCCTGGGCAATAGAGCAAGACTCTGTTTCAAAAAAAAAAAAAAAAAGAATTGAAAAATGTTAGATCTTGTGGTCAAGTCAATTATATTCAGTATAAGTAAATAATACATTTTGAAATCCACTTAAACCATGAATGAAATTTATAATTTATGAAAAAATAAGTGTGTTTTTAATGATAGCATTTATAATTACAAATAAAGTTGCTATGGTTCTGTAAGAAGCAGACAGAAAAATAGGAATTGAAATTTGAACAGGGAGATGCAATACCTTGCAAAACTAAAATGAGTTGAGTGAGAATAAAACTTAATTTTTTATTACATCTATTGTGACAGAGAAAATGCACCAAGACAGTCTGAATCAAATACGAGAAGGATGATTAAGAGAGGGAGTAATTCCTTACTTCACAGTGCTCTCTTCACTAATGAAAGTTGTTAATAGTGGCTTGACCTACACCTCTGAGTTCAATCTACTGTTATTAGCTTAGCCTATATCAGTAGAGACATTGCAGATAACTGGAGGGTTGATATCCTCTTTCCCTGAATAAGGCTTCTTGAAGAGGAAGATGGATCCAAGGCAGAGATGAGTAAAGAGAGATGTAAGAATACAAATATGGGAATACCCAAGGGGCTATCAATTTTTCTTGTTGAGATCCTATGTAGAAAATTGGGAATCTTTGATTTCATGAAATATATATTCCTTCCAAGTCAGATATCTAGATGTATGGTATACTCCAAATCTGCAGCCCCTCCTTAATTATTAATAAATTCACTAAATTTAGTGAAGATTTGTTTGACCCTTCTAGTCTCACATCAACGGTGCTAAGCAATGTTTTGTTCACACTTTCATGAGAATAACAAAGTGGAGAGACATCCATCACCTGGCAATTGGGGAAATTTTATTTAGGTTTTTATATTTCTTTCTATGTAATTTAACCTTGACAACAATGTTAGTGAACTCTGGGAACCCCAAATTGTTTAGGAACAATGCTGCAACTCTTCAACTTTGGCTTTATTTGTACTGAATAAATGTATTTTTTTTACATTAAAGCATACCATCATTTTATTCAACCTTACTTCTATGAGCAAAATAGGCAAAAATCTATATCCCCAGAAGAAGACTCCAGGAATGTACAGAGCTAGTCTTAAGGTGCATGTAGTAAAACTTAAATTAGGGTTCAGGAAACTTCCTAAGAGGAAAGGATGAAAAAATGGTTATAGGGATACAGATTTCATTTCAAAATTAGGAAGAACTTTCTAACAGTGAAATCTGCCTGGCTTCAGTAATCTAGAAAAGTTTCTAGGTCATCTTATGTTATATTAAAAATCATACCATTGGTACCTTGGGCCAATTGTTTCCACCTCTGAGTTCCTGGTTGTTTCTTACATCTTTCGTAAGTCAGAAAGCCAAGACTCCTTTAGCCATTTTGATGTATAAATCTTGCACTACATTACCAGAGGACAGTCAGCATAATCCAGGGAGCCTGCCTTAGCAAATTTGCTTCTCTCTTCTGACTTTGACTTAGATTCAGCCCATCACAAATGGTTTTGTAGTATGAAATGAATCAGTAAATAAGACTCCAAGCTCTCCAGACAAAATGGACTCCCTGTGGCTGATAGAGTTGGCCAAATTAAGATAACAGGAACCAAACAGCTATGGTGGGGCGAGAGAAGGGTGGTCAGGTGTGCTTTGTTCCTAGAGAGGACAGCTACAAACAAGTGTCTGAGCTAAGATGGTTCCTGTAACTGGAGCTGAGCCACCATGATGGGAAAACTCCTCCCACCACCCTGAAAGGAACATCCAACAGAGACTTTGCTTTTGGGCTTAAAAACTGCCCAGTAGGGACTCAGTTATTTTCAACTGATCAGGACTGAATGAATTTAAATCCTTTATTTGCATACACAGACCTGATTGAGGATTAGGTCAGGAACTTTCCCTATTTAAGGCAGATCCACTGTTTATTCTTTGAAACATGCTTTCCTTTTACACCAGAGAAGGCTGTGTCTCCCTAATCTGCAGATTGATTTCTTTATACAAAATAAAGCTCTCCCTGTTCTGCAGTTTTGGAAACACACTATTAAAAAAACATATAAAAGTGCATCGCAAGCATGCTTTCTTTTAGTGCACTCCATTGTACTTCAGATACTGCTTTTATATTTTTACAAATTGAAAGTTTGTGGCAACCCTATGTCAAGCAAATCTATGCATGCCATAACTAGTTAGACAATCTAGCTAGACTAAGTGACCACAGTGACATAAAAAAAAAATAAATAAAAAACATGAGAAGCCACTTCTGCTGTGAGCTCTTCTGAATCCAAGATTCACTGCATAGATCTTGGTGGTTCAATCTAGAGTTTACATGTGGATGCCTTGTAGACCCTCAATGCTTTGCCTGCATTCTCTTTCTTTTGCTGTACCATATCCTTTGCCATTACATTAAAGCCTTACATGATTATGCTCCTTAAAATTTTACGAGTATTTTCAAACATTCAAACTTGTGAATCTTTGCATTTGTTTAATTTGGGTTTTATTCCCCCTTCCTTCTCTTTCTCTTTATTTTTTTCTTCATCTTTTTAGCTCCCTAAGATGACTTAAATGATTGATTTTAGATCTTTCTTTTTTTCCCCCCAATATGTCAGTAAAACTCTATTTTCATATGTAGCATAGTTTTAAGGATGTCCTACAAATTTTGATCTGTTATGTCTTTGTTAGTATTTAGCTCAAATATTTCTTCAGTTTTCCTTATGATTTTTTTGATCAGTGGAATATTTAGAAATATATCCTTTAATTTTTGATACTGAAGGATTTTTTTAGATATGTTGTGTGTGTCAAACAGACTGCATAGTACACTACAATAATATCTGCCTGTTACTGGTCATACTCTTCATATTACCCTCCTCTTGATTGTGGGTAGGAGCTGTGACTTCTATCCAATAGAATATGGCAAAGGTGAAGTAATTTTGCAGATACAATTAAGGTTCTTAAATCAGTAGATTTGGATTTAATTAAAGTGGAAATTATCTTGGGTGAGCCTAACTTAATAAGATGAAAGTCATTTAAAAAGAGAGAATGCATCCTTTTTAAAGGTAAAACAACTGCAATAATCTTTCTATACCTCAGGGAAAAACCCAAAATATTTATTTCAAGGGTGATAACCAGCAGAAACTTAAAGACAACCAGACAACCAAGGAAAGATAAACATTGTAGAAATTACAATACCCTTATTTAAAAAATGATTCTCAAAATTTTATAGTTTCAAATGTTATGACTAGGTATGATGCCTTTATGTTATAAATTAGATGTAAAAAGTGGAATTTAATGGACAGTATAATATGAAATTAAGCCAAAAATGTTTTCTTATATATTTTAAAATGTTTATTTCAGTTACATATATTCTTATAGAAACATCCTGTTTATGTTATTTAGAAGCACTGATAAATCCAATATACTTTAGTATCCAGAAGTAAGAAATGAATTGTCATTGTAGCATCTTTTGATTTATAAACATATTTTGAATAACCTCAGAGTAAATATTCTGTATGTTGTATCACAATTCATTACATCTTATTTTTATCAGTGTGAATACCAAATACTATAATAAAAATAGTTTCATCTATTTGATTTTTGAGGTAATCGGAGTATTTAAAACTCTTTTGTTTCTTCACATACAAAACGTTTATGCTTTTTTTAATCAAATAAAACAAGCAAATTAAAATCATTATTATGATTTACCAAATCAAGTATTATCTATTAAAGGGAATGCAAAAAGGTAAAGACATTAATTGAATTCAGCCTGTTCCCTGCTTGCATGCTCACTCAGGATTATGGCAGATGATAGTCACAATTTTCTGCTTTACTCTCCTATTTCTTGTGGAGAATGGGGCCCTATACACTTCTCTTAGTCACTGTGATGCTGATTAACATTTTATAATTCTACTCTCCACTCTAGGAAGGCTTAGACATGATTCCTATAGTTGTGCATTAACAAAAACCTGATAATATCAAATTTTCTACTAAATTAGAATGTTTTATTTATTCTTATATAAACTTTGTTTAATCATGGTTGAAAAATAAAATAGAAAATACAATTAATAAAAAAGAAGAAAACACATTAGTCCATTGTCTCACTAGAGGATTTGCTTAAAAATTATATTTTGTTATAGGTTTGCCATTTATTAGCTAACTTATCTCATGTTATAATATTAATTATCCTTATTTTTTAATACATTTCTGAATCTGTGGGCCTATATCATTTACAAGGTGTACCATATATGTTCGTTTCTCCTTTCTACTAGAAGTGACTTGTTTACCTAATTGGTCTATCTAAAGAAACTAAATTGATCTATCCTGCTATAGAAATTTCTTTAAAATATATTTGTCAATTGTATTTACATATAGTATCTAAATACTATCCTAACAATCATTATTTTAATGCTTTCATTTTCTTAGTTTAGTTTTTGTATTCTTATCTTTGTAGGGTGTCCTCCACAAGTGCTACCAATTTAGCAATCTGTTCTATGGAAGTACATCCTAGGCTTCTCTAAATCTCTAGCCATTTTCCCAGAGTTTATGAAAATTTAGCTTCAGAGTAAAGCAGGCAAGTACATTGAATAAAGAGGAAGGAGGAAGGTGCTTTATTAGAATTTAATAAGTAATTGGCTTTGGGGATAAAAGAGAATAGAGATACAAGAAAGAAGATGTAGAGAATACAAGCGTGAAAATAAATAATATTGCAACATTGCATAACTAAGACAAGACAAAGATTGCTCCTATTTTCTAGTTTAGAAATTACTAATAGTAATTGTAACAGCAGCATCTGTAGCAGGAGTAGCTTTATCAATACTTATAGTAAGAATACTATTAAAAATACCTTTCCTTCATGGGATTCCTATTTTCCAGTCACTTGGGTGTTTACATAGATATTATTATTTAATTCTTACAATAAGCTTATTATATAGATGAGGTAACTAATATTTAAAATGAATAAAAACAGTATCAAATTCCAGACACATTTTACTGAGTATAAGAATGGGCTCAATTGTAGACTCCTGCATGGATCAAGGTTTGGGAATAATTTGGTAAAGAAAAAAAATATGTGAGAATATAATATCTAATACTTTCTTGTGTGTTTTAGGCTCAGTTACCTTGGACTGTTGTTACTTCTTTAAGTGTAGAACTGATATAAAATACACTACATAATGAGTAATCTGGACTCTAGCAAACATATCTGAATGTTTGGAATTTCTTGACATGTTAAAATGGCACTTCTAATGGGGGAAATGACTCATGTTAAAGTTTGGTATCAGAAAATTAGTGCAATTAAATCCTCACTAATTCCCGCTTCTATTACTGGTTTGAAAGCAGTATCTTATTGTTAAATTTCAGATATTTCTTCAGATGTTTTTTAATGCCTATCACTGCCCTGTGCTATGTTCTTTACACTTTGTACTTTGTACCCTGAGGACTATACCTTGTTGTATGACATACAATGTTCCCTCTGTTCACTGATCCATTGAAAAAAACAAACTTGTGTGTGTGTGTGTGTGTGTGTGTGTGTGTGTGTATTACAGAAATATTGGCACTAGAAATTTGGACAGTGTAGTATAAGAGTGGAAAACAATCATGAATTCTATTTTAGGGACTGTAAGAATGATCAGAAATTCTGGGTCAATGTGATATTTATTCAAGAGGCACAGGTGCATTCTAAGCAAATGACAGGTATATGAGGACAAGGAACAATAACAGAACTGTGTTCCCCCAGCTTTTAATAAATATTTTTTCAACATTCTCTAAATACACATATTTATCATTTAAACATATCTAGGACTTAGATGTGGGAATATGATATTCCTTGATCGAATACAAGACTCAAGTCCCTACAAAGAAAGAGAAAACTTCTTTTGTTCTGATTTATCAGAACAAAGGGCTCCATTTACCTATCCTGGTCTCTATGTTGTCAGGGTCCTGCTTTTCTCTTTCTTACTAACATCACCACGTTAAAAACAAATAAATAATGAACAGAAGTCACCAAAGGGCCAACCTATATAACATATATATTCCCTTTGTGATTTCCAAATTATTTCCTCTTACTTGGGTGTCAGCTGCATCCCAAGGATTTCTTGCTTCCTCTTTTTATAGTATACTTTATCTTTGGACCAGTAGCTCTCTGTAGTTTTAAATGTGAGAGTAATGTTATGTTCCTGTCCTTAACAGATTGAAAGTTTTGGGGAAAGTTCCTCTACTCTCTTTGTTATGCACAGGATCTGTACTAGGACCTTAACTATTTTTCCTTGAAATTATATTTGCTACCACTGGCACTTCTTATAATCAAGTATCCAATTCATGCTTCAGAAAAGTGGTTAAAGTAGGTAACCTTTAAGGCTCCTTCCAACCCCAACATTATTTAATTCCATATAATTTTCTCTGAAGATGAGGAATTCGAGTAGGAAGAAGGTTTTAAATTTAATTCCCCATAATTTTCTCTAGGTAAGTGCAATGTCAAAAAATGATGACTGAACTAATCTGTCTTCTTGAGGAAGTAAAAGGAAATGGTGCTTTCATGCCTTGATAAAAAATTATGAGCAAATTTTAAAATGGGTATAATAGAATGTTATCAAGATAATTATAGTATTTACATACTTTCTGTCTAAATGTTACTTGCATATATGGTTTTCTCCCCAGGAGAGACTAATGTTAATGATTTATACACTTTCTTGAATGCCATCTAAATAATTTTTTACTTAGAGAAAGTGCAACAATTTAGGATTTGACCTACTTTTAATGTAAAAGCAAATCATTAACAAAGGTTGAAGTTTTTTTATTGGTTCAACTGGCATCTCAGATCTATAGAAAGCTGTTTCCTACTATTTTCACCCTTTTCAATCTCTTGATCCTTTTAAAAATGATAATAATTAGAATATTATATTGAGAAATGTTTGAAGGTTAGAGAGATAGATGTCCTTTCACACTCCAAACACACATATGTCTCCCTAAAATGTTATTTTTTTGGACAATTTTAGAAATTGTTTGAAAACATCAAAGATATAGTTAGATGTCATATTCTTAAATTATATGAATTTGAGATAATTGTTGAGAGCAAGATATAATTCAGGGTGTCTTTATAGGAAGTTTTTAATAGGCCCTTTGTTCTGCTAGGGCCTTGTTACTGTGGATCAGCCACCACACACACACATACGCACACATACATACATATATACATACACAGACACATCCATCTCCCCCATCTCAATCCAAATTTTGATAAAGATGTAGAAAACAGGCCACCTTTTCCTTCATACCTTTAATGAGAATCACTGCTGTAATGTTCTAATTTTGGTTTCACAAGATGTACCCTCAGAAGCTTTAAGAGAAGTCTTATTAATAGTATAAATATTTTTCTATGTACTTTAGGTTTTATCAGGCTAAGTCAACTTAAAAACCTCTAAATGTCTAAAAATTACTACTTTAGTGAAAATTATATAAATTTGGGGATTATACTTGGCTGGATTTGTCTCCCAGAACTGCTATTTACTTCCTGTGTAGATTTAAGAAAATTATTCACCCTACCTAGGTCTCCATGTTCTTCACAATGTTAATTAAAATAATTACAATGTTTGCCTCTGGGTTATGCTATTATGAGAGTTTTCATAAAAATGTTTAAATCAGGAACTTTGAAATTTCTATGATGAGGAGATGTTTAATGAGAAGAAAAGAAAGGCATGGATAATATATAACTGATTTTCATGTTTTCTATGTCTATTGCTATTTCTGAAAGAAAATCTTCAAATGTTATAAAAATATATCCTAAATTTTCTAATAGATATAATTTCTAAATAATGTTCTTTTCATATTACCTTTGGTTGTGAAAAAATGCTCACCAAACAGATGAGTGTACTGTAATGTTAATTGTCTAATTGATTATTACTAGGAGTCCACAATTTCTAGTATTTTAAATCTTTGAGTTTTCTATGTTTTATGTCATTACCTTTCATTCAGCAACCTTCATTTTGATCATATAACCACCTATTTATAGCAAATTTTCTGTTGTTAGAAGTTCATATCTACTGCAAAGTTTCCATATACAGATGAATAATAACAAGAGTTGATAAGGATGCAGAGAAATTGGAAACCTCATGCATTGTTGGTGGCAATTTAAAATGGTACAGCCACTGTGGAAAATAGTTAAGCAGCTCTTCAAAGATAAACATAAAGTTATTATATAATCCAGTGTTTCACTCCTAAGTGAATATCTAAGAGAATGGAAAACATGTTCTCACGAAACATTGTTCATTGCAGCATTATTTATGATAGCCAAAAAGTGAAACTAGCCAAATGTCCATCATACGATAAATGGATAAATAGAATATGGTATATGCACAAAATAAAATATTCAGACATAAAAAGGAGTAAAATACTGATATATGCTAAACATGAATTAACATTTGATGATTAATATCAGGACACAAAAAGCCACATGTGATGTGATTCCATTTATATGTGATCTTCAGAATAGGCACATTCACATAAACAGAAAGTAAATTAGTGGTTGCCAAGGGATGAGAAAAGGGGAAAATAGAAAATCACTGCTAAGAGTTTCTTTTTGGAATGATGAAGATATTCTGAAATTAGATAGTGGTGATATTTTTACAACATTGTGAATATACTAGAACAACACTGCATTTTCCATGTTAAAATAGTGAATATGTTAAAATAGATAATATGTTAATTATCAATTTTTCAAATTTTCTACATGTAACAGATTTTCAGGGTGTAGATTATCATAAATTTTGTAAGAACATTGAGTTGAAACTGTTTTTGTTATCTTCATTGCTAACACAAACTTAATTGTCAATCATAGTTCATTGCATGCAACAGACACCTTTACAGGTATTTTGAACAAAAAGAGATACAGATCTAAATACAAACAGTTGTTTTAAAATCAATGGAATGGTTATAAAATCAAATTATACTCTGGGTTTTTCATATGACTTCGAGAATGAACAGACCTTGAAATTTAGGGAAGCTGCTAATTCTGTAACCACCACTGGATCTCTTCTGTTATAGGAATAATGTTCCTACCATCCCTGGCCACAAAGAAACACTAGAATACATTACCATGATCTTTGTAACCAGTGATAATAGCAAAACTATGGGAAGATTGTCTTCACCTCATATCTTCTTTCTAAATCTTAAAATAGTTCTTTCATTAGAAAAATATCTAGAATATAATTTGCAAGGGAATCTAGGAAATGTTTTTAATTTTCTAAATTCTCCAACTAAATGCTGTACTAAAATTTGAGAGAGATAATTGAAATATCTAACTTTAGCTATTACAAGTATTTTGAACCTTTGAAATTGAAAGGTTGAAATAATACTTGATATAGGAGTCCTGCCCATCATAATACTAAATAACATTCATTGTAATTCATTATAATTCATGTTTTTATAAACTCATAATAGATAAAACAAAATGAAAATTTAGACCTAATACTAATCATCAATCTTTTGCAAAATTCATTTTCCAAATTCATTCTAAAATTCCACTTGGGAAAATTCCTTGATCCATCTAGTCATCTTAATTCTAAGTGCTGAAATTTTTATTAAGATTATTATAAGAGCCTCCAGATTGATCTGTGCTTCAGTTTCTTTCCTGCATTCAGTCCTACAGATTTAATTATGTTCTTCAACTGTTAACTTGATAGATAACACATAATAAGTAAATTGTTTAATAAAAGTGTACAAACATAAGAACAAATAAATGGATATAAAATTTAACTATCCTTCCATGAATTCATAGATATTCATAGATAAATTTATTTCTTAACTTTAGTAACATAACCAAAACAGCATGGGACTAGCACACAAATAGAGTCATATACCAATGGAACAGAACAGAGAACCCAGATATAAAACCATCCACATATTGCCATCTGATCTTTGACAAAGTAGACAGCAATATACACAAGGAGAAACAATCCCTATTCAATAAGTGGTCCTGGGAAAATTGGATAGCAACATGTAGAAGATTGAAAGAGAATCCATATCTCTCACCACTCACAAAAATTAATTCATAATGGATAACAGACTTAAACCTAAGACATGAAACCATAAGAATTCTAGAAGAAAATGTTAGAAAAAACTCTTGTAGATATTGGCCTAGGTAAAGAATTTATGAAGACCATAAGGGCAATCACTGCAACAACAAAAAATAAACAAATGGATCTGATTAAATTAAAAAGCTTCTGCACAGCCAGGGAAGTAATCAATAGAGCAAATAGACAACCTACAGAATGGGGGAAAATATTCCCATGCTATGCATCCAATAAAAGGCAAATAACCAGAATCTGCAAAAAATTCAAGCAAATCAGCAACAAAACATCAAACAACTCCATTAAAAAGTGGGCAAAAGATATGAACATAAGCTTTTCAAAAGAAGATAGACTAATGGCCAATAAACATATGAAAAAATGTTCAACATCACTAATCATTAGAGAAATGCAAATCAAATCCACAATGAGATATCACCTAACCCCAGTAAGGATGGCTTTTATCACAAAGTCCCAAAGCAACAGATGCTGGCATGGATGCAGAGAGAAAGGAACACTTATACACTGTTGTTGGGACTGCAAACTACTGCAACCTCTGTGGAAAATAGTATGGAGATTCCTCAAAGAACTAAAAGTAGACCTACCATTGATCCAACCATTCCACTACTGGGTATTTACTCAAAGAAAAAAAAATCATTTTATCAAAAAGACATCTGCACTAGAATGTTTATTGCAGCACAATTCACAAACTCAAAGACATGGAATCAACCCAACTTTCCATCAATTCATGAGTGGATTAATAAAATGTGGTATATTTACATCATGGGGTACTGCTCAGCCATAAAAAATGAATTAATACCTTTTGCAACAATCTGGATGGAACTGGAGACTATTCTCCTAAGTGAAGTATTGCAAGAATAGAAAAACAAACACCACATGTACTCACTATTAAATTGGAACTAACCTATCAGCACTTATGTGCACAGATGGAAGTAAACCTCAATGGACATCATGCAGGTGGGAGCAGGGAGGTGAGGATGGGTGAAATCATACCTAACAGGTATAATGTACAGTATCTGGGTGATGGGCACACTTATAACTTTGACTCAAGCAATACAAAAGCAATTCATGTAACCAAAACATTTGTACTCCTGTAATTTCCTGAAATAAAAAACATGAGAATACAACTCAGTGTTATGTTTTCCACTTGCAAATTTGAGTAAAATTCAAGTTTCAGTTTTTAAAGTTTATGTTAAGTGCACAGATTATCAGTTCCACTACATTTGAATTGAATTTCAACATAATAACAAAATAAAAATACTACAATCACAGGGTTTCAATCAGACCTAGACATATCATTAAAACAAGTTTAAATCATTGTGAGGGGAAATTAGCTTTAGAATTATATTATTTAAAATCAATAGATGACTGTGAAAAGTAAAGAAATGAGTCAACACTGAAGATCATTTTTTCTTATGTGATGTCTCTGACCTACTACTAGTAATAAAAGTTAAATAATTATTTCTTATGTAAAAAAACTTTACTCCAGTAAATCTTAAATGCACATACATTCTAACACATATGCCCAGGAACTCACTTGGCAGCAGTTACTATTTATTTTTAACTTCAGAAATGAGTCTTTTTGCCATACATACCCTTGGTGGCTTTACATCATCTTAAATGAGGCCATAAAGAAAGAAAGTGCCTACAGCAGAAGCCTATAAATTAATACCAGTAGGGCCTACAGAAGCACTGAGTTCAAACATGTTAAATTAGCAGATTCAAAGTTTTGTTAGATTTCTGGTTACTATCAGCCATTATTAACAAAAATTTGGAATTGATATTTCATTTGCATCCAAAAGTCCTCATAAGTCCCATAAGAGGACCATTAAATACTAAAAGATACAGTATCTATACAGTAAAAATTACTGCAATTAACAAATTATATTACAGATATTCGATCATATTAGTTAATCAGTACTCAGAACCAATGTCCCAATTAAGCAATTTGACTCATGAATCTTAAAAAATCCACCATCTCTTTTGACTTAGTAAATACACTTGAGATATTTCCTAAATAAGAGTTTCAAAGTAGAAAAATAAGTCATATGTGTGGAATAATTGTGATAAATTTATAATAGTAAAAATCAGAAATATCAAAACATTCATCAGTTGGAAGATATTAAGAAAATGCTCACTGTAGTATTACACAAATACTTTTATTAATAAAGGAAACAAATGTGAAAAAAATTCAAAGAATTCAAGGAACAAACATATAGGCAATCACAAATGCTCAGATGAATTTGTTAATAGATATAAAATTGGCATCCTCCATGGCTGTTGAGATAGAGTTGAATCAATTGTACTTCTACCAGAAAAAAGCAAACAAAAAAATACATTTGCATCTCTAGTGTCATACAGGCTTACTAATGGGAGGTAATTTCCAGGCTGTATCACACAGATGGGAAAACCTGGCAGAATCCAAAGGACCCCCTAAGATAAGGTAACAAAGCTGGGAATGCGGTGAAGCCATGTCAGTTAGAGATTTCAAGTCAGAATTCCTGAGAGGACAGCGTTTCTCAGAGAGAGAACTCCAGAGACTTGCAAGGGCCTCTTCTGAGTTTTTAGGAGAGTATAAATTAGTGGATGTGAGAAAACTACGTGAAGCAGGGAAAAGAAGTGGGCCAAAAGGAATAGAGAAATCAATCCCAGAGGCTCAAACAGAGCTGAGAAAACTTACTTTATTCCTCAGCAAGAATGGAAAACATCATTTTTCACTGGGCATTGGGGAGAGTAATTGGAAGGGTTTTGCCTCAGTATTGGGAAAACAGAAACTAAAACAAACCAAAGTTTCTACTAGTACCATCTAAGAAATCTTAAAAGCAAACCGCCCACCAAAATTTCCAAGCAACTTAACTCCATTCCAAAAACAAAGGTAACAAATATAAAAAATACAACACTTACAGCTTCCAACAAGATAAAATTTATGTCAGTCATCCAGTAAAAAATAGAATACAAAGATGCAGGAAAATATGACCCATATGAGAAAAATAATCAATCAATGGCTAACAAACCTTGAAAGCACATTGACAATGGAACTAGTAGACAAGGATAATAAAACAGTTATAATAAATATTTTATATGTTTCCAAAGGTTGAGAAAGGATTATATATTAAATAGAGATACAGTAGAAAGAAAAAGGCCCAAATTAAACTTCTATAAATGAAAACTATAATGTCTAAAATAAAAATATACTAGATTAATAACAGATTAGACACTGTAGAAAAAAAGGTAAATTAAAAGACATAGCAATCGATACTATCCAAAATAAAACACAGAGCGGAAAATAACCCCACTCCCAAAAATAACCAAGTATCAGTGAGTTGTAGGACAATTTCAAACTGTCTAATATCAGTGTTATTAGAGTTCCTAAAGGAAAGGGAAGAAGATCAAAATAGTATTTGAATAAATGATGGAAAACTGTTCCCGATTTGATTAAGACCATAAAACCATAATTTATTAATACAAAGGTCAAAATACTATGACCATAATAAAGAAGAAATATTTAAATTTACATTGAGTATATCTTTTGAATCTTGATGAGACTACTATTTCAGACATAAAAAGGCTAAAACATTTTAGCAGTAGAAGCTTCTCACATTTAGCAATGTTAAACAAACTTTCATGCAGAAGAATAAAGATACTGTTTGGATATCTAGATCTACACAAAGAAATGAGAGATAAAAATGATAAATATCGGAATAAATATTTTCTAAAATCTATTTTTTTAATTTTTTATTTCAGCATGTTATGGGGTTACAAATGTTTAGGTTACATGTGTTGCCTTTCCCCTGTTCCCCTCCTGAGTCAGAGCTTCAAGCATGTCCATCCCCCAGATGGT
>VBSM01003204.1:21016891-21049961 GCA_008086735.1 Cheirogaleus medius
AGTTTACAGACCCCTAAATTAGCTCATAATTTCTAAATGTTATTTATTATATATTAATGGTTAATTTTTAATAGTTAAAAATACCCTTTTGGATTAAAATGTCAATAAAATCAATAACCACATTTGTCTTATTTACTATGGTTGTATATCAAAGGCCTAAAATAGGATATGGTGCCCAAGAAGTGCCATTCAATGTATCTAAAGAACAATTTAAAACTGTTTTACAAGGTTTAAATACTCTGCCAGAACTGGTTCATATTTCTTATACAACCTCATTTCTAACTCACACAGACCCACATAGCCCTTGGAGGATGGTTACATTTTTAATATAATATTTTTAATAGTTGTATGGCTATTAAAATAATCTATTTCATTTTGGGCACGTTATTGCAGTTTGTATTTTTTCAAGGATTGATCTATTTTATCTAAATTACCAAATTTATCTATGTGGAGTTTTGCCTAGATTTACTTATTAGCCTTTTTATGTCAGTGGAGTTTGTAATGATATTATACACTCATGGTATAGATGATTTGTCTTTTCTCTTTTTTGCATGTCATACTGCTATAGGTTTGCCAATTTTATTGATCGTTTCAAAGATCCAGTCTTATGTTTCACTGATTTTCTCTATTGTTTTACTGTTTTAAATTTCATTGCTTCCTGCTTTAATCTTTGTTATTTACTTCCTTCTGCATACTTTGGGTTTATTTTATTCTGTTTTTCTAAGTTTTAAGGTGGGAAATTAGATTATTGATTTGGAATTTTTTCCTATCTCTTAATATAAATATTCAGTGCTATAAATGTCCATGTTAGTACTACATTAGATTTGTCCCACAAGTTTTGGCATGTTACATTTTCATTTCTTTCAATGCATTTTTACATTTCTCTGAAGACTATCTCTTTGATCTATGAAATATTTAGAAGTGTGCTGCTTAGGTTCCAAATGCTTGGAGATTTTTCCATCATCTTTACTAGACATGTAACCTGTAGCTACTGCTCCTAGGCAACAAACCTGAGCAACATGTTACTGTAGGCAATTGTAATACAATGATAAGTATTTATGTATTTAAACAGATATAAATATAGAAAAGGTAAAAATACAGTATAAAAATAAAAATAGTACAACTGTCTGAGGCACTTATGAATAGAACTGACAGGACTGGAAGTTGCTCTGGGTGAGTCAGAGAGTGGTGAATGACTGTGAAGGCCTAGGACATTACTGTGCACTACTGTAGACTTTGTGAACACTATACTTAGGCTACACTAAATTTATAAAAAACATTTTTCTTTCTTCAACAGTAACTTAACATTAGCTTACTGTGACTTTTTTACTGTATAAACTTTATTTTTTAATCCTTGACTCTTGTAAAAACACTTAGCTTAAAACACACATTGTATAGTTGTACAAAATATATTTTTATATCTTTATTTTATAAGTATTTTCTATTTTAATATTTTTATTTTGATACTTTTTTTTTACTTTATAATATTATTGTTAAAAACTAAGACACAAACACACACCCTAGGCCTATACAAGGTCAGGGTTATCAATATCACCATCTTCCACTGCCACATTTTGTCCCATTGGAAGATCTTTGGGGGCAATAATATGCATAGAGTTGTCATCTCCTGTGATAAGAATACCTTCTTCTGGAATACCTTCTGAAGGACCTGCCTGAGGCTGTTTGATAGTTAATTTTTTAAAATAAGTATAAGGAGTACCCTCAAAATAATGATAAAAATATAGTATAGTAAATACATGAACCAATAACATAGTTATTTATTATCATTACCACGTATTATGTAGTGCATGTACATAATTATGTGTGAAAATTTTATGCAACTGGCAGTGCAGTAGGTTTGTTTATACCAGTGTCACCGCAAGCATGTAAGTAGTGCATTCGGCTGTGACATTATGACACCTATCGTGTCACTAGGCCATAGGAATATGTCAGCTCTATAATCCTATGGGACCACCTTTGTATATGTGGTGCATTGTTGACTGAAACATCCTTATCCAGCACATGTCTGTACATAATTTGTCAAAGTCAAATGTGTTGACATTTACCAGTTTGAATAAAGCATACAATGTACAAATCTTACCTTCTTCTATGTCTCTTTACTTTCCCTATTCATCTTATAATTGCCTTAAACATATTCTCTATATTAAAAGATAAAATGATAAAAAATAAACATGGTGTGCCACTTTTCCCTGGTCTCCATGGTTTCTAATGAGAAAGTTACTGTTTTATGAATTGTTTTTAGGTAAGGCATCATTCCTCTCTCACTGCTTTCAAGGTATTTTATTTGTCTTTTGTTTTCACAAATATGACTATGATGTGTCTTGCAGTGATTTTATTGTGTTTATCTTGTTTGTTATTCACTCAGCTTCTTGAATCTGTAGGTTTCTGTTATACTTCCTATAGGTCCCTGAGGCTCTGTTCATTTCTTTTTGCAGTATATTTTCTGACTGTTGCTCAGATTAGGTAATTTCTATTGTCCTATCTTCCAGTCACTTGTTTGTTACTTTGTACCCTCCATTTTGCTGTTGAGATCATTTGTGGAATGTTTTATTCTGGTTAGTGGATTTTTCAGTTATAAAATGTCCATTTGGTTCTTCTTTATGTCATATATTTCTCTACTGAGACTTATTATTTCTTTGCTGAAACTTTCTATTTTTTAATTTGTTTCCAGTGTCCTCATATTTGTTTGTTGAAGCACTTTTTAAAAAATACTCTCATTTTAATTATTATGGGTATATAATAGTTGTATATAATTATAGGGTACATTTAATGTTTTGATAGGCATACAGTGTGAATTAATCAAATCAAGGTAATTGGGGTATATACCACCTCAGGCATTTATCATTTCTTTGTGCTAGGAACATTCTAATTCTAGTCTTTTAGTTATTTGAAAGTATACCTTAACTTGTTGTTGATTATAATCTGCTTGTCATGCCTTTATGTTACATTCCCCCCAAATTCATATGTTGAATGAATAGGTTCTACTATTAAGAGGAGGAGCCTTTGGGATGTGATTAGATCATAAAGGTTGAGGCCTTATAATGGGATTAGTGCCATTAAAAAAGAGGCCCCAAAGAGCTGCCTTACCCTTTCTACTGTGTGAAGATGCATTGAGAAGGTGCCATCTATTAGGAATAGATATTCACCAGACACTAAATCTGTCAGTGTCTTGATCTTGGACTTAGCAGCCTCCAGAACTACTAGAAATAAATTTTGTTTATAAGCCACTACAGCAGTCTGAATAGATTAAGAGATGCAAAGATGCTCTAACATCTTTGTCAGATAATTCTGAAATCTCTTTTATCTAGGTTGTTTTTTTTTAATTAAAATTACAATTTCCTCGTTTTCATTATGACCGGTGGTCTGAATATTATAATATTCTGCAACTTATTCAAAATTTGGTTTTATCTGGCTTTCTCTGACACTATTCTAGCAGAAGAAGTAGGAGAGCACCGACTCTTTCTTGCCAGGTAAGAAATAGAGGTCCAGGCTCCCTACGCAGCCTCTGTTGATGCCAGTGGGAGTGAGGGGCTCTTCATTACTGTTGGGCATGAGTGGGAGTTCTAGCTCCCTACTAGACATCTGTGGATACCATCCTGAACAGAAGGGACAGAATTACCTTGTTACTTCTCCTCATATGGCCCTGCTGACACCATGGTCTTTGTCCTTGTTACTGCTTGGTGGCGGAAAGTCCTGACTCTCACTAGGTCTCCTCTGAAACTCAGCATGAAAGTGGAGGGATACCTGCTTATTGATGGATAAGAGTAGAAATCTGGGTTCCCTACATGGTCTCTACTAACACAATGCTGTTACTGCACAGTGGTGATGAAATCCAAGCTCCCTAATTAGGCATTCTCCTTTTCTACCCCAGCCGGTAAGTGTGCAACACATTATAGCCTGGTGAGGGTAGAAGTTCAAGATCCCCACTTGGCCTTTGCTGGCTTTGGTTGGGGGCAGAGGGCACAGTTTCCTCTGTGGTGTTTTGCAGGTGTATAGAAATTGTCTAAAATTTTTTGTTTAATTGCCCCTTCCCAGGTCCTTTTGTTTTCTTTTTTCTTTTGTGGAGGGATCTGTGCCCTTTGGTGTTTCAGGGCTGCTGGCTTATTCAGGTCTAAGTCTGGGCTATATGTGGCAAAATGAAAACCTAGAAAACTCACAATTATGTTCTTTATTGGGCTCCAAGGTCCTTTTTTGATCAGCCTTCTTTCCAACTTTCAGAACCTTACTATGTTTGTTTTGTGTATGTGTGTGTGTATATATATATGTTGTGTGTGTGTGTGTATATAAATATATATATATATATATATATATATAATGTGCAGATTCTTTAGTTGTACTTACCATGGATATTTGGGAAACCTAAGTCTACTTCCCATTTGTGGCAATGGAAGTTGATTACTTTCTTTTTAAATATAATGTTCCTAGTGTTAGATATTTTTATAGATATCTCAATTATTTAAATGTACTTGGTCTTTATATCCAATGTAAACCTTTTTACAAACTTCAGATTCTTTTGTGTACATGTATGTGTATATGCACATGTGTGTGAGTGCATAGGCATGCTGATGAGAAATCAAATCCAAATTTTTCATAAAATGACTTGCTGCAGTCCAAAGACTATCTGATTCATTAAAAAATAACCCTGATTTTTCTTGACTGTAAATGCACTGACATTCTTTCAACTTTTTAAGTCATATTGAAGTGATGCCTGGAGAAACGTCTTTTTGGTCAATATTCCTTTTAGATTGGGACTTGTGATTATCTGAGTAAACTTTTTTCTTTCAGGTTTATTTCCACACTTTTCATATTCATCTTTTCTGTACAATGCAGAAACTCTCTGTAAGGAACTTGCTTTATTTGCCAGCTAACTGGATGCCTCAGTTGGTACAAGGTCATTCTCATTTCTCTTCTAAAGAATCAATATATGGCTTGTGGTGCTCTTAATAGGCAGCAAATAAACTGAATGAGATTTTTTTATTATCATAGGGTTGTGGTATTTTCAATATTTTATACTGGAAAATTTCATTGGTTATGTTTTTGATTTACAACTCAGACATTTCCTGGATTATTTTTAAAGTTACTTGGTTAAAAAAATACATGAACAATCTTTGAATGAAACTATTTCTCCAAAAGTGACATGCCTGTGCAATGATTAATGGTTTTCTTATTCAATCATTAATTCATTCAAAAAGGCATTTATTGAGCACTAGGTATACAGTTATCATTAAGTTAAACATGAGTAAACTGCTAGAAATTACACACAGGTGCTCTCACTGTTAATATATACAAAGAGCCATGTACCTTAAATAGGATAGGAAATATCCACAAGGCATTAGGCTTTATATATTTATTTTAAGGATGTACCCAAATAGTGGGTAAATGCTTGTTATTATGAAGTTTTTTTAAATTACTTTCTGAAAGATGAAGTTAGAAAATTTTCTTTTCTACTTGCCAAACTTCTAATTTAATTAAACTCTTATATTCTGAAATTTACTGTTTACATGATTTTAAAATGAAACTTAAAATGCTCTTGACATTTTAGAAAAATATGCCTTTACATATTTAATGATTTTTAAAATATGATAAAATATCTGATTTAATAACAAATATTTATTGGTCATTTTTAACATATTAGTCATTTTGCTAAATTCATAAATGTGTTATCTCATTTAATTCTTACAACATCCCCAAATTATAGGAATATGTTGTCTCAGTTTTATAGAAAATACAGTAAGTTTCCATAGATTAAGTAACTTGACCAACAGTTAACAGTAAGTATTTTGGAATTACTATCCATGTTCATTTTATCCTAGAGTCTAAATGGTATTTTTAAATACTATAGTATACTGCCTACGTGCCAATCTAAAAGAATTACCATAGGACTTTGTTAAAGCAGTTTCAAAGTATTCACTCCAAAGTGGGAAAATGAAGTTCTGGGATATTAGACACAGTTATAGTTTGTCCTTCAGCACAAGTTAGAGTCTAATTTACCATGGGTCATGTAAAATATCTAGGAGTAAAAACCAACCTAGAGCTATAAAATAAAAAGTGACCTTTAAAATCCAATATTAGAGACAAACAACTTTTGCCTCTAGAGTCTGTTGAAGGACAAAATAGGAATAGGAAAGTTCACTCCTATTTCTTGGTATACATATCATTTTTTCTAGCTACAGTAGTAGCCAGTAGAATTATGGGATTATAATGCATTTTCTACATTTCTGAGGCTTTAAAAAAATCCAAATATCCCTGCCTTCAAGGAAAAAACTAAAAACATAAACAAACCAACAAACAAAATCCAGCATTTTTTAACCCTGATCTCACAATGAAGAAGGTCACTTTTTTTTCATTCTTTCTGCAATCCTTCCACCCTCTGAAACAAAACAAAACAAAACAAAACAAAACAAAACAAAATACTAGGTTTCAAGAATAAAACTCTTATCATTATAAGAAATGCAATTGGAATAACTATTTAGAGCAGCATAATTAGAACACACAGAGAAGCTGTTGCCTCTTTGTTGAGTCCTAATTCAATTAACGCAGTTAGTGGCATTTTCCATATAACCATTCCAATTATTTAATAGAGGAGCAAAGTTATTTCAATGTACTGTGACAAGATTTCCATATTGTGTTGCTCAGAAACTATCATATTAGTGCAGATTTGAAAGTTATTGTAAGTGTGTTTTTCAGGGATAAGTCTTGAAATTTTCAATTTAAGAAAGTCATGGGTGAAGCCCAGGATTGAGAATTTTTAACAAGTGCAGCTGTTGTTTCCTGTGCATATGATAGAGAACCACACTTTGAGAAACATTGTGCTAGACCAGGGAATAGGCAAATACTTTCCTTTGACTAGCTATGCATACCCAGATATGTGTAGCATTTGATTTTTTTAATTAGTATTTTTTAGTTGGAGCAAATTTTATGTTGTAGTCATAACACCACATCAAGAGATGAGTAGTAATGCTTTCACCAAAATGAAATTTAAACTATTTCTATTTTCATTTTAGCATTTGGTACACTTTATATAGAGCTATTTTAACCATTTAATTTATCTGCAATATATTTGCAATACTAAATTAAATTTTATTTGAAAGCTAATAACCACTTACCCCAACACATTCTATACAGGGCCCTTCATTTTCTGGTTAGTTTATAATGTTTTCCTTATTAGGCTTAATATCCTTCTATATGTGCTAAGTGTTTTGTTTTTGTGTTCTTTCTGTCTAGCACACCATTGATACTTATTTTAATATTTCCAGTTTATAATTTGTAATAAATGGTGATCTCACTCATACTATTCTAGTCCAATAATTATTTCTCCTTTGGAAAATATTTCCTAATTTGCTTTTTCACTATATTTGCATGTCCCATCAAATATGAGAGATTATCATTTATTTTTTATTTTATTTCCTTTATTTCATAACTTATTTAAGCAAGTCTAAATATAATAGGCACATTTTCAAGATACAGACCTGTAGATTCATTACAATTCTGAAAATTTCTTTTGTTCTATCCTAAATAAGAATGACCATTGCTCTCAATACAATAATGTCTTTACTCAGCCTCTAGTGTTTTAAATTCAGTAATTTCATTTTCTTAAATTTTATAACTAATTGTCACATTGCATCCTTTTTTTTGAAAGTTATTTTATTTTCTAATAATAGCAGTGAAAAGAAACATGAAGTCATTTTGTACAAGAAATATAATTTGAAATTCAAAAATAATATAATAGGGATTGCTGGATCAAATAATAGTTCTACTTTTAGTTCTCTCAGATATTTCCCTATTACTTTACATAGAAGTTGTACTATTAATGGTTTGCAGTCTCACCATTAGAGCATGAGTGTTCCTATCTCTCCACATCCACACCAACATTTGTTGTTTTGGGACTTTTTGATAAAAATCATTCTCACTGGAGTTAAGTGATATCTCATTGTGACTTTGATTTGCATTTCTCTGATGATTAGAGATGTTGAGCACGTTTTCATATGTTTGTTAGCCATTAGTCTATCTTTTTTTTGAAAAGTTTCTGTTCATGTCCTTTGCCCACTGTTTGATAGGGTTGTTTGACTTTTTCTTGTTAATTTTCCTGATTTGCATATAGATTCTACTTATCAGTCCTTTTTGGATGTATAGCATGCAAATATTTTCTCCCATTCTGTAGGTTGTCTATTTGCCATAATGATAGCTTCCTTGGCTGTGCAGAAGCTTTTTAATTCAGTCAGGTCCCATTTATTTTTTTGTTGTTGCTGTGATTGCTTTGGGGGTCTTCTTCATAAATTCTTTGCCTAGGCTGACATCTATAAGGGGCGGGGAGAGGATTGGTAAATTCACACCTAACTAATGGATGTGGTGTAAACTGGGGGATGGGTATGCTTGTGGCTCCAACTCAGGCACTGCAAAGTCAATTTATGTAAACAAAGCATTTGTACCCCCATAATACTCTGAAATAATAAAAAAGAAAAGTGAAAAAAATAATATAACAAATTTGAAACTTTAATTACAACCTGAAAGTCACTAGGATATAATAATTTATTATAAACAAATTATGTATACTTGTTTTCATGGAAATAAAAGGTTTTTTTTATTTCTGCATATTATGGGAGTACAAATGTCAAGGTTATGTATGTTGCCCTTCCCCCTCCGAGAGATTATCATTTATAATAAAAGCTTTTATATTATATAAAACTAAGAAAAGAGTCTGTCAGCTAAACTATGATTCTGTCAATTGTATAACACAGTCCAACTGTAGAGTTGTTTACATGTGAAAGTTGCACATCTTAAAGTCAATAAAATATAGTCGTTTCTATATGGACTTCAGAATATGTTGAGTTCTAAAATATATTCCATTTAATATTGAATAGATGTATATGAAACCTATAATTTCATTCTTTAAAAATATTAAACAGTTTTTAGGCTTTCTATCTTGAATTATAGGGTGCAACTCTATACACTTTAAACTTTTATATCTCTCATTATATTTTCTTAGAAATTCATCTAGATATACATTTTATTAAGGTTATTACTGTATATTTATATAACTTCCACCCAGTACTTTTAAGGATTAACATGTTTTCATTATATTTTCAATATGGTTTTTACTGGTGGATAAGGATGCTATTGATTTTCTAATTTTATCTTATCATACTCCAATTGTCTGTAGTATTTTTATAATTCTATTATGTTTCTCTTAATTCTTTTGGGTTTTATAAGAATATGATGCTATTATCTGCAAATAATTATAATATCATATTTTTCCTACATTTATAATCTTTATTTTTATTTTGTAGTTTAGTGTATTTATTCCCAGATAAATTCATTTAGTTTTATCCCTTTCAGAATCATTGCTTATTTTCTCATGTTTATCAAATCAAGTGCTGATGCTTTCCAACACTTTGTAACACTTGCATTTAGAATTATTACTAAGAGATGGTGTATTTTTCACTGATATGTTTGCATTCTTTTTTCAAGTCTGTAATTACGTAGATGATGCATTTTTGCAAGATATAAACTGTCATAGTTAAACATCCCACAAATCATTCCAGGCTTGTAAGGATTCCTAAGAATACTTGACATTATTTTCTAGCCACTATTAATAATTTAACCTAAACTTTGATTCTTTATAATCACTAAATAAATGATGAGTACCTGCACGAATTTGGATAAAGACACTAGCATGGAATCATAAAGTTTAGTACTTAATTCATGAACTCCAATCTTCTTCCTTGGTTACATTTTTACTAGGTAAAAATAATTTCTCTAAAATCATGTTTATTGATACGGTTGGAAATTTTATATTCAAAAGAGGTTTTAGGTAATAAAAAGACCTAGCTAAGTAAGTTAACCAAAATTCTGAGTAAACCCTATAACTTTATTTTTACATTTTATACACCTACACATCCCCCCAATATTTTAGATCAAAGTCATCATGGATTTATTTTTAAAATTTCTACCAGCAAAGTTTTATTTTGTTTAGTTTTTCAAAATTTGAATTTAGGAAAGAGTTCTGAACCCAAAATCCAGTGAAATAAAAATAATGAAAGGATCTGCAGTAACATTTACCATAAATTGCTCAGTATATGTGATAATGGAGGAATACATTTAGAAGTTGTGACATGAAAAAAGATGTTCTTCACACCATGCAGATATGCACTTTTTTTCTTTACCTAAGACAAGAATAGTAAAGATATGCTCTTTTTTAATCAAATAATTATAACTTAGCTATGTTTCTGGAATTATTTTTTTGTTGGTACTTTACCTTTTATTCTGAAGAAAAATCTATTTTAATTTTGAATTAATTAATATTCCTCAAAATTTTTGGTATTGGATTATCTTTTAGACTTTTTATCATATCTTTGTCTATTTTATTTTTAGTGACATGTTTCCTTTTCATATGTTTATTTAAATTCAGTTTTCCTAAAAGGATAAAGTTCTGATATTTTTATTCTTGTTCTTAGCCAATAAGGTATCATTCCTTCATGTTCCACAGGAAGCATACGCATCCAAAGGAAGTTTAGACACAGGGCTACTTTGTGATGTTGAGACTTTAATTACAAACTTTAATGCAATTCTCTCATGAACTTTTGGACCCGTGAATTATTCATGCCCACTCTAAAATCAACTCAAGAGCTTGGAAGGAACAGCAATAAATGACTCGTTGATCCCTTTCCTCAAATTCCACATTGAAGCTCTATCTTGTGTCTCAGCACTCTAATGGCAAGGTAGACTTCTCCCAAAATACAACTAGTTTAGTAAGAACTAACCATGTCAATAGCAAAAGAGCTAGAATAAAACAGTACTTTTTCTAATTCTTGGCCCCAAATTGATCTAGGCCTTCCCAGGTAGAGCAAAAGCTGATGAGACCAACAATCTTCCTAGATTGATGGGGGAAAAAATATTTTCAGGGAATACAAAAAGCAGAGTCAAGAAAAGAGAGATGGCCTAGAGAGAATGGCCTGGAACTTTCCCAAAAGTATGCAGATTTCTACTTATCTTACCAGGATTCATGGAGAAAGAAACCACATGTCCATTTGATCCCAATATATCATTTTTATGCTCCTTCTGATAAATATGCACAATAATGTCTTTAAAAATGTCCTTCTGTTGAGTTCTAGTTAATGATGTACAATGGAGAAAAAGCTAGCTGTGAAGCTCACCTTCCCAGCTGTCTTTTGGGTTTTGTTTTTTATTGCTTTCCTTGAAGTAGTTGATTCTCATCATTACCCAAATCACTTATTAGCCCATCCACAATCAATTAGGCATCTTGTTTACCCCAAGGGAGGGGATATGAAAAGAATTAGAGAATCTCTGCTCACATCTTTTCAGGCCTATACTCCAGCCCACAACCATATCCCTGCACATCCATGTAGGACTACTGAGGGAAGCTGTTCAACCTCTGAAAGCTCTTATGTGGGGATTTGATGTTTCCAGCAGAGTAACTGAAATTTGCAAAACTATTCAATGAAGGTACATTATCCCTAAACTGAGAGGTCAGATATAATTGATAACACTTATTAACTATATTCAATTTTGGTGTCTTAAAAAATCAGGTAAGATTATATAATATGTATTAGGAAATAATGATGACAACAAAAACTCCAAAATAGGAAACAGTGACATTTTCCATGTCCGAGTTTCCTCTTTAGCAGTTGCGATTGTCTCCAAGTGCAATTTGTATAGCTTCTTCAATGTATTTAATATTGAAATAATTCAGAAGAGCAACAGGACACATATTGCCAGCCTTATATCTACAGAATTTAGGAAACATAATTATAAATTTAGAATCAAATGTGCTCACTGCAGTTTATATTAATACATAGGGACCAAGTTTCTCATAAAATGGAACTTACCAAGCAAAAGTATTGCCGTAGAAAAACAATATGTGCTATAATCCAGTTTCACATTTCTATTAACAACTAGGATTGGTTATAGAGGCTTCATAATAGTTAGAGAATAAGTAGAGAAAATGGAAGCTAGATGATAAAATTTTCTTGTTTTGTAATTTCAGGAGAATGCTTGTCAATTGTAACTAGTTGTCTG
Organism: Cheirogaleus medius; assembly: GCA_008086735.1. NCBI lineage: Eukaryota > Metazoa > Chordata > Mammalia > Primates > Cheirogaleidae > Cheirogaleus > Cheirogaleus medius. The sequence goes on from VBSM01003204.1 coordinate 21,028,949, forward strand.
GAGTTTATAACCTGTGAAATTAAAAGTAAATTGAATTTTGGAATTGGAGAAATGAACTGTTTAAAGGTTTAGAAAATATGCATGCATTATTTTTATTTAAAACAATTCTACCGTTTAGAAGCAGTTGTAGCAGCAAGAGTTGGACTTTGTCATTGTGTCTTAACTACATTAACACTAAGCACAGCTCTATCAACAGACTTGCTTAGCTCTTTTGGGCCTTCATTCCTCATGATAGCATCTCAATAGACTAAAGACAGGGCATTAGCCCATTTGTTCTCTTAAGGACACACCAAACTTAAATCTTTTTATGTGTTAATTACAGCACTGTTTATTTAAATATGGTATAAATCATATTTTATTAATAAAATAGGTACTGATTAAATAGCTTATGTCAATGTATCATTCAAAATGAATGAGCTCACTGTATATATTTTAAATATCAGAATGGAAACACAGAAAATTATTTACAATAGTTACTCTTTAGGAGTGATATTGGACAGATAGAAATGAGAAGGACTTTCCTTTTTTATTCCTTTATAAATCTGGGTATTGGACACATACCTAAATAAAATGCATGCTACAAAATATTGTGAGATAAAACATATATGAAATGATAAAATACAAATGTAAAAGCTCAGTTGGAGACACCCAATATCACCTTTATTGTGCTTCCATGGGCTTCTCTCCCCAAAGCTTGTCATGACCCAAATGAAGCACCTAATAGCCCTTCCAATCATATCACCCTCAAATTAAAACAAACAAATAAAGCCACAAACAGTAAGCATGTGTTTCCATTTATCATTTGCTTTTTAATAGCTTTTACATCCCATGTTATTTCTACATAATTGCAGAATCATGCTTTCCAGCATTTTTCTGCTGCATTTGAAATTCATTGAGACCGATATCTCAAAAATGGTTGAGAAATCAAACAAAAGGAAAAAGGAGCTAAGTAGCAGACATCCCCCATATCATGATTGACAACATTAACAGAAAGTTTGTAAGACAAAGCTTTATTTGGAGAAACTCCAATCTCACTGCTTTGGAAAAAATATTGGCACTGAAATCTCTCTAAGTAGAATAAGAATGGTCAAGCTCCATGAACTTTTTTCTTTACATTTGGGCTTCTTCCCATTATAAGTACAGTTGGCTCTGCAGTGAGATTTTTCTAGTTATCTTGCATTGAGAAATTCTACAGCCAACATGATCAAATGTGCCCACAGATCATTGACTAATGCAGTGGTAGCCTTGCTCTGTCATAAGACTTTGCCCATCTAAATAGTGCTCATCTAGTAGTTTGACAAGCTTTCTGTGGTCCTCAAAATTTATTATTAATCCCACCAGCAGTTACAGCTATACTTGCAGTTTTAGTTACAAACACTCTTAACTAACTTAAGTAACTTTGTTCTCTTCTAACTCCTCATGGGCTTTCTAAGGATCTGCAGATATAAGGAAACCTCTTAAGCAAGAAAGAGTCACTGACAGTGGGAAAAGAGACAGAAGAGTGTCAATTAAGGACATGAATTGGTCTAGTCGACTGTTGCCTATTTTACCTTACCAAGTTACTAGAAATCAGTGAAATTTACTTCAGTACAGTTTGTTAACATTCTCCCAGTTTTCTCCATTCTCTCAAAATGCATCCTAATTAGCATGTTTTATTTATCCACAATAACACTACTCTTTGGAAGTGGAAGTCCCAAGTTATTTAATGGACTTTTTTCTTTATTTAGTTTTCATATTTATTAAGGACCAAAACAATATGCCATAAATAAGATGATAAGGAAGAAGAGAGGAGCTGAATCTCTGCTTACAAATAACTTAATTTCAAACCATGATATACACAACATTTTTGGTTGTATTTCTACTTGTTTGGATATCCAAATTTGCTTTCCACCTAATCGTGTGACAACATACTCTTAAAATCAGGAATTGTACTGCTTTATAGTCTGTTATTCTATAAGTTATTTACTGGGTGAAGAGTTTTAAAACAATAATTTCTAGATGTGAGAAGAGGAAACTTGATATTAGATTTTTATAAGATTTCTGAAGATTTAAAAGCCCTTTAAAATAATGCTTCTCCAAACATAGGTTTTATCATAAATTAAAAGTTTTCTTAAAATGACATTGAATTAGTAGGCACTGACAAAGTAAGAGCATGTACCACTTTATGGTAATTTAAAAACAATGACACTAAAGAGTTATTTGAAAAATATCTTTGTGATCATGATTTGAAAACAGGTTAATTTACCTTTGAATTGTAAGGTCCAATTTTAACAGGAATGAGTGATGATTTATCATGAGATATTATCAATCTTTTAATAGAATGGATTTTGCCCTACAGTTTTAAAAACAACTCTGGATTATTTATTTTCTCTGAAGAGATGAATGCAGTTTGAAATTAATGAGTTGTCCAATAGGTAGATAATATCTGACCTATTTGTGAGCACCAGGAGAGATGTAAATTTTTGTCCTTATAGAAGAACTGATTTTAAAGGGCTGTATTTTAAAAATTGGCATTGGCTGGGGCTGGTTGGCATATACAAGAAACTTATCTTAGGTAGAACATGTCATATGTGCAATTGCTTAAATAATATCTCAAAGGAAATTTATAGCTTACAAAGTACTTTCTTACAAATCATATTTAACTCTCACTATAACTTTGGGAGACAAGTGTCAGTATTACTATGAAAATTTAGAAATGAGAAAAATGAAGCTCACAAAGGTTAAATGACTTGCCAAAACACAGATGGATTGATCTCAAACTATTCAAACTCAGCTATGCTAACTCCAAACTTCATCTCTCTATGAGTATAAGAGTTGTACATAATAAGTCACATGTTAAGTATATTTTTATGTTTGAGCCACCCCTCATCCTATATAATTATGGAGGAGTGAAATTTTTTAGGTCAATTTATAAAACAGTCCTCTCACCTAGCTATTGCCCAATATTATAAAAGAAAGTTAATCACCAAATTTAAAATCTTTCCTCTTAGCTATTACTACACCCACATGAGTTTCTAGTATACTTATTTGCAGTTCAGTAGAAAAACATTTAGTTATTACATAATTTAAAATTAATATATTGTCCAGTACTAATAATATAGTAATATTATATATTATATACATAATATATTATATATAATAATATATATTTTTTTCACTATTTTGAGAAAGATTTTTGCAAACAACTTCCTGTGCCATAAATGTTAAGGACTACATTAAGTGTTGGCCAGAGACATCACACAAATAAGATACTCATAAAGGCTTTAAGCTCAGAAATCCCAGCTCATCCTGTGTATCAAAGTTTAGTTCTCTGGCATGTCTACATCATGGAACTTCTTCAGCTGTTCCCCATATCGCTGACTCACATCATTTGTCCATCTCACTCTAACCAACTTAAAGCATAGTCACCTGGAAGTGGAGTTTTGGACTTTAACTTTAAGAGAGGAAAATCATAGTAATTACCTATCTGCTACATAAAGAAAAAGCAATCGATTTTCACTTGATGGATAAGAGCTTTTCTGGAGACCTATCCAATGACATAAACAGAATGTAATTGCACTAATATCTTCCTTTAATACAAGAAAGAATGAAATGAATAAACAAGTTTCTGCACTAAGAGTGGTAGGCTTCTCACTAACATGCATGTTCGTTAGAAATTGAGAAGATTAACAAAGGAAAAGTTTGAAAATGAGTAAATTCCTTCAGTCTCTACATATTCTTCACTATGTTATTAATACAAAAGATTTTTCATAAAATGGCAGTTTCTAATGTTAAATTCTTAATATTTTATTTTCCCTCCATGGACACAGAGATTCTAATACATATTTCAAATTAGTTAAACATTTTTTCAGATACTTATGTAAATCTTAAAACAATGACTAGTGCAAAATTAATAATGTTTTAAAATAGTAATATACTAATATAAAACATTCAATGATAGGCTTAATAAGCTCTCTTTTAATTGTACTGTAAAATGAATAATTAAGGTCTACCTTTCAGTTGAAGCAGAAATGAAATATTATTCTTATATTTTTTGTAAATCATTAATGCAATGCAAAACTGTTTCCCTTAATTAATATTTTTGAGAGTATACCAAGCAGTTTATCATTTCTTTAGGAATAGCTATTTCTAATTGTGTTGATTTTAATAAATTCTCATTATTTTAAAGGTAGATAATTATGTATTTTAAAGACAATTTTTTTTATTTCAGCATATAATGGGGGTTCAAATGTTTAGGTTACAAAAGACAATTTTTAAGTATATTTATTGTTTAAATTTTCCTTTTGTTAAATATATGTTGAGGACATTTCCTCATTACTAATTTTTTGATGTTTGAAATGTGTGAAGTTCTAAAATTAGAGATATGCTTTAAGCTTTAAAAAGTATGGAAATTTTTAAGCTTTGGTTTAAAAAAAACACATATAGCATTCATTGTAAGTTCTAGGATGTGAAATAATAATTGGAATAAGATTTAAAATTACAGTATTATTCAGAAATCCCTTGTGCTTACACAAAAGTAAATTCAATTTTATCTTGATATTTATCACATAAAATTTATAAAACTAATGAAACAATTAAGAGATAATTAACCAGTTGAAGTTCTAAATCTACCGAGTGGCCTCTCTTCTTTCTATTTGCCATCGTAAGAGCAAGAGCAGAGAAAAGTTTATGATCAACAATTTAGTGTCTTAAAAAATTTGGGTATACAACTAGTCTGACTCTGTTTACTCCTCTCTATAAGCAAAATAAAATCAATAATTTTATGTTGTATTAATTGATAACACATGAAAAGAAGATATGTGAAAACATAAATAGGGACATTATCAATTGCCATTATAATTGAAATAACTTTCAATTTTGAAGCCATTTCTATAGCCCTAAAGTAGAATGTTTGCCAGAGCAATGCAGATACATAATATGACATGTTTCTTTTCAAGCAGAGATGTTATTTCTAAATATGCTTTCCAATCAAGATTATATAATATTTTCTTCTTTTTTTTCTAGAAAAACATATTTTTATTGTTCCCACATTCTCTTTCACCTTATTTTCATATGGAAGAAATTATCTCCATGAGTTTTTTTTTTCTTTGTGTTTTGTTTTTATTTTTTTAATTGATGGATAAAATTGTATTTATTATATACAACATGATCTCTTGAAGTATATATACATTGCAGAATGACTTAATTATAGCTCATTAACATATGCATTCTCTTACATAATTATCATTTTTTATGGTGAAAATACATACATCTACTCTCTAAACATTTTTTAAGAATGCAATACTTTGTTAACTACACTTAACCATGATTCCATCTTTTTGTTTTTGCCCCTGCTATAACCTCTCTCTGTAATGCTTGTTCAAATTGTCTCAACGTCTTACAGTTTCTTCTCTCCTATAATTCTCAGTGTAAGGTAACACCCTGTGCAGCCTCTTCTACTCCTAATCCAGAACAATTTGCTGCTCTATCAACACTTCTATAACAATTCATATAACACCTCTAATAGTCCCTACTGTATCCTGTCAATGATATTGGTTCACATGTTTCTCTCCTCATGTGAACTGATGGCTCTTCAGGGCAAGAACTATTTTTGTTTATATTTGAATATAGGTATCAAAGCTTGTAATATTGCTGAAAAGAAATTGTATACAAGTATAATACTTCATCACTCATATCAATAAACATTTTAAGCTCTACTGTGCCAGGAAGTGTTTTGAATTCTGGGGATACAAGTAATCTGCAAGGACACAGCTTTCAAGGACATTTGCACTCTAACAATGGGAGGACAATAGTAAGCATGTAAGCACATAAATACATTAGATATAAAATATTTTAAGTCATATAAAACCAAAATAAAATAGGATAATTCAAGACACCTTTAGAGAAGTTGTTCAAAGAGAACCTTTCTGAAAAGGTGACATTTGAACTGAACTCTGAAGAGGAGATATTTGATAATGAGAAAAAGTTGACCATTTGAAAGATCTGGGAAAAAAGAGTGTGAGGCAGAAACAACAGCTAATACAAAAACTCTGAAGTTGAAATTATGTACTTCTTAGGCTTGAAATAATTTGGAGGAGTATAAGGGTTATCTCTTATTCAAAATTAATTAGTTTTAATTACCCCTCCAAAGGAGGTTTTTATAAATGCACGTCTTTAATAGGAGAGTGAAATGATGAAGGGAAGTTTTCCTAAGGATACTTTATACATCCCTTGTCACTCACAAAATTTAAATAGTAAAATTAAAAATCAGAGATATAAATGGAAAGTTAAATAATAATTAACATACAGAAATTTGTACCCAGAATCTATGCATCTAGGAACAGAAAAAAGAAATAATAACAGTACACTTAGAGCAGCTATTCATTTAAAAATTGGTAACAAATGGTAAGAAATCCTAAATTTGTTATAATTTATCTAAAGTGACACAATAAAGCTGCGAAAAGACAATGAAGGAAAGGGCATTTTTGTGAGGTAATCAGGGATGTGCTACACAAATTAGGTAAACGTGTACAGCAAAATACAGAATTAAGACTTCCAAGTCATTGCCTCAATAATGCCACAGGTGTTCTGAATGTCACTGTATTTGAACTTGAAGGATGGAGAGTGGCACACATATTGGAAATCTGCTTTTATTACAACTGTTATTTGCCTAGATGCCTTTTAATGATCAGTTTAGGTCTCTGGCTCTATGTAAAGTTTTATATTACTCTTTTAAGGTGGTGAGATAATTATTATGACTTTTGCCTCTCTTTACTTCCCTTATAAGCCAAGGGAATACATCTTTATGAACTCTTATTGTTAACAAAAGAATATTAAGGTGAGGAAAAAAACCTAATGTCTATATGGCTCCTATAATGAATAAACAGTCCCAAGTAAGCTACAACATTTTATTTGAAATAAATGCATTTAGGGTAGTGGGCAGGGGATAGAGTGAGATGGTTAATGGGTACAGAAATATAGTAAGATAAATAGAATGAATAAAAATATTTGATAGCATAAAAAGGTATCTATACTCAATAAGTTTGAGTATACTATGAAATCACTAAAAGAGTATAATTGGAATGGTCCTAACACAAAGAATTGTTAAATGACTGAGGTGATGGGTACCCCAATTACCATGATTTAATTAATTCACATTGTATACCTGTATCAAAACATCACGTGTACCCTATATACATATGATGTATATGTACTCTTTACCCATAATAATTAAAAAGTTAAAAAATGCATTTATACTTGAAATAATTTATGATAATCATTGATCTTCATATTAAATATTGTATTGCTTTATATTTCTTCCTACATTTCTGTTAATCAATTAATGTGATACACATCAACAGAATAAAGGATCAAAGCATATGATTATCTCAGTAGATGCAGAAAAATCATTTGACAAAATTCAACATCTTTTCATAATGAAATATATCAACAATCAGGTATAGAAGGAATGCACCTCAACATAATAAAGGATCTATATGACAAGCTCATAGATAACATCATACTCAATGAAGAAAAATTGAAAGCTTTTTCTCTAAGATTAGAAACAAGAAAATGATGCCCACTCCCATTATTTCTATTCAACATAGAACTAGAAGTCCTAGCTAGAGCACTTATGCAATAAAAAGAAATAAAAGGTTTATACTCTCATAATTTCCCAAAATAAAAAAAAGAAAAAGAAATAAAAATCATCCAAATTGAAAAGAAAGAACATTGTCTCTGTTTGCAGATGTCACAATTTTATCATAGAACACCCTAAAGACTCCACCAAAAAACTATTAGAACTAATAAATTCAGTAAAGTTAAAGGATACAATATAAACATACAGAAATTGGTAGCATTTCCATACACTAACAACAAACTTTCCAAAAATTAAATTAAAAAAAAAATCCCATTTACAATAGCATTACTTGGGAATGAGGAGATGTTGGCTAAAGGGCATGAAAAGTCCCTTTGTATAGCAGGACAGCTTAAACAGGATGAATCAGTTCTAAAGATGTATTGTATGGCATGGTGACTATAGTGATAATACTGTATATTTCAAAATTGCTTAGAGATTAGATCTTAAATTAAAAAATAAGTATGTGAAGTGATGTATAAGTTTAATTCACTTGATTTAATTATTTCATAACGTATACTTATATTAAAACATCATGTTATATACCATAAGTATATAAAATATTTATTTGTCAATTATATCTTCATAAAGCTGAAGTTTACAAAAAGGAAATGCAGAGTAAGAAAAGGATTTTATAAAATTACAGAGTTCCACCCAAAAGTGACCCAAATTTAATGTATTTGGAATCCCCAAAGATGGGGCATAGAAAAGCATTTTTGAAAAAAATCATAGCCTAAATTTTTCCATATTTCATATAAATATTGAACCCTGAGATCTAAGAAGATCAATAAATCTCATATACAAGAAACATGAAGAAAATCTTAAAAGCACATTATAATCAAATTGCTTAAAACCAGCAATAAAGAGAAAATCTTAAAAGCAACCAAAGGGTCAAAAGTTTGCATTAGGTACAGAAGAACAAAATTGTATGACAGCAGATTTCTCATCATAAACAATACAAGTAAGAAAACAATGAATCAATATCTTTAAAGTTCAGAATGAAAAAAGATGCACTTTTTTTAAAAAAAATTATATACCCAATAAAATATCTTTCAAAAATGAAAATGTGGTAATACAGTTTTAGGCATAGAAAAGCTGAAAATTGTTGTCACCAGCAGACCTATACTACAAAAAATGCTAAAACAAATTTTTCAGGCAGAAGGAAAATTATTGTCTGTTGAAAATATTGATCTTGGAATAATAGCATCACAAATAACTATATACAATTAATGTCTTTCTGGTTATTCAAATATCTTTAAAAGATTATTGAATGTTCAAAATGGCAGAAGTATAGTAAGGCATTTATAGATTATATAAAATAAAATATAAAAATAATAGTATATAGGTTAATGTGAGAGAAACAGAAATATACTATTATAAGGTATATATGTATTATATATAGGTATAATGTTATTTGAAATTAGACTAAATATTTAAAGACATACTACAGAACAATAACTAATAAAATAGTACAAGAATGGTTATAGTAGATAAGCCAAAAATAAGTTAAAAGTGAAACATTAAAAAAGCACTTCAAAAGAATACAGAAAAAGAAGACCAAAAAAGGTGAATAAATAAATAACAAATAGCATGGCTTTAATATAATCATGCCATTAATCAAAAGGAAAGCAGCCCCTTTTTGGATGCCCTGACAGACTGCACATAGCGTGTAACTTAATTGCAACTAATCACTTGTTTCTGTCCAGGATGTTTAATTTTGAATAAGTCATGAATATGTTCACTTTCAGAGATAAAATCGGACAGCTGGAATCTAGCATCTAGAGTAATGTACACAAATTCTCATTGCTAGTGAATCTCTGGGTGGTGACAGAAAGTATTGAGTTGCAATTGTACCAGATATGGTATTCCTATGCAAATAGTTTCAATGTGTCATGTGTCTTATCTTTTTGTTTCACATTAGAAGTTGATTACTTGGTTTTAGATCTATTCATTTGGTTTTGTGAGCTAGTTAATATCCTTTTCACAATAGTGGCATATTCACTGGTGAAATCAATAATTGCTGACTTAAAATCAAGTGATGCACATCTTTGAATGACTATATAAACCAGTCTATTGGTTTTACTAGTTGCAAAGAACAGAAACAAATTTTTTTTATATCAGAATTTTATAGGGATACATACATTTTGGTTACATAATTTGCTTTTGTACAGTTTGAGTCAAAGATTTAAAGTAATTTTAAATTAAACTGTAAAATTTGATAGCAGAGCTTGCATTTTGGTAGTAGAAACAAATAACAAAAACAAAACAAATAATTAAATTAATAACAAGAAAATTAGTTCAGTTAGTAATAGGAACTATGAAGAAAATATTTAAGTAATGGGACAGAAAATGATTAAGGATGTTTCAGATGATAACTTATTTAGCTTGGGTGGTTACAGATTTAAGCACTAAATGTTGGGTTGAGGATATAATTATTGAACAGAACTTTGAAGGAATAAAATAGATGGGCATTCCTCTTATTATTATTTATTAGAGAATAATCTGCCAATGCCTTTAGATATTTAGACAATAATAAATACAAGGTTATAAATAAGTATTTTTCCTGATTATAAAATGAAATACATATCCCTGTGTTTCCTTGTCAGATTAGTATATGAGATAAATACCTTTAGTTCCAAATTGTGTACCAGAACTGTTATATTGTTAAATCAGCCATAGATAAAAATGTCCATATACTTATAGTCATGCCAGCAGGAATTACCAGTTTTGTTGTTATTCAAATTTTTGTCTTTCTCATGGGTGAAAATTTTTATTTTAGCACATCTAAAGTTATTTGTTTTTTTTATTTTGGAAGTTCCTATTTCTTAACCTTGACCAGTTCCTTTTTAAATGAAAATTTTATTCAACTGATAAGTTTGTTTTATATGTACACATTGAAACTAACTTCTTTCCAAACTCTACATATATTCTTCTACCCTTCAACATTTATTTAGGTTCCTCTCGCCTCACCTCCCCATTCCTTTCCTATTGTATGTAAGCATATCTTCAAATGCCTAGTTGAAATCACTGCCCTGGTGTGCCTCTGTAATTGCTGGAGTGTGTCATATCCTTTGATTATTTTCAAGATACTAGTAGGTAATTTCTGTCTAATTTTAAATTTACTGCTAAGCAAGTCAATTATGTCTTAAGTTAATTATGCATTTAGTACATCAAATATAAAATTAATTGATTCTAAGTGTTGTGATGAAAGTGTAGTAGGTATTTTAAAATAAGATAAAGTGAACTTAGGAAAAGCCCTGGTTAAATTATTAATTTTCTTCTTGTGAAAACAGTGAACTTGTCTTAAAGCACTGAAATATAAAATCTTAATATTTCAGTATTTTAAATCTCCCTTAGTCTGTTTATGTATCAACATTCCTGCTGGAAAATAAAAATTGCATCCCATACATTATTTTTCCTATAGTGCAGATGAACAGAAGATGATAACATCCTAAGATTTAGAATCCAGGAGAGTTGGAGGTTCCACTTAAACCTTGACACCTAAGATGCTTCTTCTAACTTAGTCTTTTCCAGAAAACACTAAATTGGAGGTTCAGGCCCTTGTGTAGCTATAAATAAGACACTTTAAATATCATCATATTTATCATTCCTTGTGTATGTCTTCCCTGGAAACCTCTCAGAAAAATGATGATTGACAGAAGAGTAATCTGACATTAATTAGTCTCTATCAACATTCTATCAATTTAATTTGACTAGCCCTCTTCACAGTGTTTGGAGAGGACCTGGGATGGTAGAAGCAGTCAAATATTCTGAGAGGGTGAGGAGAGGACCTTCTTAATCCACTGTGGGACTGCCTAAACACCATCAAGATTCATTTCTATCAGTTTTCCCTGCTTCATTAAATTGAAGAGCTCATGTAGCTTATCTTGGAAATTTCTTTCTTATCTATATTGTTATCAGTTTTGCTTCAGTCTTTCCTAGTTGTCTGAGGCCTGGGTCTGCCTTGACACACCCATAATTCCATATTAAATTTGCCTCTGTTGGTTCTTGCTTCTCACGTATTGAGTGCCTAATGCCAAATTCTAACAGTAAGATTACCTCCTAAAATGCAATTCCTGGAAATTCCTGCATTTGGAAGACATTAATAATGAGTTGGCTATGGCCATTGGACAGAATCAGTTGATGCTATGTGTGAAGAAAGGCCTGTTTAGAACCTCATTCACTGGTCACAGCCTTCGTCCAGCATTAAACTGTGGAGATCTGCTCAATACTGTTTCATCACATCTATTTTCCGAAGTGCACTTGGAGAATTGGCTGTATTTATTATATTGTTAGGCTTACATATGAACTTTTATCTGAGTTCCAGTCACAAAACTGAATGTATACTCAACATTCTCAGGACTAGAAGTCTAAATTTAGTCTGAAAGATTTCCTTTGAGTATGGTTAGTCAAATTGTTTTTCAATATCTTTGTTCCTTATTTATCTTATAAAAAGAGTTAGTTCCTTTACTGGGCTATCATTCAATAGCTTTCAGTAGCATTTCTGATGTATTGCTAGCCCATATGCATGTGAAATAGTGTAGTAGAATATCTGAAACTTGATATATTTTATATGCTCAAAACTGTCATACTTTTAAAAAATATAATTTTATTTCCAATATATCTATTTTGTTATATTCTGTTTTGAAAGTCTTTTGAGTGTTTTTTCAAAAGGTATTGCCATGATTGATACAAAGCTAATGTCTTTATTCTTAGAAAATTGTAGTTTTTACTCCATGCACACATCTTTTACAAAATGTAATTCTACTATATTTCTTTAAAAAAATAAGAAAAAGTAAGCCATTTTAATCTGGTAATATTTTATCACCTATCCTTTAAATATATAAAATAATAAATAGCTATTGGAATCAAGGTTCAGCTTTTCAAATAAAGAGATATAAGTAACCATAAAATAATTGATTGCCATATTTTAAGAATATAATAGAAATATGTATCCTCTTTATCCGTTGTTTCTAAAGCACAATGAGACAAAAAGATAGTGGTGTAGATAAACAGTTTGTATAGGCTTTAGTTTTCCTCTGGATCTATCTTTCCCACATCCTAGATTTTCTGCTTTCATGAGTTTTCTTCTACAGTATTTTTTTTCCTTGTAAAAGCTGCTGTTTTCATATATTTCAGTTCAAGTAAAATCTCTTCAAATCTGCATTATTTACTATCATAACATCTAACTAATTTATTTCTTAGCACTACTTTTATTCTCTCATTTACTTGCCTATTTATTTTTCCCTTATTATAAATAGGCTTTGTAAAGTCACAAACTGTCTTTTATGTTACCAGTAACCTATAGGAGACCTTAACACAAGTCCTTTGTCAAATATATGCATTACAAGTATCTTCTATCACCCATAACTTGCTATTTTTCTTTCATAATGGAGTGTTTTAATGAATGTAAATTCTTAGTTTGAATTAAGTCCAATTAAATTAATCTTTTCTTTTATGGTTAATATTTTTGATGCTTTTTTAATAGATTGCCTTTACCCCAAATCATAACATGTTTTCATATTTTTCTCTATAAACTAAACTGATTTACAGTTTATATACAGATTAAGTTCTGTTTGTATTAATAATATGTCTTAGAGGTAAAGTCTTATATTTATTATATATTTGAATAATAATACTGTTTACTAAGACATTTTAAAACATAGTGGCTTAAAATCATTTAGCACTTACTTAGTTTATGAACCTAGGGGTCAGATTGCTGGTCTATCTTGTCTTAGTTGAGTTCATTCATATAACTGTGATTGGCTGGGTATCCATTTATCTAAGACAGCTTCCTTCTAGGGCAACTGAAATGACCCATATTCACTTAATATATCTTTTTCTGTTGTTTTAACATGCTAGTCTATGGTTATTTTCCTGGCAATACCACAGTTGTAAGAGTGGCTGCTGGCCCAAACATATATGTGATTTTAAAGCAACTTGCTTTACTTTGCTAACTTGCCATTGGAAAAGGCAAGACACATGGCTAATCCAGAGGCATGTAGGAAGCAGTTATAAAGTTTCCTGTCAAAGTTATGGATAGTGGGAGGGAGAAGGGAATACTGGAGCCCATCAGTACAATCCATCTGTCTATCTCCATCCTATGGCCATAATTATCTATATCCTGCTTATATATATTCTCTTATCCTAGAATACTATTTCACTCAATTATGACAGCAAGTTGGAAACTAGTATTTTGTGATCTATATTTGTTTCAAAGCTTACATCTTTGATTCATACACCTATTAAAAAAAAAGACAAGTTACCTTTGCCATATATCCATAACAAAATAGTGAAATAAAGATAGAATAACCTCAACAAACAGTCTCATTTGAAAATAGAAAGAATGGGATACCCATTGGAGTACTTGATCATATATAGCAATTCTGAAATCCTGCTGGGAAAATGTTATGATGTGCCTTACTCTGACTATAAATATATAATATAAAATATATTCAAATATTTTATATAATATAACATAAAATATATTCAGGCCTTCAACAGACTATATGAAGGCCATCACTTTAGAGAGGGCAATCTGCTTTACTCAGTCTACTGATTTAAATGTTAATCTCATTCCAAAACACCCTCATAGACATATCCAGATTAAAGTTTAACAAATATCTAGGCACCCATAGCCCAGTCAAGTTGACAATAAAATTTACCATCACTATAGTGATTTGTGGCCACATACTGAATTTGATCTGCACCTTGGGACCATGTCTTATTTTGAGTATCTACTGCCTGTTAGAGAGACTGAGAATGAAAAACACTCTTCAGAGAAGCTGGATGGTTCTTTTCTGTGTCTTTCAGGTTTAATTTATATGTCTGAGGTTGGCTGGCCTTCAGCTGATCTAACAGCAACTGGAGGGTCCTGCCTCCACTTCATACCTCTCATCTTCAGCAGTATAGTTTAGGTTTTTTCCATGGCAAAGACAGAAATTTAGTAATAAAGAACCAATCCAATTACACAAGTCTCTCCTTGTGTCACATTTTTAAGTTTTTCATTAGCCAAAGAAAATCACATAGGTGAGTGTAAGGTCAGACTGATATGATACTGTAAATCAGGGCATGGGTAAAAGAGAAATGTAGAATCTGGACCTTTAGGGTAAACGTTCTAAAACAAAGAAATGTTTCTTGAACTCTATATATTCTTGCATTATTATAGATCCTCCTTTCTCAATTTCCCTCAAAAATGTTTAGTTTTCTTAAGAATAGATGTTTAACATATTTAGCTAGCTGGAATAAGTGACTTCCAGCACAGTGTTCCTTTTATCAAAAAAGTCTTGATACCAAAACAAAACAGATAAACAAACAAAAGCCCAACAACAAATAAAACCAGTAAATTGAGCAGTGTGCTTAGTGGTGGAACAGTAATTGTGAAGCACCCTAAGGGTAATATGTTGAATTTCAGACCATTCTTTTTACCTATTAATATAGAAGCTTATAATTTTAAAAAATTTTTGATTGCATGCTAGGGTATGATTATTTTCAAAGGGAGAAAGTACTGTTGAAAATATTGAATAATGTGTTAGCAAGCTAAGAAAATGGTTTGGTCCCATATATTCAGGTTATGTTTTAACCATTTTTATTTTTAATAATCTTAATATATCAATTCCTGAAAGGAGAGCAACATTATTTTCAATGGTAGGGAAGATTAAAGGGCAAAATTAGAAACATTGGGTAACAGAGTTTCCGCATATTATTGTATGACATTTCATAATTGAATTACAATAATCATTAAAATAGATGATGAACTTGACATTGCACATTGAAAAAAGCTATCACCACAATCCTTCAAATTTAATATCATGCTGTAAATTTTAATTTCCTTCAAAAGAATTTATACAATAGAAAATTTATGGATGTAGAATCAATTTATTTTATCAAAAAAATTTAAATAAAATACTTTTACAGCATAAATTGTTAGAACTGGCTATTGATAAAAGATGGTGTTTGAAAATAATCATCACTTACTTCATTTTGAATGACAGTTAAAAATTGCTGAAATTGTTTTAAAATATTTTTTTCAATTCCCATCCAGCCATTAACTCTTTGAAACTTGTTTCTCTAATAACGGTATACTAAAACAAAACACAGGAACACCTTAGATATAAATTATCAAATGCAAGTTGCATTGCCATTAATCCTAATTCAATTAGACAATTTAAGCAAAAAGCAGTAATTTGTCATATAAAATATCTATGAAAATAAGTGGTATGCATAAAAAGTATATTTAAAGTATTTAATAGCTTTTACATGGTAACATGCTTAGGCATAATTGTTAAACTCTAAACTCTTATAACAGTGAATCTCTTTATAAATTATGTATTAATAAAAATTATGTACAGCTTATATAATTCTTTTTTATCTCATGATATGTTTACTGATTATATTTATTGAAATGTAATTTTATCTGTTAAATTTAATAATTAAAATTTGGATTTGTATTTTTCTTGACTTTTTCCAAATCTGTATTTTATAAAAAATTAGTCCTAATAGATGGGAAATTTTAAAAGTAATCTTCCTTCACTATAGATATTTTAGAACTGCTATTTTTAGGGTTGTTCAAATCTTCTGTAAACTCACTGATGTTTTTGTCTCATCTATCAGTTATTTAGAGAGAAATGCTAAAATCTCATATTTCTCTAACATTGCTATCTTATGTGTTGCTCAGGTACACAGACAAATTCCTTAAAAGAAATTGCTTGATTCTCACCATTCCCTCCTAATCTAGATTTCTGTCCTCGATTATAGCTGTCTGACAGTTCAGATTCCTACCTCTTTCATCTTAGTTCAGTAAAACATCCATTTTCTGCTCAAACTATTTCCCTATGTTTCACATTATAAATTATCTTAAAGTAAAAATCCAGAATGAATGTGAATGCTTGTAGCTGTGCTTCTCTTCTCTAGAATAAATCCGTCCCAATTTTGTTTGCTCCAATGCATTCAAATGGTTGTTTGATGTGTTTTGTCCAACTGCTGCAGTTGGTTTTCATGAGACGGTAGTAAAATACAAGCTACTTCATGTGACCAAGAGTGTGCACAAGGACTTCCTATTTATGCTACAAATATTTTAATGATTGCCTTTGACCATAGTATTAATACAACCTTAGTATTGTTTTAGGCCTTCCTGACTGATATGTTATCTTTGGCTTGTGAAATCCATAACTTGTTTACTTTAGGTTTGATTATCCTCCATCAACATACCTCAGCATAACTTAATCTCTATATAGTACAAATTATCCTCTTTAAGCCATACTAAATTAATCCATTTGATTAAAGTTTACTTGGAATTTTTGTAGTCAATGCATCCAGTTTTATCTGCATCACTAACAATGTGCCTTCTCCCAGAAATTTCACTAAATAATCCTCTTTAAGCAATGTGTTTTTTATTGATTGTATTCATGACAACAAATAAAGAATCATATTACATGAGAAATACTTAGAATACTGATGGAAATATGACCTTCCCAGCATACATTCTAAATTACTCCTGAATTATAATATCCATAAAACATGATAGAAAATATATTAAAATAAATTTCAAGAATACCACAATTTTCAAAATAGGAAATATAACACTTTTGATAGAAATAAAAAAATCATATATATATATATAAAATAAAGGTAAAGAAGCATGTTAAAATTATGATCCCATGTGTCAAAGACTGTCCTGAGAAGCAACCAGTGTATCTAAAGATAGAATTCAGATACCTTCAAAGTTTGAGAAAAAATTGGTGACTGCCCAGGACTAACATCAGTGAATTTTGACCTAGAAACAGAGAGACTAAAAATTCTGGCTTCTCTGGGACTCATATGGTTCCCAGGATGTGGACTTTAAGTTTTAAATTCAGGAACATTCTAAGAAATCAGGAATGAGTTGGTCATCCTATCCAGATACTATATACAAACTCAAGAAATTACAAGGATATTAGGAAAACTAACATTATTTACATGAAAACAAGCTGAAGAATTGTAGATTTATAATGAAATTAGAAGAGAGCTTCAAAGTAAGCATATGACAACATAGGAAAATAAATAAGAGACTACTATCATAGACTAAGAGGCAGCTACAGAAAAGATAGGCATAATTGTGAATTTAAAAAATTAAACGATGTTCCTAGTACTCTGGCAGACCAAGGTAGGAGGATTGCTTGAGTTCAGGAGTTCAAGACCAGCCTGAACAAGAGCGAGACCTTGTCTCTACTGAAAACAGAAAAAAATTAGCTGGCATGGTGGTGCATGCCTGTAGTCTCAGCTACTCAGGAGGCTGAGGCAGGAGAATTGCTTGAGCTCAGGATTTTAAATTGTTATGAGCTAGGTTGATACCACAGCACTGTAACGCAGGTGACAGAGAGAGACTCCATCTCCAAAAAACAGACAAACAAACAAACAAAAGATGGGCTGAATAGCAGAATGGACACAGCTAAAAGGCTAATTATCTTAAAGACTACAATAAGAAATTTAACCAGGATGTTGCACATTAATATAAAAGTTGAAATACACGAGGGAATAAAAAAGACATTGCAAAATCTCTAATTAGATTTTCAAAAGTAAAAAACAAAATTGGTAGAATGAAGAAGACAATTTAAAAAAATTCATTCCTTGTTCCAAAAGCCCAGTGTGCACAAAAAGCAAGTGTAAAAACAAAGCCCAGTGTGCACTAAAAACAATAACATATACAAAAATAAATAAAACAATATATTTTTTTGTGGAAAGCATATCTCTAAAACTTTTTAGAATAAAATAAACTACAAGATATCTTTGATATATGGGATAAGGTGGAAAAAGATATTCAATAGCAAAAACAATAAAATAATATATTTTAAAATTTTTATGGACAGTTGTAAAAAAAAGACAAACCACTCTAAGAGAAAATATTTAAAATGCGCAATACTGATGAAGAATTAAAAAAGAATATATGTAAGGGATACCTACATATCAGTAAGAAAAGATAAGCAGCCCAGAAGTAAATGGCAAAGTATATAAATATGTAGTTCACAAAACGGAAAAGATATAATCATTAAATACTGAAGCAGTGACTATTCCTGGAACCAGGGTTAGAACATATTTCTCAACCTTCCCTTGCAAATAATTTTAGCCAGATTACTGAGTTCTGACCGATAGACTGTGGGTAGAAGTGATATATGCCAATTTCACTACTGGCTTATAAAATCTTCCCAATTGAATCCTCTGTTCTCTTCCCTTATCACCTAAATATAGAGACTTTTGAATGTAGAAAAGTGTGGAGCCTTAAGATGAAAGGAGTACAGAAACCTGGATGTCTGCATGGAACAGAATCTTCCTGCTAGCCTGCTTTGAACTGTAAGTGATGATGATAATTTTACTGTAGAAGAAACAGAGATTCTTGTGGTTGTCATGGCCCTTTACCTTTCTTTATTCCTGCTAAATATTATGAGTTGTTGAAATTCTCTAGTACAGTAAAATATCTTCTGTGTAAAAGTTTAGTGCAGGGTTGGGGAACCTTTTCATGTTGGAAGACCACATTAATTTAGCTGTAATCAAATAACACCACATTCAAGAAACTTCAATTAGATATACTTAAAAATGTACATATTTGTAAAAATACAACCACTCTGCACTTCATAATTTCAAAAAATGAAAAATATTTAATTTTAAAGTTAACTAACCTTTTAATGACTTTGTTGTGTCTACTTTTTGTTGAAAAGCATTTTGAATATTTGGTTGCAGCATGTAGGTCTGCAGTTTCAGTTGACCCTGTAGATGGGTATCAGTCGACTATTTGTGACATGAAGGGCATCTTGACATGGGTTAGGTAGGAGAGTGTAGATTAGCAGCAAGAAGTGGTTAAAGAGCAAGAAAACATTTTTTAGGCATGTTGCCAAAGGTGTGGGTATTCCACTGCATTTTCTCATATTTCAATTGAATCTTTCCTAGTATCAAATGAAGACTTTTAAATGTCATCTACTGAGAGCTCGATCAATTCCATCTGTAGTTTTTTGGGTGCCTTGGTGATATCAACTAGGTGAGGCTGAAATGCTAATTTGTGGGTGATGTCATGATTCTCAAAGTCAGTGAAACCTTCATTATATTCTCCAATAAATAGACTATAAAAGCTGTGTATTCAAATGATTTGCATATATCATCCTGCTCATCATTGACTTTTGCTAACTGGGGAAAGTGTTCATCTGAAATTTCTTTTTGAAGAAGTGTTTTGGAAAAGCTTGTTGTGAAATGCTTGGATTTTTTTTTTGCCACATATCATATATAGACTTAGTTTTAACTTGCAAAGAAAGATTCAAGTTATAGATTTGACATGTATCACAGAGAAATGCTGTATTCCTATAGAAATCTTTCAATAATTCACATTGCTGATTCTGTTCTTCATAAAATTTAACTATCTGTTCTCACAGAGATAAAATTTTAGCTAACACTTGTCCCTGCAATAGCCAACACACTTTAGAAGGATACAGCAAATCCACACTGAATACCTCACAGTTCAAATTTAGCATGTTATGAACTGAGTCATGTTACATTTGCATCAATATAGTTAATAATATTTATGACTTATTGGAAAGTGTCACAAAAAACAGAGATTTGTTGATGCTAGATACAATGAAAATAAATGAGAGCATCTGGATTTGTTAAAACCTTTTCTTTAAATCCGTGCAATAAAACCCTTCATGTTTTCCTCTCTTGGAAGGTGCACCATCTGTACATACACTCACTAAATTTACCAAATTTAGTACAACTTTATGATATTTATCTTGAAAGTTGTTAAAGATACCTATTTCCCGTGTTGGGTTCAAAAGAGTACCCAAGGCAAGTAACTCTTTGTAGCAAAGAAAATCTTCTGTTATGACCCGAATGAAGTATAAAGCCTGTGCAGTAGTCAGTAGTATCAGTTGATTCATCCGGAGCAATTGAATAATATATATTTTCCTTTTGCAGTATTGCATGAAGTTATTCTGTTTAGTCAAGCATGAATTCATGCTGCCAATCAGTTATGGTTCTTCCTGAAAGAGGCAGTTTTGTACTGTGAAACATGATCAGGGTCTAAGCATCCTACAACTTCGACAATGCATTCTTTCACAATTTCTACATCACAGATGGCTTCCATTTTTCCCCCCAAGTATATAAGCTACTTTATAAGTCACTTCAGTGGCATTATTTCAAGGTCTTATTAATGCTTGAAAGAATTGTCTTTGCTTTGTTTTTCATCTTTTAATTTCTACAACACCACCTTTCATGCCTCCCTCTATTTTAAAATATTTGTGGTCCTTATTATTGTTATAATGCTGATGAGCACTGAATTTCTTTAATGTTGATATCGCAGTATCACAAAGCAAGCAAAACATTTCATCTTTAGCAAAAACAAGATAACATTGTAATTCTCAATCTTCATTAAATGTC
>VBSM01003204.1:21050061-21066612 GCA_008086735.1 Cheirogaleus medius
ATTAATAAAAATAAAAGGATTTGTTCTGTAAAATTTGGATTCAGTCAAAAGGCCTCACTCAAAGACCTAGAAAATCACATGTGGCCTTAAGGCCACAGGATCCCCACCCCTATGTTAGTTTATATGGTTTATGGATACATGCATAGGAAGGAAAACACTCATGAGAGAAATACACAGCATCTTTAGGATAGTTTTTACTTCTGGAGAGAGAGTGGGAAAGTATTGCCCAGTGATATTTAGCAGTATTCACATCACTGATTTAAAAAAACATCTGCCACAAATATGGCAAAATACTGCATCTGTTTTCTGTCAGGTAGGTGAAGGGTATAAAATGTACTTTTAACATTTTTATGTACTTAAATACTTCACTACTAAAAATAAAAATAAAAATAGAACTTGTAAGTAACAGCTAATAAATAAATAATGTCTGGATTTTTTAGATTAAAAAAACACGGATTTTCAGTTTGAGTAATCCCATCCAATACTGAAAAGAAATAATGTATAGATTTTTATATATGTGGAATTTAAAGCTTTTGATCTTTTAATAGACACAAGAGGTGTTTTATTATTATATATTGTTTATTTAAAGACAAGATAAGATCTTATTATATTAAGTCATAGTGCATCAGCATGTCTAAGTTCTGTAAGATTCCTTTTACTATGTCACAACAGTGGATATAAGAAGTTAAAATGATGTTAAGGTTTGAAGTGATGGTAGATTATTTAAAATTGAGAGTTAGTATAGTATTTATGAAAGCCTTTCTATTTAGGGTGTATTTACTCACCCCTTATACAAGATGTTTCTTCTTTCTTTATATGAAATGAAATCCTCATACTCTTTTAGTTTTGGAAATTCTTTGGATTTAAATCTTGGGTTGATTTCTGATAAAATTGAAACTATTAAGCTCTTGTTTATTAATTGGTTCTTCTAGTATATTATGGATAGAAACAGATATTATTTTGTTTATTAGGGTAAAAAATAATAAAATACTGAAGTGTATTACCTTTTAACATACAGTGGACCCTTGAACAATGTGGGGGGGCGGTTAGAGGTGCCAACCCCATGCTGTCAGAAATTCCCATATAACTTTTGGTTCCCCCAAACTTCACTGAAAATAGCCTACTACTGATTGAAAGCCTTATCAATAACATAAACAGTGCCTTAACATATATTTTGTATGCTATATGTCTTGTATACTATATTCTTACAAAAGTAAACTAGAGAAAAGAAAATGTTACAATATTAAGAAAATGATAAGGAAGAAAAAATATATTTACTATTCATTAAGTAGAAAGTCGATCATCATCCTCTTCACCTTCATGATGAGTAGGCTGAGGAGGAGGAGGAAGAGGAGGCGTTGGTCTTGCTGTCTCAGGGATAGCAGAAGGAAAAGCAAATCTGCGTGTGTGTGGACCCGTGCAATTCATACCTGTGATATTCCAGGGTAAAGTGTATAATCAGTCTGTTTAGATTTTGTTTAATAATCATTACCTTTGGATACATTGATACAAATGTTTTCATATTTACATGCATAAAGACCAGGCTAGTGGTTACCTGTATACTGATCTATTATTTAGCTGTTTAATCCCTGTCTGGCTGTTAGCTGAGACCTTTTATTATAGAATGCATCAGGTTGACAGTCTTGTATTAGTAAAGTCAAATATATAGTTGATTTTTACTGTCATTTATTTATAGTCATATAAAATATAGATTAATTTTAAATGCCTAAAAGATGGGTAAACATTATTTTTTAAGGTCCTTATATTTACAGGTTAGAAATTAAATTTTCTGATAAGATTCTCTCATCTAATTCTCAGTACTTTGTCTCATTCTCAGTGTTCCCTATATATTTACCCTAAAACATGTTATCTTGAAGTGTTTCTGAAGTATAAAATTTCTATGTGAAAATATGTATTGCCTGAGTGATTGCTTTATTCTTCTGAATGTTGCTCTGGCTTTAGATTTCTCTACTGGGGAGAGGTGAAACTGAGAACAAACCTTGAAGCTTATTAAAATTTTTAACTTGCTACATATTAGAGAAAATTTTATATCATTTAACTTCTAGTGAAAATATCACTAACTTAGGCTAAGGACCATTTACAGAATCAGTTAAGTAATTCCCATAAATCTTGTTCCAAAGAAACATTAAGAAAAAATTCCAAAAGAATTACAGAACCCAAAAGAAATTTCAGAATTTGCAATTGGCAGGACATGAAAACTTAAGCAATCTCAGGCTTCTGGTTAAATATAATGACAGCTGCCCTCCAAATATACCCATTCCCGTAATCGAAATACACTAAATATATGATCTTTCTCTGATGCTATAAGTAGAGTCCAAAATTAAATTGTATATAATAAGTGGATGGGGTATTGCATGGTTGTGAAAGTGTTTAGTGTTTGTTGTCACATAAAGTTCAAAAGTAAAAACTCTGGAACACAACTGAGCAAACATTAATCTGGGAAAGTCTGAAATAATGAGAAAGTTACTGTGCATCCTAACTACTCCTCACCCCCTACAGAAGAATAAGTAAAAAACAAACAAACACAGAATAGCTTTACTTCTCAATCTGGAGATGGGCTGGAGCAGTCACTGATCAAAATCTGACTTTGCATCATTAGTTAGGAACTCAATTCTAGAATTTTACTGTATCCATAAAGATATATCATAAATAAAATAGAAAAGCTGGCCCTTGCACTATAAACAAGAGATGAGAGAAAACTATATTTCAAAGTTTAGGATCAACTATTGGTGAGAATGTAAAACGATGCAGCCTCTATGGAAAACATTTTGGCTGTTTCTTGAAAAATTAAAAATAGAATTATTATGTGACCCTGCAGTTCCACTCTGGTTATGTATCCAGAAGAATTGGAAGAGAATTTCAAAGAGATATTTGTACACACATTTCCATAACAGCATTATTCACAATAGTCAAGAAGTGGAAGTAACCCAAGTATCCCTGATGGATGGATTAATAGATAAACAAAATGTGATGTGTGTGCATGTGTATATATATAAATAGACACACACATAGACCCCCATATGTATGTATATATATAAGTATGTATATGAAATGATATTCATACTTAAAAAGAAAGGACATTCTGAGACATACTGTAACATAGACAAACTTTGAGAACATTATGCTAAGGTAAATACAATGTGACCAAAGATGAATAGTGTATGATTTCATTTATATGAAATAACTATAATAGTCAACTTGTTAGAAAAAGAAAGTGTTATACGGTGGTGGTTTCCAGGGAAAAGGGGAGGGGGAAATGGTAAATTATTATTTAGTGGGTATGCAGTTTCAGTTTTGCAAGAAAAAGAGTTCTGGAGATTGGTTGACAACAATGTGAATATGCTTAATGGTACAGAACTGTACACTTAAAAATGGTTAATATGATAATATTATGTGTTTTTTTTACCACAACTAAAAAAAAATCAAACTATAGACTCAATGTTCTAGTGATCTCATTTTAGCATTAGTAAAGAAATACATTCTTGAACTAAAAATGTGGTACATTTTCTGAAACAGCTTTAGAGGTAGCTTCAAATACGTGTAAAAATACTGACTCGTTCTTAATATATAGGTAGAACTGTAGGACACAGAAACTGTAATGACAAAAATAGCAGAAAGCCTTCCCTCTGAAGTATGGAAACATTTTTATGAGCTGGTCTCCTACCTCTAACTCTCATTAGTTTTTTTGTTTTTTCTCTCTGTGGCCATTCTGAGATAGCAGTATCCTGAATATAACACAACAGGTAACATTTAGAGGAAAAAATCAAGTAGATCCTTATTTTATATCACACACCAACGTAAATTGCAATTGCTCTAAATTGGTTTACTATCAAACCTGCAAGAAACATTCATGAATGTTTTTGAATGTTTAAGATGCTGGGAAGGGATTTTTAAAAATAATAATTTTCATTTCAAAATATTAGGGGGCACAATGTTCTTGTTACATGGATGAATTGTATAATGCTGAAGTCAGGGTTTTAGTGTGCCCATCACCAGAATAATAGGTAAGTTTTATCCTCTCCCTACTCTCAACCTCCCCTCCAGCTTGTGGCACTCCAGATCACCAAGTGCAGCCCCTTGACTGAATCCAAATTTTACAAAAGGATTTGTTCTGTAAAATTTGGATTTAGTCAACATGCCTAACTCAAGGATCCAGAAGACCACATGTCGCCCAAAGGCCACAGGTTCCTCATCTCATAATGCTCTCTAGTTCCATGCAAGTTGCTGTAAATGACATTATTTCATTCCTCTTTATGGCTGAGTAGTACTCTCTATATATGTAAATACTGCATTTTCTTTACCCACTCACCAATTGATGTACATTTAGGTTGATTCCATATCTTTACGTGCTCTGATAAACATTTAGGTGCAGGCATTTTGTGATATGATGATTTCTTGTCATTTGGGTAGATATCCAGTAGTGTGATTGCTGGATTGAATGGTATGTCTACTTTTCGTTCTTTGAGGAATCTCCACACTGTGTTCCATAGAAGTTATACTAATATATAGTACCACCAGTAATGTTCCTTTTCACCGTATCCATGCCAACAGCTGTTGTTTTTTCTGATTTTTTAATAATGTCCATTCTGATGAGGCAAGGTGCTATTTCATTGTGGCTTTAATTTGCATTTCCTTGATAATAATTATGTTGAGCATTTTTTCATATGTCATTTGGACATTTATCTTCTTTTGAAATAATTCTGTTCACATCTTTTTTCCACTTTTTAAATGAGGTTATTTGTTCTTATCTTGCTGATCGTTGAGTTCTTTGTAGATTCTGGCTATTGGCCCCTTTTTTGATGTATAGTTTGTGAATATTTTCTCCCATTCTATATGTTGTCTATTTATTCTATTGATAATTTACTTTGCTGTGCATAAACTTTTTAGTTTAAGTTCCATTTACTTATTTTTGTTGTTGCTGTATTTGCCTTTGGGCTCTTAGTCATAAATTCTTTGCCTAGGCCAATGTCTAGAATAGTTTTTCCTATGGTTTCTTCCAGAATTTTTATGGATTGAGGTCTTACATTTAGGTGTTAATACACCTTGAGTTAATTTTTTAATAAGGTGAGAGATAAGGATCCTGTTTCATTCTTCTGCATATAGTTATCCAATTTTCCCAGCACCATTTAGTGAATTATGGCATCTTTTCCCCCATGTATGCTTTTGTTTACTTCGTTGAAAATCAATTGGCCGTAGCTATACAGTTTTATTTCTGGGTTCTCTATTCTGTTCCATTGGTCTGTATATCTACTTTTATGACAGTACCATGCTCTTTTGGTTACCCTTGTAGTATAATTTGAAGTCAGATAATATGGTGCCTCCAGATTTGTTTTTTTTGTTTGTTTTTGTTTTTTTGCTTAAGATTGCTTTGGTTATTTGGGCTCTTTTTGATTACATGTGAAGTTTTGGATTATTTTTTCTAGATCTTTGAAAAATGACATTGGCATTTTTATGGGAATTGCATTGAATCTATAAATCACTTTGGGCAGTATGAAGATTTTAATAATGTTTACTCTTCCAATCTATGGGCATGTAATGTTTTTCTGTTTGTTGGTCTCGTTTATGATTCCTTTCATTATTGTTTTGTATTTCTCCTTGTAGATATTTGTCACCTCCTTAGTTAAGTATATTCCTAAGTATTTTATTTGATATATCGCAGCTATTGTGAATGGTATTGCATTCTTGATTTGACTCTCAGCTTGACTGTTATTAGTATATATAAATGCTACTGACTTGTGTACATTGATTTTATAACCTGAGACTTTGCTGTATTTATTTACTAATTCTAGGAGTCTTTTGGTAGATTCTTTAGGGTTTTATAGAGCAAGATCATATTGTCGACAAATGGATAGTTAGACCTCCTCTTTGCTGATTTGGATACTGTTTATTTCTTTCTCTTTTGGGATTGCTTTGGCTAGGACTTCAGCACTCTTTGGAATAGAAGTGGTGACAGCAGGGACACTTTTCTTCTTCCAGTTATTAGGGAGGATGCTTTCAATTTTTCACCATTCAGTATGCTATTGGTTGTGGGTTTGTTGTAGATGACTTTTATTATTTTGAGATATGTTCCCTTTATGCCTAATGTGTTGAGAGTTTTTATCATGAATGGGGTGCTGGATATAGAATGCTTTTTCTTCACCTATTGAGATGATCATATGGTATGTGAATTTACTTCTGTGGAAGGGATTTTTTTAGTAAGAGGAAGGGGAATGTGAAATAAAAAGTTCAATAGATCAAAACACTTGGAAAATAGGCTTTCTCTAGATTAAAAAATGTAATAAAAGTAAGAACAGAAAAGGATGAAACAATATTTATACAAAATATAACAAAGCTTAAATATTCTTTTTATATAATGAATAAGACAACACTCTTAATTGAGGAAAACAAAGAATATAGATTATTTACAGAGGGAATTGAAATTATCAATAACCAAATTATGATCATTTAATTTTAATACAAATAAAAGTTAAGCAAATAAAGATAGCAATGATAAATTTTTCTTTTCTTATAAAAGTTATAGATATTTAGATAGAAAATAGTACAAAGTGCTATAATCATGTTGAGATTGGTATTCCCCTACATTGTTGGAGGGATTTTAGATTGTATTGAAAACCTCAATATCACTACATTATTTGATAATATGTTACTTTGCAAGGAATCTGTGAAAAGAAAATATCAGAATTATGAGAATATATGTATATTCTATAACATTTAGGATATAACTTAAAATTTAAAAAATGTAAAATAATTTAAAAGGTATAATGGCTAAGTTCTACATCTGCAAGAATAAGCCTGAGTTTTAAAAATCATTTTACTTAAAAAAAACTTGTCATAAGTTTTAAAATGCCTGTATTAGAAACAGTGTAAGATACAGAGAAATTATAAATTATTATAAAATACATTAATGAGGGTTTTAATTTTCATATTACAGTCAAATTTTTTCCCCTTTTAATGTTCTTTTCTACTTTTCATTTTGATTATATTGCACGCACATTACTTTTTGGTACCAGAAAAATAAATATTTTGAACATGATTAAGCAATGATAGAACCCAGAGTTAGAATACTCGTGATGTACTCAGAGGTCTAAATAAGGTTCTATATACTTGTTATGTATGTGTATTCCAACCAAATGTTCCATTTTCTAGTCTGTTTCATGTGGGTCGCTGTTTCCCAGATATACAAAGTGTTTGGTGGTAGGTTTAGTCTTCACAATATGTAAGTAACATTGAATTTTCTTATCTTTCAGGATGAGGAATTGGAATTTAACTAATGATTTGAGAGAAGTTGAAAGAAACTAGAGGGTACAGTGCTTGGGGTCCTAAGCAGTGTGATAAACTGTCATCTAGAAGTATTTATGGGCAGGGTCCCAGTTAGACTGTGAATCAAGAAGATCAGATAGGACCAGAAGGAAAAAGAGATATAAATAATTTATTTATGGAAAATTTATATTAAGGTAGATTCTATGATTTCCTATCTGTAGATGAGACTGCTTTAAAAATTGAGTGAAGGCTGACATTTCAACTTAGTATCAATAAAATTTCATAATGAATTTCAGGTTCTCTAATTTAGCTCTTTCATCATAGTCTCATAAACATATTTGTTCATCTGGTATCCTATAGAACTCATTATGCTTTACTAGTTTGCGTTTCTTTTTTCTCTACTAGACTATGGCTTTCTGTTAAATAGAATCTGTATCTTACTTTTCTTCTGGTTCTCTTGCTTAGGACAGAGCTTAGGACCAAATAGATGGCCAGTCAACGTGTGTTTCCTCACTTCCTTTTTTTGTTTTTTTTGGGGGGGTTGCAGCTTTATTTTATTTTATTTTTTAGAAAATGAAAATAAAATGACTGAATTTTTATTCAAAAAGGTAGGGAAACCTGAAAAGGTGTAATTGTACAGTGAAGGAAGAGTTGTATTTTATTTAGTCACCTTCTAAAATATAAAAATAATTCATAAATTCTTTCTCTTTCCCATCCTCCTCTCCTCTTAACTAACATTACTGAAGGATTCTATGTGCCACCCTTTGTAATACATATTTAACATAAAATATCTCATTTAATCCTCATTTTAAACCAAGAAATGGTTACTGCCTTCCTCCCAACCCCCACCAAATTTGTAGAAAAGAAAATAAACAATCAGCCTGGGCAAGAAACTTACACAAGCCCATACTTGTAGCAGAAATATGAATAGGGATACAAGTTCAGCTGAAGTGAACTGTGCAGGAATGGAGTAGATAAAACTGGAGAGGTAAATAATATCCTGCGGTGTTTTCAAAAATATTTTGACATTATCTAAATTGATGTTTATTATCTAAATATACTCTGAAGGTATTTTGACATCTTTTGTAAACTAGAAGTCATTTAAATTTTGTCAAAATTTGTAATAAGTGCAGATAAACTCATCAAGGATTCAAATCTCTGTATCCACCAATGTGGCTTACAATTTTCAAAAATGATCCTATTCCCTTAATATGATCTATAGGTTTCTTAATAATTCCTTAGATTACTTTATAATTTACATGAAATGATTTGGATAAAAATAACATGTAAATGATGTTACTATATTTTATTTTCAATAATTCAAACAAAATTAGTACTCTTTCCATTTTACTAAAAATTTTAAAACATATTCATATTTTATGACATCCAATAAACAAAATAATGTCAATCCATTTTTCCCAATAATATGATTGACTTTATTGGTCTTCAGCTTTATCAACTGAAATATACAGGGAATTGTTAAAATGTCAGAGCTTCCAATTTGATTCCACAAAAAATGCTTTCAACACATTTTTCCCCATAAATCAAAAACTGTGCTCTGAGGCAGATTTGTAACTTTGGATCAACCTGTACAGCTGAGCAAACGTTTTATCTAATGAATTTAATTAAGAGTTCAAATCTGCATTAGAGACGAGCTAAATGGAAAATGTAGCCCTTGAAAAAATAGGATTAGAGGACTTCTGTTTTCTCCATATCTTCTTCACAAAGCTTCCTCCACAGAGATTTTCCTGGGCTAAATGCCTCTGGCTTACGGGTCAATCCAAATGTGTCCTACGTTAATCTTACATCTCAAACTCTTAGCATGATGAGAGATTCTTAAAAAGGAATGCTAATTCAGAACTCAGAGAACTATACATGGCTTCTTACTTATGGGACAAATGAGAGGTGTAAGGTCTAAAATTAAACCTTTGAATACAACGTATATTCTCCAGTATTAGATCTGAGTAAAGCCTTCCAATCACATTGCATTTATTTATCTAATAAATAAAGCCTCATTTTTAGAATATTTTTCTTTTGCATTCTTTTGGTTGTGTAGTTCTATGTACATTTGTAAATAAATGTTTCATTTTAGAATGGTAAATGTAGTGCAGAATTATTGCAAATATACTTCAGAGTTCACATATACCCCATACCCAGTTTTCTCTCTTGTTAACACTTTATATCAGTATTTGTCACAATTAATTAACCCATGTTGGCACATTGTTATTAACTAAAGTCCATGCTTTCTCAGAGTTCCTAAATTTTTCCTTAATGCTATTTTTCGGTTCTAGAATCTCATCCAGGTTATCATATTACATTTAGCAGTTATTGGGTCTCTTTAAACTGTGACAGTTTCTCAGATTTTCCTTGTTTTTGATGGCCTTGACAGGGTTTTTGGTAGATATAACCAAGAATTTTGTAGACAAAGCACTCTGTTTGTGGTTCTCTGATATTTGTCTCATGATTAGACTGGGATAATATGTTTTTGGAAGAAGACCAAAGAGGTTAATTACTATTCTCATTATATCATATCAAGGGTTATTATTACTAATATGATTTGTCAATATTGACAATTAGGTGTGAATATACCCATCCTCTTCTCCCCACTCCCACCTGCCCAAAATCTGATGAATGTTACTACTATATGTGCACATAAGTGGTGATCTGTTGATACCAATTTGATGATGAGTACATGGGGTGCTTGTTTTTCCATTCTTGTGATACTTCACTTAGTAGAATGGTCTCCAGCTCTACCCAGTATAATACAGGAGGTGCTAGATCACCATTGTTTTTTGTGGCTGAGTAGAACTCCATAGTGTACATATACCACATTTTATTAATCCACTCATGTATTGATGGGCACTTGGGTTGTTTCCACATCTTTGCAATTATGAATTGTACTGCTGTAAACATTCTAGTGCAGTTGTCTTTTTTATAGAATGCCTTTTTTTTCCTTTGGGTAGATGCCCAAGAATGGAATTTTGGATCAAATGTTGGTTCTACTTTTAGCTCTTTGAAGAATATCCATATTACTTTCTACAGAGGTTGTACTAGTTTGCAGTCCCACCAGCAGTGTATAAGTGTTCCTATCTCTCGCATCCACGCCAACATTTATTGTTTTGTGACTTTTTGATAAAAACCATTCTCACTGGAGTTAAGTGATATTGCATTGGGGTTTTCATTTGGTTTTCCCTGATGATTAGAGATGTTGAACATTTTTTCATATGTTTGTTTAGCCATTAGTCTATCTTCTTTTGAAAAGTATCTGTTCATGTCTTCGGCCCACTTTTTAATGGGATTGTTTGATTTTTTCCTGCTGTTTTGCTTGAGTTTTTTGATAGATTCTAGTTATCAGCCCTTTATTGGATGTGCAGCATGCAAATTTTTCTCCCATTCTATAGGTTGTCTATTTACAAGATTGTTTCTTTGGCTGTACAGAAGCTGTTTAATTTAATCAGGTCCATTTATTTATTTTTGTTGTTGCTGTGATTGCTTTTGGAATCTTCTTTATAAATTCTTTGCATTTTGGCTTTAGCCAGTATCCTTTTGATTGTCTCTTTTCTTGATCTCCCATTAAACTTCTGTCTGTCTGCTTCTTTTGGTATCAAGCCCAGTTGTTAGCCTCCATTTATTGCTAGCTGATTATTCTATTGTTGGGAACCATGCTCTAAGGTATAAATTGCTCCACAACCTAATCCAATTAATGTTGGATCACTTGGCAAGGGCTGAGATGTTGCTATTTTTGAGGCTTGGAAGAGCTCTTCTACTCACGGTATTGGGGGAGATAGCACTGCCACTTGGCTGCTGAATCTGCTGAAACAGTTCTTCCTCAAGGCAAAGCCATGAGTAGATGGGAGTGGGCTAAAACTCTCCTTCTTGAGCTCTGTGGATTTTTGTTAAATTTGATCAATTCTATCAAATTGTTGTAAGCTCTAGGAAGAATCTCTAGAGACTTCTAATGATTGCATTTGCAAATTTTGAACAACTTAATAGATATCATTCAAGGGAGATATCATTCCCCTTGCTCCTCACACTACCATTCTGAAAATCCCATCTTACTTTGGAATTGTTGGTCAATTAATTGAAAAGCAGGTCATAAGCAGACAAGTTAACACAAATATATACAACACTAAAAGAATTACTTTGGGAAGAAATATCAACGAAATGTAGGAGTTTTTATCCCAGTGTTATTGATAGTAAACAGTAAAGGAGAGAGTGACAAATTTCCAACCCTTAGTGCAGAATATAGCATATATTTGGAGCATGAGCTCTCTAGCACATCAACAGTTCCCATAGTGATGGATGCATCTAATTCCCATGGATTTGGATATGTAAGTGGCAAATAATGCCTAAGGTTCTGGTACTATCTCAATTTTAACATGCATAACAAATTCATACTATAATTATCAGTAGGCAAATTAAATGTGTTTTCCAAAAAAAATGAGTTTAAAGACAAGAAGATAGCCAAAAATATAACTCATAAAATATTAAGGGAGAAGGGACAAAGGTAATGACAATAAAACATACATCATTCTTACTAGTTCCCTCAGGCAAAAGGGTTATAATGGATAATTGTGAGCTGATCTCATTAAACATAGCAGACAAACAGTTTGTGTTTTGGCAAAGAATAATTTTATTTATAATGGTTAGAACCTAGGTATTAATTTTGGCCTAGGTTATTATTAAAAATCTGGAATAAGCAATAAGAAACAACTGTAATGAAAGCTTAATATGAGAATGTTCATGATGCTGTACAGGAATGATTGTGTATGTGTATGCCTGTGTATGATTATGAGAGTGTTTCCGAAGAATGAAACACAATTGTAACTGTAGTAAGAGTGAAATTAAATCAAATGCTTAAAGCTGTAGAGAAATAGAATCCAATTGGTGGCAAAGATAGATATTAAAAAGCTAAGTAAAGTCTAAAAAATGTTATGAAGACACAGATACAGGAAACTATGTGAGCATAAGATGTCATGGGAGGCTATCCTGAAGAAATATTGTAACCTTAAGGGAGAACATGCTGCACTCAGGAATCAAAAAGTGGTCCTTTAGAGTTGAATTACAGTGAATCAGTAAGAATTTACAGAATTAAGATATAAATGAGGTATAAATGCAAGAACTTAAGAGGTCCTAAAAGATGTATTTTTTCAGCCTACAAAAGTTAAAAGCAATTAGATAATTTAATCAGAAGGATTACAATTAGATTTGCACTAAAAATTCAACCACATTTCCACCTACCACTAGGAAGAATAGATCGGAAAAGAACTAAAGGTAGGAAAATGAAGGCTAGTTTGATAGTCCACTAACCTGTATTAGTGAGTGAGCTAGGATGGTGGCAATACATCTATAAATGATTAAATAAACATGAGAGATCTTTGGGTGGAACAGATTTGGGAAATGAGCATGAATAAGAAATAAATCATAGCATTCTGGTTTCTGCTTGAGCAATCAGTTGAAGTGTAGCTGTAATTTCTGAAAGAGGATATTGAGATAAAAAGGATCAGCTCTGAAAAGGAACAAAATAAATTTAGCCTGGGATATTTTTAATTTAAGGCACCAATAAGGCAACGAATTATGGAATTTGAAGAACCAATAAAATTCAGATATAGAGTTTAAGAGAGAGCTTAAAGCCCATATTGCGTATTTAAACAATAGTAGTTTAAGTCATGGGAGTGGATAGGATCTCTTCATAGGAATATATATAATATATGAATATATATGTGTGTATATATATGAATATATGTGTATATATATGAATATATCTGTATATATGAACATATATGAATATATGTATATATATGAAAATATATATGAATATATGTATGTATATATGAATATATATATTTCTCATATATATATGAGAGTGATAGAAAGAGAGAAAAAAGAGGAGGAGGAGACTAAAAAAAGTAGAAGTATTTCAAAATTTAAAGAGCAGCTGAAGGAAAAGTAGGTGACAATGGAAATGTGAAGGAACAAATACATCACAATACTATTATCTACAGTGTTACAGATGAGAGTCCTTTTAGAAGAAGGATATGGTTATTATTGGTACTGCCTAGTCAAGTCATATAGAAATTGAAAACCTTCAAATGGATTTAATGACTTAGAAGTTATTAATGTTTTATAATAAGGTATTCCAGTGTGCTATTCAGCTGATATTCCATTTAGATGTTTAGCAATCCCCTATTAAAATATCAATAAAGAAGAAAAGAGGTTAGTGGTACAAAGATTCAGCACTTTCTATGCTTCCCATGGTTTCTATTGCTTTTAATAAACTTAGAATAAACTCAAAACTAAAGCAGGTATCATGTCAAAATTGCTGTGTACTTGGCAGAGAAAAATTAGCATTAGACTAACAAAGGAATGGAAAATGAGAAAGAGTCAGAAACACAGCTGGACTTCTTTTATAATAGAAGCATTGTACAATGCCCATGTAATACATTCTATCACTCCCAGCACTTGTTAATAAATAAAGGGATGATTAGGCAAAGGAGAAACTTTGAGAAGTCCACTGATAAAATTATAGGAATTAGGGTTTTTGCAGTGTTTGAAAATGAATCATAGATTGCATAAACAATCAAAAAAATAAAGTAAGCAAGGAATACCTGGAGACTATGGGACCTTAAAGGTGTTCACATTAAAGTTTAGTACAAAATTACTACCAGGTGATGTTAATATTGTTATTAACATTACAGTGTCCTGAAAATGCTAGGCAATGAAATTATCCAGGAAAATTACATTAGGTGTAGGTATTAGAAGAGAAGAGTACTTTTTTCTTTTTTTTAACCTTATAGGTAATAGGATTATTTATACAAAAAATCATATGATAATCTGATGAACAAGTATCAGAAATAATAAGTGGTTCTGTTAAATGTTTTATTTGAAATAAATGAAGAAAAATCACAGATTTGTTTTATACTAGAGTGATAGGAAAATTATATAAAATAAAATATTTTACCCACAGCAATGAGAAAAGTGCAAAAATAATTTTTTTCTAAGAAAAAAAGAATTATCGAGGAACTATGCTTTTTAAGATGATAAACTATAACTAAGATTTGCCATGAACATGGAATGCAATAAATTATGTATTTTTAAATCAACCAGACCTCTCTAAATTAAATTCAATACATGCCTTCCTATTATAGAACCCAATGAAATTTATATAAAACTTAAAATGATTCTATAATACTTCTGAAAGACTCTGCTTTCAAAATTACTCAAGACAATTTCAAATGGAAGGGTAATGATATAATTTGCCCTTTAGATGTCAAAATGTATTTTAAAGCCACAATGTTCAGATTATTTAACATAAGGTTAAAAATGAGTTATAAATAATATATGAAAATGATTTTTTTTCTGTGGATGCTTTCTTGTAAAATATCTTTATAACTAATAATTATAAGCTTTGGCCTAAAATACAGTGTGCATTTTTTATTAACAAAACTGTACAGTGAACTATGACAAATGCATTTATTTACCTAGAGATTAAATATTTATTCAGATTGAACTCAGATATGCAGAGAAATTAGTTGCCTTTGTTTTTCTATTATAATAGTTTATTTAATCTATCAATTTATCTCACTGTATAATTAAAGTATACTAAGTTAAATTTAATATACTCTGATTATATTAGATTAATCTAAAAATTTTAATAGTTATAAACTTTATTAACTTACCAAAAATAAAATCTGCTTTATAAATGATTTTTAAAAATTTTAGAATATATATACATATGCTTTGTATATGTATATATACTTTGTACAAAAGTACAAAGATCATGCACAGAGCTCTCATATACCCACTATCCAGGTTCAGTTTGCCCTTTTATAGTTTTATATTATCTTGACACATTTGTCAAAATAAGAAGCAACATTGGTGCAATAATATTAAATATATTCTGTAATGAATTCATAAATCACTAATTGTTCCATTGATGTTCCTTCTCTATTCCAGAATACCATATTGCATTTAGTTTTCATGTCTCCTCTATCATCCTCCTTTTATAATTTTTGATCATTCTTTGTTTTTCATGTTCTTGAAAATTTTGAGGACTACTAGTTAGTATTTTGTAGAATGTGCCTCAATTTTGGCTTGTCTGATGTTTTTCTTAGTCTTGGGTGATGGATTTTTATAGAAGAATATCTCCAAGAAAAAGTACCTTTTTCATCATAGTATATGAGGGATTGCATTATACCCACATGACATTACTGGTAGTGTTCACCTTGATCATTTGATCACGGTAATGTCTGCCAGCTATTTCACTATAAAATTAGTTTTCCCCTTTCAGTATTCTATTATTTGGATAGGTGTCACTAAGTCCTGCCAACATTCAAGGCATAGCGGTTTAAATTCCACTGTCTTGAGAAGGGGATAATTGCATATAATATATGATATTTTTTTCTATTTGGGGTATTTGTCGCTTCTCTTCCATTTACTCAATTATTTAATGCTTTATATCAGTTTAAAATCATCAATATATATTTGAATCTTAGTTTTGTAATCTAATACTATATTTTTGTTGTTGAAATTGTTCCAGTGGGGAATCTTCCTGTTGGGGTCGATTCCTATAGCACTTTGACATGCCTCCGTCCTTTCATTTCCTGAGCACTTTCTTACTTTTCAGATCTATAAGATATTGCCATTTGATCTGGTACTTTCCCTGACCCCACCCTAGAATCAGCTATTTTACCAAGAATTCTGGTGATTTTATTGGCATATAGTATTTTTTAATCAAGTGCCCAATGCTGGGTATTCATTCTCATTGCTATTGTAGTATCACCATGTCTAAGTTCTCTCAAAAGACAGAGACAGGTAGTTTATGTGTGTATACTAATGAATGTTCATATATCTATATTTTTATGTATCTATCTATATCAATCTATCTATTTATCTATCTATCTACATATAGCTAAACTTGAATTTGTACTGATGTCTTCAACTCTAATTCAGGAACTCAGGATTCAGACTAGCCTTCTCTTCTTGACTATCTGTAACTTCTCTCACTGAAAATGAGAAATCTGACTCCTAACATTCACAGTTCATTTAGTTGTTCATTCAACCCCAGTTTACATGTAAATCTGAATTGTTAATCTGTATCATCATGAAAAATAAATTTACCAACTAAATTTTGAGTACCATGTTCCTGAAGAGTTACATTTGTCTTTAGTTTTATGGTTTTCAGTCAAAATTACAAAGATGTGGAATCAACCCAAGTGCCCACCAATTCATGAGTGGATCAACAAAACATGGTATAATATATATTATGAA
>VBSM01003204.1:21078692-21100215 GCA_008086735.1 Cheirogaleus medius
CAGCACTTTGGGAGGTTGAGGCAGAAGCATTGCTTGAGACCAAGAGTTTCAGAACAGCCTGAGCAACATAGTGAGACCCTGTGTCTACAAAAAATTTACAAAGTAGTCAGTCATAGTGGCAAGCGAATGTAATTCCAGATACTTGGGAGGGTGAGGAGGAAGAATTGCTTGAGCCCTGGAGTTCGAGGTTACAGTGAGCTATTATCATGCTAGTGTACTCTAGCCTGGGTGAGAGAGCAAGACTCTGTCTCATAAAAAAAATGAATGTTGACATATTTTGTTGAATTAAATAAGAAAGATGGAGTAGTACTGGGAATAAGACCGAACAATAAGTTAGGGCCAGATTGTGACTTAAATTTACTTGGAAGAAAAAGTCATCCTTTAAAGGGGAATTATATGGCCTGATATTGATTGATTGATATAGGTTTTAGTTTCTTGACAAAAATTGTCTTGCCTCATGATGGTTTTGTGTTAACTCAAAAGGGCTATATGTTCACAAATTCATTGGATAAATTACAAACTGTCAAAGAGAGATGTGATATAGGGGAGTAAGTCAGAAATTAGGGACCTGTCTTCTAGTATTTGTGTGATCTTTAGATGATCCAAGATGAATAAACCTTGTGAAAGTGAAATTCTAGGAAATAGTAGCTTACAGTAAGTACATGGATTTTCAAGGTCACACAAAAATCCATCCCAAATCATAACATAGGAAAACATACAATGAAGATATCTGTTGAAATTATAGAATAAAATTGACACATAACTGCAAACTTTGAGAAAGCCTGAGTGTGGTGTGCGTTTTGTTTGACTCAGCTTCAAGGTGATAGAACCCACTAGTCCTGATGAAATTGTGTGGTAAAGGGGAGCAGGATCCCTCCATGCCCAATATTGAACTGAAGGAAAAGTACAGTAGAACCATAGGGAAAAATAGAAGATTTTAACTAATATTATTTTCATAGTTTGTCAAAACAGAAGCCATAGACAACTAGGTGTAGATGGTTGTGAGTTAGGTCATAAAACATAGGGACATAGACACACATGGCTCTGGTGAGTAGATGTTTTTAATAGATATTCTCACTAGGTGTTTAATGTGATCCATTCAAAATTAGAGCTGTCAAGGAACTTCCAAGACAGGAAGATCACCAGCTGAATGGGGTGTTGCACTTCTCCAGTGTGCTATAATGTCCAATAGATCTTCATAGTAGTCCTGGAACAAAATCAAACCAGAGTCAGATAAGATGCTACAGCTTTTCCCAAATGTAGTAATTTCTATCAGAAAGTAAGTACAATTCTCCTGTATAAAATTCTGTGACTTCAGAACTTTAGGATTCTGAATGATTAAAACTAAAATTCTAGCCTCATACACCTTGCTATGGGCTGAATTTTCTCCCCCCAAATTCATATATTGAAGTTCTAACTTCCAACACCACCAAATGTGACTATATTTAGACACAAGGCCTTTAAAGAAGTAATTAAGGTTACATGATGTCATTAAGATAGGCCTTAATACAACATGACTGGTCTCTTTATAAAAAGAGATTAGAACACAGACACACACAAAGGAAACACCATGGGAAAACAAAGGGAGAAAAATAGCCATCTACAAGCCAAGGAAAGAGACCTAAGGAGAAATCAACCTTGCCAACACTTTGATCCTTGGACTTCTAGTCTCCAGAGCTGCGAGAAGGTAAATATCTACTGCTTAAGCTACCGAGTCGTTGGTACATTGTCATAGCAGTCCTAGCAAATTAATATACCTCTAATGCATAAATTCTAAGAAAAAGTTATCAACTATATTTAGAAAATGTTAAAGAGCTTCCAATTGATAGCCATTTGTTCTAGCTTTAAGAAAATATATATTATGAATATGTATTTTCTTTTAAGTATGTATATGTAAAGGGAAATGAGATGAAAGAGAAGTTTTTGAAGAGGTAAACAGAATATACAAAACATATTTGAAAACAATACTTTATTTCAGATTAATTCATTAAAGCAAATTAGAAGCAATGAATTAAAATTCTATTTTGTTTGAAAATTAAAA
Source organism: Cheirogaleus medius (assembly GCA_008086735.1). NCBI lineage: Eukaryota > Metazoa > Chordata > Mammalia > Primates > Cheirogaleidae > Cheirogaleus > Cheirogaleus medius. Next base: position 21,080,734 of record VBSM01003204.1, read on the forward strand.
AACAATTATAAGATAAATGAAATTCATATATATTCAAATCTTCAGCATTCTGTATATGTCCTTTATGTTTAAATAAGAAAATTTTATTGATAATCAAATGTACTTTGAGATTTTTCAACTTTTTAATGTTATTTTGGGTTTTAGGAGGATTGGGTATTAACAGGATTCTAATGCTTAGCTCAATTTTAAGCTTATGGCACAAATGCTGCTCACCTTAAATCCCATTTCAAAATTCTATTCTCTTCTTTACTGTTATCCTTAGTCCAAATGACTTTCATTTCTTCCGCTTAAACATCCAAACAAGGCTACTTGTGTGAATGACTTTTATTGCACGTATGGGGTAGCAGATAATAATAATAGAATGTGATAAGATAAAAACTTTAAATTACACACTAAATATCACTATCCTAAAATTAGATGTCCACTACACATAAAGGTGACATTCTCCCTGGCTTTCTTATGCTATTTATTGCTAGATTTCAATAACTTTCCCATGTTCCAACTGCCAACTGATTGCTCTCCCTTTCCAAAAAAAAGTTTATCTCTTATGTAGACAAATTAACTTTTTCTAATGTAAACTTCTTCTGCTTGTGTTATGCTCGGGGCTTCATCTCTCATGTTCCACTATCTCTTATGCCATTAAGGTACTTTACCTAAGACAAGGAAAATTTCTCTTCCTAAGAGGAAGTTGCCCTTCTTTCTAAATGAACTCAATAAAACAGCACACAGTTTTAATTTTCTGGTTTTTGGCCATTTTTTTACAAGCAATGATTAATGATAAGCTAAGACAACAATCTGAAATTAATATAACTGAAAGAGATAAGAAAAAAAATTTAAGTGCCCCTCAGCTAAAAAATTCTACACCAGAATGTAAAATGCCTTAGAAGAAATAAATAGCAGAAAATAGAACAATCCATGCAAAAACTGGCTTGTGAACACAGACACACACATACACACACAGAGAGAGTTTATTAAAATTCTGAAGGACAGGATAAATGAGTGAGATTGTTTACAAATAGAAAAAAATATATAGTAAGCCAAAACATGCAGTGGTGGGAGACCTTTTAAATGGTCATAATATTGATCACCCTCATTTTTTCCACTGGCCATTAGGGGATTCAAGGAGTCACTCACATTGAAAGCTGTTCTTAATTGATTGTAGTCCTTGGGTAATTAAAGGACAGGGAATAAGAATTAACTTACATTTATTGCCACCTGCCCCTCACAACAATTCTGGTGCTACCATGATTCTACTTATTTTTTCTGCCCAGAAAAAGCAATATGCTGGAGAGAAAAGCTGTCCCACAACCTATTCTCTGACCATGGTGCTGAACTTGTATGCCAACGGCTGCTGCTTTCTCTGACCCTTAGGCCATTCTCTTTACACAATAATTTACCAGTTTTTGAGTTCTTCTCAATTATATATCAGTATCTGTATTTAATAGATAGAGATATATATTTACATAGAGAATTGATATATAAATATATATCAATTATATATCTAGATCTAGATAGATGTATAATAAAGATATACCCCTTTCTATCTTATACAGTATTTTAAGTAGAATAAATATTAGTATTTGGGGGGAAAAGCAAGAAATGAAACTATAATGTTAGAAGGGACAGTTTATAACCAGATGTAAAAAAGACATTTTCTAAAAGGCAAAGCTAATCAAAGACAAAAATGAACTACTTTGTAAGGTTTAGTGATCCATATTTCTTGACATATTCAAGTACACATTTTAAGAAACAATCAAGAGAAATATTTTTAAATGATTTCTGTTAAAATTATCTGAAGGATTCTATTATTCTAGACATGACATTAGTTTTTGCAATGTATCATGGGTTCTTAATCATGCTACCAATAAAGTCACACACTTATCTTTTTCTCTAATCAACAAAAATACATTTCCAATGTCCATACACATTTTTAACTTTTTATCCCAATGCTGATTTGTTACTCTCTTATCCTCTCTTTATAAAGCCTGCAACCATTTTGTTATTTCCTATTGCAAACATGATGAATATGGTAACTATTCTCTTTAGAATTCAATATCTGAGAAAATGTATCAATAAAAATATAGCAGTATGATAACTTTTTGATAATTATAAAATTAATTTTTGAAAATATTTATCACCTGGAGTGGATTTCTGTTATTTTTCCCTCAATACTTCTGCCTGATAAGAAAAGTGAGTCATTCTTTAGATATTATTACCTGATACTTTTCCACGATATTTTTACTCATAATAGATTTTATTCACACAGTCAACTTTCTTTTATCCTGGATTGGGCTCCAGATTAGGCTGAGGGAAAAAGTTTTGTTCAAATTGTTTAACAAAGAAAAACTATAAAATTATCATAAACTAAATACAAAGTTTTAGAGGTTTGAAATGTAAGGTATGCTTTCTTAGAAATTAATGGTCTTTTCAGAGACCATATTCAATAATGTTCAAAACCCCAGTATTCTTACATCTTGTATGTTTCCTAATGAATTACTATCCAATGATTAAGAAATAGACCTCATGGAACATGATGTAAAAATACTAAAGTTACTGAAAGAAAACCAGGAGCTATGTATATGTGCCTCATTATCAATGATCTCTTGAACAATTCTTTATCTTAAAACATTATCCTACCCCTTTCATTTTTTAAAGATAATGATCTATGTCTTAGCAAGTTATTTCTTCATGATTTGACAAAGATATAGGTTGCAAAGAGAATTGAAATAATGTGATTTCTTTTCCCAAAATTCCTTTCATATTTTTCCTGGACTCTCACTTTTTAAAAAAGTCAAACTTTGTATAAAAATAATGCATGTAGCTACAAAACTTGCATGTAAGTTTGGGATGTTTATTTTGGTTAATACCTTTTTCTCTGGAAGCAAACTTTTCTGTATAGTTCATGAAGAACTTTAGAAAACATCAATGTGTAAACCCACAGAGTAATAGTTTTGTATTTTTCCCATCTCTTGCGAAATTGAGCCCTCTTAGAAATTTATTAATGGTGTTTTATCCTCTTAGCCGTTCTCCCTTACCCCATTTTCTAAAATGGGTTAGTTTCACTTGGACGCCATTTTTGTCATCATGTGGTCTCATCAGGTTTCAAGTACCATTACAAAATGACTGTCAGGTTTTTTATAAAAATAACTTAAATTCCTCTAATCTAAAGTACCAAAGTTCAATAAGTTATTTAGCTGTCAAGCCTATGTGACAATGTTAGACATGAAACATATTTTATGTAATATACATTTCATGTCCCCTAGTACTGGAAAAACCTACATCATCAAAGTTGTACAGAAAGTTAAATCAAAACAATAGAAAAAACCCAAACAACTTTGAAATTCACAAAGAAAAGAATACATAAAAAAATTATGTTTTCCTCATGGTGCAAAAATAGCAAACAGAAATATTAAAAAAAAACCCAGTCATTTAGTTGTATGTGTGTATTTGCATGTATGGGCAGTTTTAGTGTTAACTACCACTCCTTCGGTACATGTATACCAAGAAAATTCTTATGTTCCCAGGGTTAAAGAACATTACTGATCATTAGCAGATAGTCTTTTTTCCCCCTATTATTCCATGATATATGAAACACCTATGTGACAAACTCACCCTGGTTCTGTATTATTTTCTGGTTCACTAATTGCTGATCTGCTTTTGATGATTTAGAAACAACATTCACAAGTCTCCAGTATTTGTGGCTATAATTCTTCAAAGATCTGTCATTATATCTTACATGGTATGATATAACAAATGAATACCAGCATTCCTGTTTTTCAAGTTTGTTCTTTGTTTTCTTAGTCATTTCTGTATAAAGTATCATTCTGAAGCCCAAGCTAGAGTGCAGTGGCATCTTCATACCTCACTGTGACCTCAAACTCCAGAGCTCAAGCCATCTTCTTGCCTCAGACTCTTCAGTAGCTAGAACTACAGGCATGTTCCTTAATGCCTGGCTAATTTTTCTATTTTCAGTAGAAACAGGGTCTTGCTCTTGCTCAAGCTGGTCTTGAACTCCTGGCCTCAGGAAATTCTCCCACTTTGGCCTGCAAAGTGCTAGGATTACAGGTGAGAGCCACCACTTTTTAATAAAAATATCATTTCATGAAAGTAAAACAAAATAAAATATAGTTTTATATTTTCTTTCAATGAAAAGATAAGTTTTATATTATGAATATTTAATATTTCTGTGTATTATGACTTCTATTTTACTCTAAATCTATCACATATTTTATTTGACATTACTATAATAAAAGTATAGAAACATAATAAACCTATAATTTTCTTTTTCAAATTAGGTGTAAGGTTTTCAAGTTGTGTATTCTGATGACTATTCTTCAAATTTCTTAGAATTGTTAATATTAATATATATTTTTCATTGTAAATAATTGGGTTTATTGCACTTGTAGTAGTTTATATTACTATGGATTAAAATTTCACATGCAATGTAGGATTGACTTTGGTCTATGTGATTTGCCATTTGTTAAGATTATTTGTTTTTCCTTTATTAATGAGTTTTAAAACTATACAATTTAACTTTTAAAGAGTATATAAATGTTCCCTTTTCACTGCACCAATCTATTGTTTTTTGACATTTTAATAATGGCCATTCTGACTGGAGTAAGATGGTATATAAAAATGCTGCTATTTTTTTGAATGTTGATTTTATAACCTGATACTTTGTTGCATTCATTTATCAAATCTAAAAGTCATTTGAAGGAATATTTAGAGTTTTCTAGGTATAAGGTCATATCATCAGTGAAAAGAAGTAATTTGACTTCCTCTTTTCTAATTCAGTTGCCTTTATTTCTTTCTTTTGCCTGATTGCTGTGTCTAGGAGCCTTTCAAGTTAGTATTTTAGTCCTCCATCTTTACCAGATCCAGAATTGAGCAAATATACTGAAGGGGATCATCTGAATACTCTGGGTCTCTGAGTAGCCAACAAAACTTTACTAGTTTCTTTATCTATGAGAAACAGCTCTCTAGAGATGCAAAGATGCCTGTGACCAGGACTGACTGTCAAATATCCTGATTCAAAGCATCTGCACATCTTGATTCTCCACACTGAGGTTCTCTCCTCATCAGAGTCTTATGCCCTTCCATTCTCATTTTCACAGTATCTCTCTGTTGCCCTCAAATGGCATTTCCATTTTTCCAGCAGTCTTTGTTGTTCTGCCTTGCTAGTAGGTATTAGCCTCTCATCTGGAAGTAATTCATTTTGATCTTTGAAAACTGGATGTTCAAAGGAATGCATCTCTTGATAGTTTTATTTTCCACTTTTATTATTAAAATTTAGGTTCCACACCTCAATAAATTTTGCAATTTTTATGTTTCTTAATTTCTGTAAAACATCATTTGTATCCCTCATCTATCATTTGGGCTCTTCATCAAATGATTTGTGATCTCTTTTTATCCATCTAGCTATTACCTATAAAATTATCTTATTTGGTCCATTTTTAGGTTGATAGTATTTCACACTTTAACCATTTATTTCAGCTGTACTTTTTATTTTTTTCACCACATAAAGTTTTTAATTTTTTGTAGTCAAAATTTACATTTATGTCTTATAAGGTTTATGTTATAATTATAAAATAATATCCCCATCTCCATCATGTATGCTAAGGTTTTAAGGTTTTCATCAGTTGCGTTTAACTTTTTGAGTCATCTAAATTTTATTTTGATATAAGAGTTAATATTGATTAAAAATATTTTTCCAAGTCAGTTTATTGTTATTCCAAATAACTTAATGAATATTCCATCTCCTCATTGAATCCTTGAATACCATCCTTAGCATGTTTTAATATGTTAAACTTCCTTAAACTTCCTGCATTTTACTCTATTTCTAGATCTTGTAATTTCTTTCATTGAACCCTCTTTCTGTTTTTAAGATTCACATAGTTTCAATGTTGGTGGATTTAGAAATATGTTCTAATATCTAGTAAGGCTCATCTTTTTTTTTCAGGAAGATCTCAGAGAATATTAGGGAAAAAGATGTCATTATTACCCTATTCAATAAAGATATTTACCCCAACTAACGATTTGCAATTTTTTTCCTGATTCCAGTAAATTTTCCTTTCTTATACCAAAATTATGCATTTGAAGAAATGATATATTTCCCATTATGTTTTCTTATTGTATAGATTATATATATATTGGTGGAATTTAGAAAGAAACAAAAAGGAAAAAGAAAGAAAACATAATTCTCTCCTAATAAATTGAAAGATAATGAAATACCATCCAGAGAGTTTTGAGAAAGAAATTTGGAGATACAAGGTTTTTATGATCATTAATATTGTCTTCTATGAATTCAGTCAAACAAAATAGAAAATAATTTTCAGAGCTCACAAATCCATAATCTTTCTGCTGTTTTTGAATTTTGCATAAAAGTGCCCTCATTTAAGACAAATGAAATTAAAGAACTTAGAAGTGTAAATATTGGAACAAATGTATAAAGGTGAGATGAGAAAAGATATAAATTAAGTTTTACAATATTATACCTTTTGTGTCATCTTGCAAAATTTTCTTCATCTTTCTGAGCTTCAGTTTTCTAAATTATAAAATAATAGTAACAACTTATTGCAATATAGTGGGGATTAAATAATATAATATTTAGAAAATACTTAGCATTATGATTTGTATATAGAAATTTCTATGTTTATTTTATTTTATTTACTTTAATTGAAAACCTTAACACTTATAAAACACTCATTATGTACCAAGCACTTGATTATGTTATAAACATTCACGTTTTAAGAATTCTGAGAGAACACCTGTTACTATTATTATCCACATTGCACATTGTGGCTATGATGAGGGCACCCAAAAAAGATGAGGTGTTACAATGTCACATGGTTAATTGGATTTAACCTAGGTAGTCTGATTTCAGAGCTCACTCTATTATGCAACTAAACTATATAAAATCTCATTCCTGTTAAATTTGTAAAACTTCTATGAATATTGTTAAAAATATTACAACTCCCAAGACATGTTTTAAGAATAGATGTATAAAATAAAAAGTGATAAATATAATAGATCTAAAAGCAACTGAATATGTTTTAAGCTAGATAATTTAGAAATAGGAGAAAATAAAGTGATTAAATAAATATCTCCTTTTTCCCCTCTCACCCCCATCAGCTAGACAGGAGGAATAATCTTCAGTATCTATTGCAAAAATGGTGACTATAACTAATAATAATGCACTATGTATTTCAAAAGTGCTTAAAAATTAGATTTTAAATGTTCTCACCACAAAAAGAAAGATAACTATGTGAGGTGATTGGTATATTAATTAGCTTTATTTAATCTTTACAATATGTAAACATATATCAAAACATCATGATTTACCCCATAAATATAAACAATTATTATTTGCCAATTAAAAATAAAATACAATTCTTAAAATGATTAAATATGAATAAAATTAATAAAAATTATTAACTATACTATGGTGTAATGAACAAAAATATGTTTATATTTTTTAATTGGAAAATAGGTTACCATGATTATTTTAATAATTTAAAATTAATCTCTTGAACAATGATAACATGACAGAAATACTATTAATCTTGCAAAGGAAAATATAATATAAAAATATAACACCAATATTAGATGTGCGTGTGTACAGAGTAAAATACATAATTCCTTATCTACTACTAGGAATGCTTATTGGCACAATATAAATGAAGGAAAGCATGGCAAATCTCTAAAGGCTTTGAAATGTTCAAAGAGTTGATTATTCCATTTATAGGAATATTTTAAGAAAATTATATGAGATGTATACAGATTTAGGTAAGCTTCCTTCGTTATAGTATAATGAAGATAATTTAAAAATTACTAAATGCTCTCACAAGAGAATTTTAAGCAAATTACAGAATATTCAGACAAATTGAAATGATCCAATAATGAATATATTTTAAAATTTAGGATATACTTCTCTGTTAAAATCAGGACTTAGTTACCTATAGATATTCACATATATAGATGCACAGATTTATTGCTCTTTGAAAATAAGCATTTATTAATAGAACTAACAGGTAAATTATATCAAAATTTTGAATAATTTTATTTACGAGAGCATGATTATTGAAGAGTTTTTATTTTCTTAATTTTCCAAAATAACTACAATGAACAAAATTGTTTAATAATTAGGGAATGAGTAGATGCTATTTTAAGAAACAGGCTAAATATTTGTATATTACGTTCATAATTAAATCAATATAAAAAATATAATATTCCATGGAGAAGTGTTTAAGTTTTATCATAATGTATTTTGTCAAGTTTTTTTTTCCAAATACAAAGAATGTATCATTTTAATGGTGGTGATGCCTAAGTCAAAATATTTAGTAATTTATAATAGTTTTGTATGGGTTTTTTTCTTTAATTTTTTACTCTGTCATAATTTCAGACTTAGAAACATTGCAAGAATAGAGCCTGGTTTTTATTTTTTGGTAGCAAGTAATTATTATTTTTTATGCCTAATAAGATAAAACATTTTACCAAAAAATAGAAGTTTCTATTGAAAATAATAAGATAGAACACATCACTCATCCTAATTTTTTGTCAGAAAATCTTATATCTCTTGAAAGTTAGAGGTTAATTTATTATAATATCTTTAAAATTAATATCTTCATTTATATTTTTACATTTTGTTTGTATTCTACTTGGGAAAAAACTAACACCATCTCAAATTATGGAAGTTGATATATTTAGGACAAAAATCAGTTCTATATGAAGCATAAAATATTAAAAAGGACACTATTCTTAGCCTTTATTCCAATATTAATGCAGAAATAAAAAATACTTATATGTACCAAGGAAACTTTTATTTTTTGTAACTTAAATATATTTTGCTCAAGTGGAATCAAAATATGCATATTACTTTGGTTTGAAATGAACATTTATTTTCTTATCTTCAATAAATTTTGGTAAGATGATTTCACTTTTCTATGTTTAAATTAAGCTACTAAGGAACACTTAGGTTTGAGATGTTCTTGTGGGAAGGAAAAATAAGGTCATACATTCAATTACCAAGTTTTTTTGCCTTGTGGTCATAAGCATAAACAGTGGATTAGGAGTCTGAAAACCAGGATTTTTATCCAAATGCTGCCACTGAATGAAGACGGAAACTTGAGATATCACTCAATCTCTTGTGGCCTCAGTTTCTCATTATGGGGTTAATTTGAGATATTCACTCAGATTTCATTTGTAAATATACTTTCATAGTTTATAAAATCCAAATATTTGGAAAATTTAGCAGATCTAAAAGGAGTATCATAAGGAATTGGCAAATGCTGATAAGCCATGAAAAGTACCTTACCAAGAAAAAGGTACAGCATATGTTTTTGTAGTAGAGGGAGTAGCAATTCTAAGGTTAGCAATCTAATCCATTCATATTTTTTCTCATTGTGTCAAGAACACTTAAGATCAAAATTTTAAGTGTGCAATGTAGTATTGTCAACTGTAGACATAATGTACAGCTGATCTCTAGAACTAATATATCTTTTTTAACTGAATCTTTGTGTATATTGAGCAGCAACTCCTGATTTCTCCCTTCCACAGCTCCTGGCAACCACCATTCTACTCTCTGTTTATGTAAGTTTGACTATTTTAATACCTTATATAACTGGGATCATGCAGTGTTTGTCCTCCTGTGACTGACTAATTTAGCTCAATGTCCTCTAGGTTCACTCATATTGTCAAACATGAAGAGAGTGTCTTCTAAGCCTAAACAGTTATTCCATTGAATGTATATATCACAGTTTTTTAAATCCATTTATTTGTTGATGGATATTCAAGTATTTTTTTTTTCACATTGTGACTATTGTGACTAACGCTGTAGTGAACATGGAAGAACATGTATTTCTTTGAGATCTTGAATTTGATTATTTTTTTGTATATATGCCGAGAAATGGGATTGTTGAACCATATGGTAATTCCATTTTTAATTTTGAGGGGAAAACCTCCATACTGTTTTCCATAGTGGCTTCACCATTTCTCCACATCTTTGTCAGCATATATTTATTTTAAATAATAATAATAGTCATAACAGCGGTGAAATGATACTGTGACACTGAATTCCATTATCCTGATAATTAGTGATGTTGGGGTATATTTTCATATACCTGGGCCATTTGTATGTGTTCTTTAGAAAAATGTTTATTCAAGTTTTTGCCCATTTTTAAGTAAAGTTATTTGGTTTTGTTTGGTATTTTATTTGTTGCTATTGAGTTGTAGGAGGTATTTATATATTTTGAATATTAACTACTGGTCGGATATGTGGGTTGCAAATATTTTTTTCCCATTCCACACATTGGCTTTTCAGTCTGTTGATTGTTTTTGTTGCTTTTCAGTTTGATGTAGTCCTACTGAGCTACTTTTGCTTTTGTTTATTGTACTTTTGGTGACATATCCAAGAAATCATTGCTAAGAGCAATATCATGAAGTTTTTGTCCTGTCTTTTATGAGTTTTAGAGTTTCAGGTGTTATGATTAAATTTTTAATACATGTCGAATTAAGTTTTGTGTATGGTGTAAGATAAGGATCCAATTCACATGTAAATATCCAGATTTTCTAATGTCATCATGCAGAGACTAACCTTTCCCCATTATATACCATGGCAACCTTGTTGAAGAAGAGTTAACATTATATGCATGGGCTTGGTGACAAATTTGTGGAATTTGAACAACATACATTTGATAACCAGTGAAGCAAAGAAGAAACCAAAAGGGAAAATTAGAAAGTATCTCAAGGCAAACAAAACATACCAAAACATAAGTGATGCAGAAAAATCAGTACAAAGAGGGAAGTTTATAGAGATCAGAAAGAAAAAAAAATTCAAATAATTTAACCTAATTTTACATCTAAAAGAAATAGTAAAAGATGAATAAATACAGCCCCAAATTAACAAAAGAAAAAATAAGAATAATTAGTGCAGAAATAAGTGAAATAGAAAATATAGAAAAAATCAAAACTAAGAGATGATATTTTTGAAAACATGAAAACATAAAAAAATAAACATTTGCTAGACTAAGAAAAAAAGAGGAAAGACTAAAATAAAATCAAAAGGAGACATTACAACTAATACCAAACAAACAAAAAGGATCAGAAGGAACTACTATGAACCAACTGGATAACCTAGAAGAAATGATACGTTCCTAGAAACATACCACCTGCCAATACAATTATGAAGAAATAGATACTACAAGGCTATAGTAACCAAAACAGCACGGGACTGGTATAAAAGTAGAGACATAGACCAATGGAACAGAATCAAGAGCCCAGATGTAAAACAATTTACATATAATCAACTGGTCTCTAACAGAGTGGATACAACATACACTGGAGAAAGGAAGTTCTAGTCAATAAATGGTGGTGAGAAAACTGGATGGCCACATGCAGAAAAATGAAACAGGACCCCAATCTCTTATGATATACAAAAGTTAATTCCAGATGTATAAAAGACTTAACTGTAAGGCATGAAACCTTAAAAATTCTAGAAGAAAATGTAGGAAACTTTTACTTATTGCTAGTGAAAATGCAAAATGGTACAGCCACTTTGGAAGACAGTTTGGTGATTTCTTATAAACAAAACACACTGTTATCCTATAGTCCTGCAATCACATTTCTTGGTATTTACCCCCAAAAGTTGAAAACACATGTCCACAGAAAAATCTGCAGATATTTATAGTAGCTTTATATATAATTGCCAAAACTTGGAGTCAACCAAGATACACTTCAGTAGGTGATGGATAAATAAACTGTGGTACATTCAAACAATGAAATACTTTTCAGCATGAAAAAGACATGAGCCATCAAGTTGCAAAAGGACATGGAAGAAACTTAAATGCATATGACTAAGTGAACGAAGCCATTCTGTAAAGGCTACATACTGTAGGATCCCAACTTTATGATATTCTTGAAAAGCTAAAACTGTGGAGATAGTAAATATATTATTATTGGTTGCCAGGAGTTGGAGTGAGGGAAGGATGAATAGGTGGAGTGTAGTGAATCTTTAGGGCAGTGTAACCATTCTGCAGGCTATAAAAGGGAGAAAAAATATAATTATAAATTTGCCCAAACCCATAGGAAGTACAATACCTAGAATGAACCCATTGTAAGCTATCGACTTTGGTTGGCATGATGTGTCAAAGTAGATTAATCAATTATCACAAATGCACCAGTCTGATGGGGGAGGTTCTTGGTGACCTTGGTGCATTTCAGTAGAATGATAAAGACAGAAGTTCAGTTGTTTTGTCACTGTACATTAAGTTTGAATCCAAAAGCTAATTTTTGAATCCTATGGGTGAAAATAATTAAAGGCCCTTTTATTAGAGGAAAAAGAAGATTTAAAATGATTCCCTGAATCCTCAGAGAGAGGATAACATTTCCAGAATAGTTTAACACTCTGAAAAAAAAATTTACTATAGTAAAAGGGGAAGTCAGGGAGGTTCCGGGAGGGAGGAGAGAACAGAGGGACAGGATTTGACTCTCTTTGCTATTTTATAACTGATCCGGATTAGCAAGGTGAGATTGCCTGGCAGGCGGTGAGTTATAACAACCATTGATTCTTAGTAGCTGATGCAGGAGGAAGAGAAGCCAATGTTGAATGACAAGGCAAAGAAATTATACCTTCCTGTTCCTAAGAAGTTAGCTTTTGAGAGTATGATGAATAAAAGACCCTTTTTTTTAATGTCAAGGAGGAGCTTTATCTTGCATTTAAAGTTTATACCAGGAAAAATAAAGGAGAGAGAAAATCACTTAGCAAATTCTGAAACAACATTGAGTTTATTTGAGAGAGAATGATTTATATCAGAAATGAATGAATTGCCAATAATTGTTCTAAAAGCTAAAGGGTGTTTTATTTTGCATAATATTGTTTTTTTTTATTTTTTCACACCTTAATAGGACTTGTGGGTCACAACAGAGTTTAATATAGTTATAAAAATAGAAAGTTCTTTGCACAACTAAATAATATTATATAGATATTATTACTTGAATATATTCTTAAATTCTGGTTAATTTATTAATAATTTTATACAAGTATTAGCTGCAAAGAATCAAGTAGCTCTTTCATATGCTTCTACTAAATTTGTTCTTGTTGATAATTTGGAAAATTTTGATTTTCATCCTTCTTTCAAGGGAAAGAAGTTGGCTACTATTTTCCATTAAAAAACTTTATATAATGAATTGTTAGTATTTTCATATATCATAAACCAGTCACCTCTCCCTCACAATAGGTATTTCTACTTCCCTTAACTTTTACTTGGACACTTTTTAAAGCTTCATTTATTTGGTGGTCTCTCCATGTTCTTCAAATATTTCTTAGAGTGAGAAAGCCCAAACTTGATAAAATTCTAGTAGAAACCTAATAGGAAAGTTACAGAAATAAAAACAGTGTCAATTTAAATTTTTAAATTCATTCAATTATCATTACTATTTCAAATTTATTTTCTTAATTGACAGATAAAATTGTATTTATTGTGTACAACATGATGCTTTCAAGTATATATACATTGTGGAATGGTTAAATCCAGCTAATTAACAGATGCATCACATCACATGGTCATCATTTTTCTGGGGAGCACACTTAACATCCACTCTCTGAGCATTTTTTAAGAATACAATATATCATGAACTATAGTCACCATGCTGTGAAAAACAAACAAACAAAAAAAACTCTTGAACTTATTCCTCCTAACTAACCATAATTTGGTTCAATTATTTTTAAGTTCAATTTGGCTTAAAATAAAACAAAACTAACTTACCCACTGTGCTTATCTTGGCTTGGAAGTGGAACATTCAACAACCATAAACATGATTGTGGTTGTTTAAACTTCAGAGAGGATGGTGTAAGCTCACAGGGAAGTCATATTTTCTTTGTTTTTCTTTTCTTTTTCTTTCTTTTTTTCCCCGAGAAAAGCTATCTTTAACTTATATTTAATTGAAAGTAAACTTTTGGAAAGTTGTTTAACTTCCTTTCATGACTCCTGTAATTCCTTATTTAAATCTATGAATATGGCTTGAGATTATTTGAATCATACATACATCATCGGCCTCCTTGGATTATTTTAAGCCTTTATTGAACAGTTTTCTGTATTTGTTTTTGTATTCAGTGTCATTATCTTCTATGTCCTTATTTGAAGATAATTCTTTTAATCTTTTCAGGAATCTTTTGTTTAATTTTCATACCTCCAACTTTTGCATAAGTATTCTTCAATTCCTTCAATGGCTCCTCCCTTGATTTTTCTTAACGTCTTTCTTACATTTTTACACATCTTTTCCAAGTCCCTTGTATTCTTCTTTGCCCTCTTTTAAAAAGTACTTGATTAATTGTTTGAAACTCCATTTTTACTCATAGATTCAGCTTCAGGCTACTAAAATTGTTTTGTCAAATATGTTTTTCAATTATTCTTTCAGTTTAAACTAGGATGCAAGGCCTACTTGCCCTTCTTTACACTCTTCTTTGCGTTCTTCTTTGCATCACTCTTTGAGTCAGCAGATTCTGTGTCAGTGTCTTTCTTAGCATCTTTCTTGGCATCTTTCTTGTCATCTTTCTTGGCATCTTTCTTGTCATCTTTTTTGGCATCTTTCTTGTCATCTTTCTTGGCATCTTTCTTGGAATCTTTCTTGTCATCTTTCTTGGCATCTTTCTTGTCATCTTTCTTGGCATCTTTCTTGGCTTCATCCTTTATTTCACCGCCAGGCTTCTTTTCATCTTTTTTACTCCCCTTCTTTGAATCTTTCTTTGCTTCTTTCTTGGCATCCTTTGCTTCATCACCTTTCTTTGCATCTTTACCCTTCTTTTCACCTTCTGAATTGGAGGTTGCATCTTTGCCCGTCTTTGAATCCTTCTTACCCTTTTTGTCATCTTTCTTTGCACCTGGTTTTTCACCTTCAGATTCTGAAGCTGAATCCTTGCCCTTTGAACCTTTTTTATCTTTTTTGTCATCCTTCTTTGCACCTGGTTTTTCACCTTCAGATTCTGAAGCTGAATCCTTGCCCTTACCTGTTTTTGCATCTGGTTTTCCATCTTTAGATCCTTTATCCTTACCCTTGTCTGTCTTTAAATCTTTCTTATCTTTTTTTGCTTCTGATTCTGAATCTGATGTGTCCTCTGCTTTCTTGTCTCCTTTAACTTTCTTACTCAATTTTGGGGATAAAGGTTTCTCTGAAGGTGCTCCTTTAGCATCTCCCTTGGTGGATGGAACTGGTTTTTGTGGAGGCTTCCTCCTGGCAGCTAAATAAACAGATGGTCTCTCAGAAATTCTCATTAAAGAACGGTACATCCATAATGGTCGCCTGCGACCTCTTAATTGTTCTTCATCAACTTTCTGAAATAATGGTTAGAATAATAATGAGCAATTTGTGGGTCAGTTACACAGTTTTTATTAATAGATACCAAATATATTTTAACTTCAACCATAAAAAGATTTTAGATTTTTCTCAAAAATGGATAAATTATAGATTTCATAGTTTATTCTGCTTTATAAAATTTCATCTTTCTTTAAACTAATGGAAAATCATGCCTTATTTGGGGCCTACTTTAAATTTAGGGGATTTTTATATTATCCTTGAGTTTTTACATTAAATTGGTACAGACCTCCATTATTTCATGGTATGTCAGAACCTCTCTTGACAGTCAGAAGAGGTTTTTTTTCCTTCTGACTTGGTGTTCTTGAGAATTCTTAGATTATCATACACACCCTCCATTTCTAGGCTAATTCAGAAACTAGCTATTCTCTAATATCTAAGTTTCAGGTTAAGGCATAATTTTGTGTCTATTGTTATTTTCAAAGTCTCTGGAAGTTAGAATGCTACCTGTGGTTAAAGGTAAAAGCTTGAAACTCCTCTTGCTTGGCAGAATATAAATTGAATATCATCATAGCTCATTGAAATAATAAAATGTGTAACACTCAATGCATGTTAATTTGAAAGAAATGGTACATTATGTTTCAACTCCTAATTTAAGATTTGCAAAAACTAAATGGCAAAAATAGCTTATTTTAGTAGAAATGTTAACAAACAATGGAGAAATAAATTTAGTAAAGAAAAAAAAAGGAAAAGAAAAGAACTTTGATCATTACTGATGGGATACATTTCCTAAAACAAACAAGAGTTGATGATACATTCATTTTGTGAAAACATTTCTTTGAATATTTGCATATCCTATATTAACTTCAGAAACATTGGAAAATATTTATCTGCCAATACTTATAATCATGAATTCTATTTTACAGGAACTGAGGAAAAATTGAAACTTCATCAAAGTATAATATAATCCTATGACTCTAGTAAGGGGGTTTCTCCGGCTAGTAAAGAGTTGCTAAAATTTTATACTAACTATAAAATTAGGGTCTCCAGATTTCTGTGCTTCTTGGACATATTTTTTTAATAATGTGAGGTTACTAACAATATAAAACAAGGAGGACAATTGTATACAGTAAAATGCAAATAAAATATTTCTATGTTTTCTAAGTAGTAGAATTTGAATTATCTTTAACCGTACTGCCAATATGGCACTTAACAGCCACAGATTAAGTTTATTGTACTTTAATTTAATTTAATTTAAATGTAAAATTTATTTTCTCAGTCACACTAGCTTCAATTCAAATGTTCAATAGCCACATTACACTAGAAAGGTACAAAATATTCTCGTCTCTGCAGAAATTGTGTTGGTGAGCTCTGATATATAACACATATAACTATACACATATAACTAATTCTTAATAAGTAATTAAGAATTACTTATTACTAACATTTATATGATTTTTTCAATACTTACAGTAACTGTATTGTCCCGTATTTGAGAAGGTTTTGATCTCCTTTTTGTTCCTGGCCGTTGTGGTTTGGGAAAAACCAGGGCAAAGTGTTGCTGATTCCATGATTTTTTGCTTAATTCACTGACTAAAATAAGAAAGATAAAACATACACTTTGGCATAAATAGTTAGAATTTAATCAGAAGTGAAAAGGCAGTAAATTTAATACATATCATACAAATGAACAAAGAAGTAATTCAAATTATGGCTTCATGTATTTGGTAATATTTGAAATTTTCTGTTATTAAATATCAATATAAGCAAATAAAATTGATTTTTCTATTCTGATCAGTTGTACAGATACTATATAAAATATTCATTTCGAAACTAATATAGTCTATAATATAAATAAAAAGAAATAGTTTTACTACTTCGTTTTGCATCTATCTCTTCCAACCTAGGTTTTTGCTTTATTCTTTTAGTTAGAATACAATTCTACTGAGAACAAAAATATTTTAACCACTTCAGTAGCCCGCAGAGTACTGAGCACAATGTCTGGCATAAAATATTCACAAATATATGATTGAATCTAAATGCTAAGGCTTCAGATCTCCTTAGTTTGTAATCATTTTCCTAGCTACAAGAGTAAATGCACCCAAGAACTGCATTGATATAGGAGATATATATAATGAAGAAAATTGACAAATAAAAAGTCTATAGAATGGTGACTGAGAAGATAAATTTACCTGAAGCTATAATAGAAATAATTAAAATATTTAAGTCACCAATTAGGCCAATGAGAGAGTTCATTACTATATTTAAATATTTGTAGTATTATTGTGTGGAGAAAATAGAATTTTCTTGTTAGTTTCCTAAAGACAGTATCAGGATCAATAGAAAATAATGTATAGAAGGAAAATCATATCTAAGCTCAATATGTGAGGGAAAACCACATATTTTAAGCCCTTGAAAAATCACATAAATCTGCCTTGTTTAGCAATGAAATTTTTGGCTAATTATAAGCCAGATACAATCTATCAGGGATGTAGTAGAAGAGATAGTTGACATGGATGAGAAGTTGTTTATCCAATTTCCACATTGCCATATATGGCTTTTATCATTGTGAGGTAAGTCTCATCTATGCCTACTTTGTAAAGCATTCTTATCATAAAAGGGTGCAGAATTTTGTCAAATACTTTTTCTGTGTCTATTGAAAGGATCAGATCGTATGGTCTTTGGTTTTACTTCTATTTATGTGATGAATTACATTTATAGATTTGCCTACGTTGAACCATCTCTGGGATGAAGCCCTGTACTGAGGTATAGAATGTTAAGGCCTGCTTGGAGTCATATAAATTTATGAGGCTCAAGGTATGCACCCATTCCCTGGAGAAGCTGGCCACTTCTTGAGGAAATTGGAATTGATAGCTCTGAGCTATGTGCCTAGGAATGTTTATCTTAGACTGCCTAGAAATGTTTATTCTGGGCTGTCTGAGAGTGTTTATCCTAGACTCATGCCCAGAACTGTTATGTGAGACCAGTCACATCCGCCCCAGCTCCTGGCCAGATCTGGGAACCCATGTGACCAGAGCATACCTCTTTTTGGCACTGAGCCTTTGTTCAGACCATTATATAAACAGTATAGGAAAGTCCCCGAGTGGCCGCCATTTTTTCCTATTCGACCTCTCCTCGTGCAGCTGCCTGCCTGCCTGATATCCCAGCATGTTGTTGTCTTTACCACCACCTGAGATTTGCCCATGATGGTTAATTCTGGTGTTGAGAATACCCATGATGGTTAACTCCGGTGCTTATAATGGGGTCCTAGTGGTATGATTACTCCTTTATGTTCTTCTCTTGCTGTACTATGGAAATAAGTTTTTCTTACTCTCTCTCTCTCTCTCTCTCTCTTCCCCCTTAATAAATACAAGTAAACCTAAAACTGGTGTGCCTTGTGGTGGTGTGTCCTGTGGATCAAGCTTAAATTGCAAAATGTCTGTGCACAGTGATTGATAAAATTAATTACCAATACAAGCTTACTTGATCATGATGGAAAATTTTTTTTGATGAGCAGCTAAATTCAATTTTCTAGGATTTTGTTGAGAATTTTTGCATCTATATTCACAAGGGATATTGGTCTGTTGTTTTCTTTTATTGTTAATTCCTTTTCCTGACTTTGGTATCAAGGTGATATTGGCTTCATAAAATGTGTTGGGAGGATTCCTTCCTTTTTGATGTTGTAGAATAATTTGTGTAGGATGGGCACCAGTTCTTCTTTGTAGACGTGGTAGAATTCGGGTGTGAAACCATTGGGTCTAGGACTTTTTGTTTTTAGGAAGGTTTTTTTTATTACTATTTAAATTTGGGTAATTGATATTGATCAGTTCATGAATTCTATATCTTCATGATTGAGCTGAGTGAGGCTGTGTGTTTCAAAGAATTTGTTCATTTCCTCCATATTTTCAAGTTTATGTGCATAGAGATTTTTATAGTATTCAGAGATGATATTTTGTATTTCTGTGATATCAATTGTAATTTCTCCTTTTTCATTCCTAATTGAGCTTATTAGAGTCCTTTCTTCTTTTATTTTTTATTTTATTTTTATTTTCTTTTTTTTATTTTTATTTTTTGCTTTTATTTCATCATATAATGGGGGTACAGATATTGTTAGGGCTACACACATTGCCCCTACCACCCCTCCCCCCCACATGTCAGAGCTTCAAGTGAGTCCAA
>VBSM01003204.1:21100315-21139996 GCA_008086735.1 Cheirogaleus medius
CTATTGCACGGTCATGGAAACAACCCAAGTGCCCATCAATTCATGAGTGGATAGAGTCCTTTCTTTTCTGCTTCTCATTAATCTAGCAAGAGGCATCTCAATTTTGTTTATTTTTTCAAAGAACCAACTTTTTGTTTTATTAATCTTCCTTATAGTTCTTTGATTATCAATTTAATTTAGTTCTGCTCTGGTCTTTGTTATTTGTTTTCTTCTGTGGGGCTTGGGATTGGTTTGCTCATCCTTTTCCAGATCTTTGAGATGATTCATTAGATTGTTGATTTGTTATCTTTCTGTCTTTCGGATATAGGCAGTTATCACTATGAATTTTTCTCTCAGGAATGCTTTAGCTGTATCCCACAGATTTTGATAACTCGTGTCCCCTTTTTTAGTTAGTTCAAAGCATCCTTTGATTTCCATCTTAATTGCTTCCTTGACCTATTATTCAGCAGTAGGTTGTTTAGTTTCCATAACTTTGTGTAGAGATGAGTGTTTCTGTTGGAGTTGATTTCTAATTTTATTCCACTGTAGTCTGAGAAGATGCCTGATATTTCCATTTTTGTAAATGTCTTGAGAAATGTCTTGTGGCCTAGGATGTGATCAATCTTAAAGACTGTCCTGTAAGCTGATGAGAAGAATGTGTTTTGGTGGTTTTAGGGTAGAATGTTCTCTAAATATCAGTTAGGCCCATATATATATATATGATAAAAATCACAGCCAATATCATACTGAATAGGGAAAAAAACTGGAAGAATTCTCACTCAGAACTAGTACCAGACAAGGTTGTCTGCTATCACCACTTCTATTCAACATAGTGCTGGAAGTCTCAGGGAAGTTAGAAAAGAGAAGGAAATCAAGGGCATCCAAACAGGGGCAAAAAAGGTCAAACTATCACTCTTTGCAGACCTTATATCTATAAAATCCCAAAGAATCTGCCAAGAGACTACTGGAATTGATAAATAAGTTCAGCAAAGTCTCAGGTACAAAATCAATGTACACAAATCAGTAGCATTTTTGTACACCAAGAACAGTCAAACTGAGAACCAACTCAAAGACTCAATATCTTTCACAATAGCAACAAAGAAATTAAAAATACACAAGAATATATTTACCTTAGGACATGAAGGACCTCCACAGGGAGGTCTATGAAACACTGAAGAAGGAAATACCAGAGGATGAAAACAGACAGGAAACCATACCGTGCTCATGGATTGACAGAATCAACACTGTTAAAATGTCTATGCTACCCAAAGTGAGCTATAGATTCAATGCAATCCCTATTAAATACCAACGATATTTTTCACATGTCTAGAAAAAATAATCCTACACTTTGTATGGAACCACAAAAGACCCCATATAGCAAAAGCACTCTTAAGCAAAAAGAACAAATTGGGAAGCATCAATTTACCAGACTGCAAGCTATCAATGCTATAGTAACTAAAACAACATGTCAATGGCACAAGAATAGAGACATAGACCAATAATCAGGACTGAGAACCCAGACATAAAACCATCATCATCTAACCATCTTATTTTTGACAAAGTGGACAAAAACACACAATGGGGAAAAGAATCCCTATTTAATAAATGATGCTGGGAAAATTGGATAGCCACATAAAGAAGACTAAAACAGGATCCATACCTCTCACTTCTCACAAAAATCAACTCACAATGGATAACAGACTTAAACCTAAGGCATGATACTATAATATTTCTAGAAGAAAATGTTGGAAAAACTGTCATAGAAATTGGCCTAGGCAAAGAATTGATGAAGAAGACCACAAAAGCAATTATACCATCAACAAAAATAAGTAAATGGGACCTGATCAAATTAAAAGGCTTCTGCACAGCAAAAGAAACTATCACTAGAGCTAATAGACAACCTACAAATGGAAGAAAATATTTACATGCTATGCATCTGACAAAGGGCTAATAACTAGAATTTATATAGATCTCAGGAAAATCAGCAAGAAAAAATCCAACAACCAAATTAAAAAATGGATAAAGGACATGAAGAGAAACTTTCCAAAGGAAGGTAGACTAATGGCCAACAAACATATGAAAAAATGCTCAACATCTCTAATTATCAGGGAAATGCCAATCAAAACCACTCTAAGATACCACTTAACTCCAGTGAGAATGGCTTTTATTAAAAAGTCCCAAAACAATAAATATTGGCATGGATGTAGAGAGATAGAAACACTCATACACCCCTGGTGGGATTGCAAACTAGTACAACCTCTGTGGAAAACAATATGGAGATATATTAAAGAGCTAAAAGTAGAACTACCATTTGATCCAGCAATCCCATTACTGGGCAATTACCCAAAGGAAAAAAAGACAATCTATAAAAAAGACATTTGTACTCAAATGTTTATAGCAGCACAATTCACAATTGCAAAGATGTGGAAACAATCCAAGTGCCCGTGAATAAATGAGTAGATTAATAAAATGTGGTACATGCATACCGCAGAGTACTACTTAGCCACAAAAAATCAATGGTGAACTAATATCTTTTGTATTAACCTGGGTCGAGCTGGAGCCCATTCTTCTAAGCAAAGTATCACAAGAATGGAAAAACATGTACTCACCATCAAATTGGTACTAATTGATCAACACTTACGTGCACATGTGGAAGTAACATTCATTGGGAGTCAGGCAGGTGGGAGGGGGAGGAAGGAGATGGGTCTATTCACACCAAATGGGTGTGATGACACTGTCTGGAGATGGGTACTCTAGCTCTGACTTGGGTAGTGCAAAGGCAATATATGTGACTTAAATGTTTTTACTCCTGTAATATTCTGAAATTAAAAGAAGAAAAAGAAACAATTTCTACATTACTTTTCAACCATAAGATTATCTGGTTGTATGATTTCTCATATATAACTATGTCCACCTTTATGTTGCTAAACTTATTTTCTTAAACTTCCTTGGATTTAAAATGAAACAAAACAAAATATATTTAAAAGGTATTCACTGAGCCCATGAGAATGGCTCCCTGAGAAATAAAAAGTTGATTATTAATTCTATTTCATGGCTGTTTTGCTTTCTTCTCTCTGAATGGAGGATAATAATCACTTATCTCTAAAATTAATCATGCATGTTTTACAATAATTATTGAACTGTTTCTTACCTGGAATGTAATTATCATATGTTCCAAAGTTTATTTTTTGGCTATTAAAATAAAAGGAAAATGTTTTCATTAATTTATACAAAATAACTATATTTAATGATAATTGCTATGCATAAACACTTTCAACCAACAACTAGAGAAATATTTTGCATTCTCAGAGCTCCATTATTATGTAATTATCCCCCTATTATGATAGTAGTGATAGGCACATGTATTTTCAAACTTCAATAGAACCAAACCAGAGTTTACCTAACATTCATATATATACATATTTTAAATATACAATAGATATATAAACTCGGCAACTTGCTCATTTGAAATATATACATTTTTAGTTGCAAAACTATGTTTGAATTATTTTCCCGCCTCATATTCCATATTCTCTTGTAATTGAATTTGAAATAAGATATCACTTTATAAACACTATGCTTAAGCAAAAGGAGGTCCTCAAACATTATCGAAACTTCACCAATTCCCAATTATTAAATGGCATATGTGTGTGTCTGTCAATATATGTGTGTGTGTATATGTCAGTGTGCACCATAAGTATTAATAAGGAATTTCATTGTTTTGGTTCTCTAAAAAAATCTAAAAAATAAACTAAGTTACAAATTATTTTTCATTTATAAATTTCCATTTATTACTATATAAACATGTTTTTTCCCATGAAGGACAGTTTTATAATTTAATATTTATTTATTTGTAATGGAGGCCAATCATAAGACCTGATAAAGAAATATTATTTCATATTGTTTCATTATATTACAGACATAGAGTCATTGTTGATCATAATAAATTTGAAACTTATACACACACACACACCCGCGCATGCTCACACACACTTATATAATTTATTTAGTTTGACAATATGTATATTAAGAATTAAGTATATAAAAAACAGTATCTTAATACCTTGATTAAAAAATGAAGTTCACAGCATGAAATTTGGCACATATTTATTGCTGTACAAAAATTTGAATTAAATGCATAAAATTTAATATTTGTTGAGCAATATGTTATCCAGCCCAGTGTTTACTTAACTGAGTACATATACCAAAATTACTTGCCCCACTATATCTGAATCTCTAAGTTTGGATCCTGCCAATATACATTTATACACTGCTAAAGAAATTTGCTTCTCAACAACCGCTGTATTCCAAATGCCTTGAAAGAGGAAGTATTTCAGTTTCATGAAACAATACTGTTAAACTTGGCATATTTTAAATGGTGCATAGGAGTTATTCATTAATTTCTTGTATAATCTCTAGGGCATATTCTTTGGTCGCCAAGTAACTGAATTAGAAAGCAATAATAAAATTATCTGGAAAATGCATAAATATTTAAAAAATAAACAGCTCCTTCTAAAAAACAAATGGTAAGACAGAAATCACAACACAAATCTATTTTAAGAAGCAACTGACCAATTACATATCAAAAATTTTGGACTACTGCTAAAAGTGCATAGAGAAGAATTTATAGTTTTAATGCTTTGTATTAGGAAAAAAAATTAATGTTTTAAATCTATTAAAATTAGGAAAATAGTATGAGGAAAAATGTAGAGGAGGGGGAAATATGTTCCCACTCATTTCTGAGACCAATATAAATAACCCAAACCTCCCAAGTTTTTATTTTCAGAAATGTATATTACAGATGAATATCCTCCATTAACATAGATACACAATTTCTTAAAATTTAACAAAAACAAGAAGTAACATTCACTCATAATCAAAAATTATAAGAAAACTGGGAACACAAAGCATAGTCCTCAAACGGATAAAATATATCTAGACCATGCCTACTGTTAAAATAAAACTTAATGGTAAAATGTTGATTGTCTTTCTCTATAAATCAGAAATAAGGCAAATATGCTCGCTCCTACCATGTCTATTCAACATTGTAATCCAGACTCTATTTTGTTCCATAAGAAAATAAAAGCATCAGGTTGGAAAAGAATAAGTAAAATTGTCTTTATTTGCAGAGGACACGACTGGATAAATAGAATATCCAATGGCATCTACATGAATAATTATTAGACCTGATAAGCAGATATAGTAAGATTATATAATACAGAGTCTAATTACATAAATTAATTATACTTCTATATACCAGGAAAATTGGAAGATATAAATTTAAGAAAATAATAGAATTTGTAATAACATAAAAAAAATTATATAGAAACAAGGTTATTCAGATATATACAAGACCTGTATAAGAAATATAAAAATTTTCTTCAGGAAAGTAAAGAACAAGAAGAGGAAAACAACCAAAAAGAGAAGTATATTAAAAGACTTAGACACAATATTTATAGCAGCTTTATCACAATAACCCAAAAACTAAAAACAAGTGGCCATCAACAGGAGAAGGTATCCCATTTTCAGCAATGTGGAATATAATGTATTTGCAACTTAGAAAGGGAAACTAGGTTTGTGTTTTCCTAAATAAAAAGTTTACATTCCAGTGTAGGAAATATGTGGGACTTTATTTTCTTAAAAGACAAAATCTGTGGTATATTAATGTAATGCAACACTCCTCAGCAATCTAGCAAAATGAATTACTGATATGTGCAACATATTTTAGGCAAGATAGTTTATAGTAACTGAACAGACATTTATCGGAGAGAGGCAAGGAGTATTGACTGGAATCTGGCACAATGTAACTTTCTGGTATGGTCAAAATTTTCTATATATTAATATTTCTTAGGGTTGATTAAGTTAGGGTTAGTGACCATTCAATATATTTTGATTTCTTGCATTTTTTTCTATGAAGAATTTATAGGAACCCAAAATAGCAATGCTCAAAATACCACAGTCACCACTCACTATATAAATTTGCATATGTCATAAGCAATTAAATTAATTTAATCTTTTGGGCTAGATGGCATTTTCCCACCCTTTCCCTCAAGTTCGGGTCTACTGGTGAGAGCATATCTCTTTCCTTGCCTCTCTGGGACAGTCAAGAAATTCTCTAGATCAGGATGCATTTGAATTCAATATTTGACAATTTTTATTTTAAAAAATCATAACAAATGAAGTTAATCCCTTATTAGTTTTTTAAATGTTTTATTTTGAAACATTTTATATGATTTGCCCATATATTTCCATCATTTAAAATTAAGTCCCCCAAGACTAAGATCTAATTTAATGACTTACCTTAAGAAGAGGAAAAAAATGTGACAATTAAGTCAAAAAGATATTTTTTCTCACTATGACTAGGGCTTGAATTAAAGTCTCTAGATATATGTAATGAAACACAGTAATTAATAACTCATATTACTCAAGATGAAATGGAATATAGAAACCACAATTCTGCCTTCACTTTAGACCTATTCATTCAATCATTTTAAAATCTTTTTAAGTTATCTGTAAGTTTTTTGAAGTAAAGAAGGTATCCCATTTTTAGCAATGTGGAATATAATGTATTTGCAAGTTAGAAAGGGAAACTAGGTTTGTGTTTTCCTAAATAAAAAGTTTACAT
This sequence comes from Cheirogaleus medius, assembly GCA_008086735.1. Classification (NCBI taxonomy): domain Eukaryota; kingdom Metazoa; phylum Chordata; class Mammalia; order Primates; family Cheirogaleidae; genus Cheirogaleus; species Cheirogaleus medius. The sequence continues at coordinate 21,106,920 of VBSM01003204.1, forward strand.
TCCAGTGTAGGAAATATGTGGGACTTTATTTTCTTAAAAGACAAAATCTGTTTTTTATATTATTACCATAAAAAGCTTTTTAAAGGAGTAAATATTTAACCAACTTTGTATTTCTTATTTTTTTTCCATTTTAGTCTGAAATAGTTTTAATCTAAATTCAAAATACACCTGCCTTTACTTTTGCCTGTGACTGTATCTCTGCTTGGATGTGTTTTAAAAATGTATAATAAATTAAAAAGTCAAGGATTCTAAACAATCTGATATCTCCCCTAGTTTCATGTAAATTGTCAACATTCCTCCTGTTTGTATAGATATCCCCAGGTACATTGCCAGATGACTTTAGATTTTTGGATTCTACATAAGCTTCAGGGAAAATAAGACCATAAAAGATGTGGTAGAAAGTTTTCCAGGGACTGACTGCAGCTTGCATCATTCCTATATATGTTAGAGGAATGTTTGTGTGCAGGCAAAGGTCAACTTCCCCACAATTATTGTTTGGCTGAGGGATGATTCTATGTGTGGTAAAATTTTCGTCTTTCATAAACAGTTTCTGGAGCAGTTTTTCTCAGAATACGTTTATTTTGAACCTGCCTCCCCAAGGACATTTTGCCATGTTTGAAGACATTTTGGTAATCACAATTGTCTGTGTGTGTGGGGTGTGTGTGTGTGTGTGTGTATACATGTGATAATATTGGCATCTAGAGGGTAGAGACCGGGGATGCTGCTAAACATTTTAAAATGCATCTTACAATGCACAGAATGCTGTACAACCCTCTCTCTGCCTCTGACCGCCTCCCTTCTCCACTCCAAAAGAGTTTTCTGGCCTAAAAGTTGAGTAGTGCCAAGGTTGATAAACACTTTTCTAGATTGAAGTAAATTCCTAGGCCAGGACAGGAGGGAAGATTTTATTAATGCTGCTCAAGGGAGAGAAAAATATAAAATATACAGTAGATATGAGATCAGAAAGCTAACACTGAAAGTTTAAATGTTCATATTTTTAGGCACCCCGTCTGATCCCAAATTTTTGTGAGAACATCTCCCACTTCCTTCATAAGTCTTAGATCTATTCAACATTAGAAATGGAAGGACTGAGTTGACTAATACAACCAGAGTTGGAGGCCAAGGCAAAAAGAGGTAAAACTAGTAAGTGGGGTAGTTAAGGTTTAAACAAAGCAAAGTTATTAAAGAGGAGTAAGTGGGGAGGGGAGAACTGAGCTCAATGAGGAAAATTTTCTTTATCAGGTTCAAGTTGGTATCCATGGGCACAGAAATGTTAAGTCCAAAACTAAGGCTCTGTCATTCTTAGAAGAATTCAGATAAAAGAAAAATTATCTTCTGCATCTTAAATGCTCTGTATTAAATAAATTGGCAGTTGTCACTTGAGTCTAAAAAATACACTAATTTGTTATTAAGGATTTTTGTGTGTGCTGCATTGGCTAATGGTGACGCCATTTGATTACGAGTTCTATAACACTTTCCTTCTAAAATAACAAGAGAGTTTTGAGATTACACTAGAATAACACCATAAAGAATCATAAACCTAAAAATAGGTTTTCACTGTGATAAAGTCTTCTGAAAGCTATGCAATGCTTTAAATATTTTAAAGAAATAATTAACATACAGTGTATTTCTGGCATGTTAGGTGCCAGAACGCAGTTTACTACTGTGCAACAGTCATGAAGTCATTTGGCCTCTAAAGCAATCACAACAAATGCATTCAAAACTTTATCAAAAATTGCCCTTTAAAGTAATGTTATAGCAAAGTAGACATGAGTGCCTATGGAAAGCCTATTTGATTTTCAAGATTTATATTTTGTCTCTTCTTTAACAGTACCCAGTCACTGTTAAAGAAAGAAAAAGAAAACTCAGCCACACTTTTCTTTATATTTCAAAATTCCATTCCTTTATCAGTTCCGTGCCCTCTGTAAAAATGTATACATAATAGAAAATTATTCTTTGCCTACGTTTTATAAACACAAAATAAATTAAGCATAAGCAAACTACTGTCATCAAACTTACTTTTCATGTCTGGATAATGTACTTTACATTAAAAAGTAGTTTTGTACACTCGGTATTTCTCAAGAGAGAATACAATTAGCATTTGGTTGGTCTTCTTTGGGAAGGGCTGCCCTACTTATTACTAAAGATTAACACTCCTGACTTATGCCCTCTCTAGCTCAATGACACATCTCTGTCATTGTCACATAAAAAAAAATTGTTCCCAGAAATTTCCAAATGGCTCCTAAGGGGCTGATAATCCTTTGACTGAGAATCGTGAATTATTTTATTTTATATTCCCCAAAATACAATGTGATGAGAAATAATGTAAGAAATACATTATTCTTACATTAAAGGAATAATGTAAAAAAACCCAAAAGCTATGTATCTATTTTGATCTTGGATTTAAACAAATTTTGATGTTGCTTCAGAACATATATATTTTGCTTGCTTAAACACATTGTCTCTTGCTTATCAATGGCATAACAATAATAAATAAACATCTCTTCACACTAAAGAGGATAAATGTAAAGCTAACTAGAGTACTTCAGTTATTTTAAAACATAAAATTTGACAAATTTGACTTACAATCTTGGTACAGACATTATTCCCACCTCTTACTTGCCAGGACTTAAGCATGTTAATTCAAATTAGTGATGTTGATAGGTGACATCATAAAGAGGCCAAGAGCACTGGGAATTAAAGGGGAAAACCAAGAAAAGACGCTTGTGTATTATGCTCTCTAAAATTCTAAGGTTAATGCTTAGAATTAGAGGATAATCTTATTCCTTATTCCAGACTACATTTAGCTGGGAGTTTTAAAAATAACAAATTGATTTTATATCTTAATATAATACTTGTTTTAATTTTCATGTAGTTATGATTTATTGGCATATGGGCAAAAGGGTAAATCTAAACATTTATCCATGAAGAACAATTGTAATCTACGTTTCCTTACATACGTGTAAGTTTTGTTAAATCCTTTGCATAATTTTATATTTCCTTTTTTATCTTATTCTTATAGTTAGTTCATTAATATAAAATTTAAACAATAAATTTACTTATAAACTTTTTAAATGCTTATTGAACTTATAAGCATAAAGTCAGATTTAAGTTAGTACATTTTTAGTACATGTATAATTCCACCTCACTAATAAATGAATACAAGTACTGTATAGAGTGTGATTTAAACATGTCTTATTTAACTCTTTTTAGAGTATTTCAACTAGATTTTTTCCTCAGGGAAAAATTTTTATTAAACTTCAGCTATTGTAAGAGATAAACTATAAAAATCTCAGTGTTTTGACTCAAGAAAATTTTTAAGTGAATTGAAATGTTTTTCATCGTTTTCATTTTTTTTTTTGTTCCATAAACTTTTTTTCTTAAAAGTTCAAAGATTTTCTTCATAAAATAAGAATGGTAATTTTCTTCTGAAAGAAATTCTTTCATGAATTTTATAGACCTTCTCCCATAACTATAGGTTAATATGGGCTTTTAAATTTCTTTTTAAGTAAATTTTTATAACACCGATTATTCTGAACTGTTACAGTTTCGTCATACTTTTCAGATTAATAACAAGAGAATAGAAAATATAATTTATCATAGCTATTTGAGAGGCAGGAGAATCACTTGAGCTAGGAATTCAAGAACACTGGCAACATCATGAAATGTCATATCTCTCTCTCAAAAATAAAATACACACATACACACACACGCTTTATTCACTTTAATCCTCTGTTCAGTTTTGATTATCCCATTTCTCATTTTCATTATTTTTTGTTTTTCCTGTATCTTGGATTGCAGTGATCCAGGTGATCCATTTTCATATTTTTCCCCCCAAATGCTCAACTTATCAATGTATAATTATTTTACCTCTACTTACATTCACTTACTTTTTGTTTATTTCTTTAATTTTTGTATTAAATAATATTTGCTTCTTCTTCATATGTTCTATTCTTTGTCAGGTATTATGAAATAGAAATTGATATTTTATTGTTTTATTCTGTGCAATTTGAGAAAGCACAAATATATATATATAGCACAAATTAACCTCCAAATATAAAATTGCTATATCCTTGATATTGTACATTTATTACTCTAATTTTTAAATATTCTGTTATTTCTATTTTACATTTTTGTTTGTCCCAAGTTTATTTTTCTTTTGCATTCTTTACAATATTTAATGCTCAAATTATGGTAATTGGCGTACCCTTCACTTCCAGCAATTTTCATTTCATTCCAATTCCACTCTTAGTTATTTTAAAATAAAATTTTTTTATTATTTAATTTTCTTTCTTAATTAAATTTTGTATTACCTCAGTGAATGATTTGGTTATTTTCGGATTTCCCACTGTTGATTTTTTGTTTAGTTTTGTTTTATTAATAATTTTGTGCAAAATCCTGGTGTAAGTGTATGTGACCTCTATAGTAACTGCTTTTCATTGATATTGTGGCTGCTCATATATAAGCAAAAGATTGTTATGAATATTTTCTGAGAGGGCAAGTTGAATTATTCTGCTGCCATATCCTCTAAATCAACTTTTGAATTTAGAAGCCATATATTTTATATATTTTCCTCGTGAACTACCAATGAAAAAGGAGATGTGTCATTGCTTCTCCAACTATAATTTTATACTTGGTCATTCTCTCTCTCTCTCTCTATCTTTCTCTCTATGTGTTTGTATCTGTCTGTCTCTATGTCTCTCCTCTATCTTTTATTCACTCTATTAACCAGTATATAAAATCCACATACTTTAAAACAGTTCCTAGGCCATACTATGACTCATTTGATAAAGAAGCTGAATAACTAAAATATAGCTTTTATGCATGTAACAATGTCATTTTTGATGTTTTTCACTAATATTTACTGTTAATATTGTAAATAGATTTTAACATATCATGTTTTTGGACAATATATTTCATCTGTCCTATAACTTTGAAATTTTATAATTTCTATCATTTTATTCTTTTTAACATTTCAGTAAATTTGGGCATGCCCACTCTAATTTTAAAAAGTATGACATTATCTTTTATTTTCAACACTTCCATACTTGGTAAATGTGTTATTTTGCATATATACATTTTTACATACACATATACATACATATTCTTAAATGAAGATAGATAGATATAATCCACCTTTTGGTGATTGTTTAGATGCCTATCCTCTTTTATACTATTTTAACTATACAGTAGCCTTATATTAAAATGCTTATAGCAATATTTAATTAATCATTAATTAATTATTCCAATGATTCCTCCCTTTTATAGTTGAAATTTCATTATATTTGACATGAATACAAGTCAATTCAATGGGGAAAGATTTTAATTGCAATAAATGGTGTTATGATAACTGGATATTTACATGCAAAAGAATAAAGTTAAACCACTACCTTCACATGTAAAACATTAATTCAAATGGATGAAAGTCAAAAACAATAGAGCAAAAATCATGAAACCCAAGAAGAAAACATAGGAGTAAATTTTCATGAACTTGGATTAGGAAATGGTCTTTTAAATATGACATTAAAGCATAAGCAACATAAGCGAAAATTGATACTTGTCTTTCTTGTCTGACTTATTTTGCTTAGCATAATATCCTCCAGGTCCATCCATGTTGTAGCAAATGGCAGGATTTCCTTCTTTATTAAGGCTGAATAATATTTCATTTTGTACACACACACACACACACACATTTTCTTCACCCAATTGTCCATTGACAGACATTAAGATTTTTCTATTATCTTGGCCATTGTGAATAATGCTATGATGACCATAGGAGTGCAGATATCTTTATGAGGTGGTGATCTCACCTATATGTGGAATCTAAAAAGTAAATAAAAGATCAAATATATAGAGGTAGAGAATAAAACTATGGTTACAGGGGTAGCATGAGAGAGGAAAGAAATGGGAATATGGAGGTCAAAGGATACAAAGTAGCAGATTTGTAGAAAGAAAAATTCTAAACATGTAATGTACATCAGGAGAGCTTTATTTAATAAAATTGTATTACATTTGGGATTTTTGTTAAGTAAGTAGATTTTAGCTGCTTTTGTCACAAAAAGTAACCATATAGGATGATAGATATGTTCATATGCTTCACTATACTGTCTATGTGTATCCCATGTTGTAAACCTCAAATATAGACAATAAAAAAAGAAAAAAGTAAATTAAACTTTTTCAAAATTAAAAAAAATGTGCTTTAAAGAACATCAAGAAAATAAAAAGACAACCTATAGAATGGGAGAAAATACTTGAAAAGTTTGCATATATAATAAGAAACTGATATCCAGAATATATAAATATATTATACAATTGAAAAATATAAAAGAAAACAAGTGACTCAAATTTAAATATGGGCAATGAATTAAATATATTTTTCTCCAAACAATAAAACAAATCAAAGCTATAATGAGACATACTTTACTATTCACTGGAATGGCTTTAATTTAAAAGACAGAATATAAAAATGTTAGTAAGAATGTCAAGACATTTTAACCCTCATACATCACCAGAAGGATTATAAGATGGTGCAGCCACTTTAGAAAATAGTCTAGCAGTGCCTCAAAATGTTAAACATGGAATTACCATATGACCTAGCAATTCTTCTCCTAGGTACATACACAAGAGAAATGGAAACATACCCATGGAAAAAGCATTATGTTCATAGAAGCATTTTTTTCATAATAGCAAAGAAGTAGGAACAACTTAAATGCCCTTCGGCTTATGAATGGATAAATAAAATATAGCATATCTGTAAAATGGAATATTATTCAGCAAAAAAACATGAAGTACTGATACATGGGACAACATGATGAGCTTTGTAAACATCATGCTAAAGGAAAGTAGCTAGTCACACACAGCCACATATTGTATGATTTCATTTGTATGAAATTTCTAGAATAGGCAATATTGTAGTGACAGAAACAAGAAGCTGGGGGTAGGGGTAATGGGCAAGTGAAAGCTAATGGGTGTGGGGGTTTCTTTTGGGGGTGATATAAATGTTCTAAAATTAGATTATGGTTGTTATTCCACAAAACTGTATAAAAACACCACTAAATTGTACACATCAACAGGGTGAACACTATGATTTATGAATTATATGTTGATAAAACTGTTTTAAAATCTAAGAAAAACTTGGCTGATGAAACAAGTTAATGAGAGATTTATCCATATAATTAGAATTGGACAATTGAAGCATACTAATTTACCAGGACTGTTTGTTCAACTGTTTCTGAACATTAAATGAGCTATTTTCCACAAAAGGATATTTTCCTTTCTGTACATGAGTTATTAAAGGGCTTATACTAATTAGCTCATAAGATATATCTGGTCATTTTCTAATCATAAAGTCCACAAAAATTAAGCTCCTAAATGTGAGCTTGTCTAAACCAAAAATGGCTGTCTGTGTTCAAAAATTGATGAGAATCGTTCTTAAATTTATTTATTTATTTTTATTTTTATATAAAATGGAAATGTTTACTTTATGTAACTGATTTTTAAAATATACTACACACCTTTTTAACATTATATAATCTCTCTTTCCAAAAGAAATAATATTACTATGTTGAAGAGATATCTGTACTTCCATGTTTATGGCAGCATTATTGCTCACAATATCCAAGATAATGGCATCAACCCAAGTGTCTGGGATTTATTTTAAGATTGTTTTCAATTGCAGAAAATATGCAGTATGAAGGATGTGCAATCTAGGATTAAAGAAAGGGTCTGATTGCCTGTTGTTTTTCATATACATGTAGCTGAAGGTTGATGGTCAATGTAGTTCTCATAAAGTGAGCCTTTAATTATATACATACAAGATAACAATATTTTACTCTGATTGTCTGCATTGATTTCAAGAAGGAAAAGAAGAAAGCAGCAATTTCAGATATAAGGGCTTTATTCACTTGCAACCATAGCAGCCCTGCAACCAGTTTTTAATTTGAGATGCCCTGTCGCTTGCTAATCATGACAGCTGTTCTCTTTGTACACTTATCCCTGGGACCTCAAAGGCCAAGAAGTTGGATTCATAGTCCAGGACACCTCTTGAGTAAATGACAAACACCCTCCCCCCAAAATAAAACAGCTACCCAATACCTAAATTTATGTAGATGTTAATAAAAAACAGTATGAAGGTATAATTATGAATGACCACTCATATATGCAATCCCAGATAACTAGGAGATACAGTTCAGTGCCTCCTGACTCTCAGCTAGCACCTGCCTTACCACATCAGTTATGGCTTATTTAGTTCTATGCTTTGCAGAAGGTGCTGCATTATACATACCAGTTGCTGCGCCAGGTACTTCCACTCAGAAGCTTGTCACTGGACAGGTTCCATGGACGCTGCCACTACTGACAGCATCTTTCAACAAAAGGCAACAAATGTCTGATAGGACATTCAGGCCTCATCCATCTACACAGATCAAGTCTCTCCCTAGAGAACTAGAGTGGACATTACACTTACATTTTTATTACTTTTGAGAGACTTTAGAACAAAAGTTTAGCCATGGCACTACTGGCCACCCAACTCTATAAGGAGCAGTAGGTTGGGCATTTTTAAGTGCAGACTTTTCTCCTTGACTCTGTGCTCTCAGAGCTGACTATTAAGCTGGCCATCATCCTGTTGAGCCTGCCCTTCTTCCTTCCTGTGGCGAATATTAGGTTAATTTTTCAAAGCTACCAAATAAACCTGTTGTACAAGTAAAGAATCCAGATCAGTCACTTTTCCTAAAATTGTGTTCTGCTTATACTTAAAAGGATAAAATTACTACATTATGAATCGGATCTTCTGGCCTTAATAGAAGTCACAGACAAGATCATAAAACCACAAGTAGTCTCATCAATAAAGACTGTAGCACTTAGTAAACAATCTTTCCATTTAGAGATTTTCTCCAGATTCTTGTTAGATGCATAGTGCCCACTGAAGTGTTGTTTTGGGAGAGAGATTATAAACATGCGAGAAACTGTCACCTAGAGAGAAACAATAGGAAGGCTTTTACTAGATATATAACCAGAATTGGGATTGTTCAATCATAAGGTAGTTCAATTTTTAATTTTTTAAGGAACCTCCATACTGTTTTCTGTAATGGCTGCACCAATTTACATTACCACTAACAATGTACAGAGGTTCTCTCTAATCTACATCCTCGCCAACACGTTTTATCTCTTATTTTATTTATTTATTTATTTTTTCTTAAATTCTTACATGTACATAATAGTTGTATATCTTTATAGGGTACATGTGATGTGCTTGAAAGTTCTCATTCATATGTGGGAGCTAAATATTAAAAACAATTGATCTCATGGAGACAGAGAGTAGAACAACAATTACCAGAGACTGGGAAGGGTAGTGAGGAGGTGGGGATAAAGTGGGGATGATTAACGGGTGCAAAAATATAGTTAGATAGTTAAATAGAATATACAATATTTGATAGCAAAACAGAGTGATTATAATCAACAATAAGTTAAGGTATACTTTCAAATAAGGAAAAGAGTGGAATTAGAATATTCCTAACACAAAGAAACATTAAATACCTGAGATGACAGATGCTCCAATTACCCTGATTTGATTAATTCACATTTTATGCTTGTATCAAAATATTTCTTGTCTTTATGATAACAGGTACCCTAACAAGTATGAGATGATAACTCATTGTGATTTTTATTTTAATTTCTCTAATGATTAGTGATTTTCAGTACCTTTTTATATAACTGTTCACCATTTTTATGAAATCAGTATCTCAAAAGATATCTGCCCTCCCATGTTTATTGCAGTGTTATTCACAATAGCCACATATAAAAACAAGTTAAGTTCCCATGACATATGAATAGATAAAAAAAAGTGGTATATGCATACAATGGGATATTATTCAGCCATAAAAAGAAGGAAATCCTGTCATTTTTAACAATATAGATGATGTATAGGATATTATTCTAAGTGAAATAAACCAGACATAGAATGACCAATACTATATGATCTCACTTATATGTAGAATCCAAAAGGGCTGAACACATAGTAGAGAATAGAATGGTGGTTTCTAGGGTCTGGGGTTGGGGAGGGATGGGGTGATGTTGGTCAAAGAATACAAACTTTTAGTTACAAGATGAATATATATTTGCAATATAACGTACGATATGGTGTCTATAATTACTAATACTGTATTATATATTTGCAATCTGATAAGAGAGTATATCTTAAAGTGCTCTTGCCACACAAAAAAATGGTAACTATGTGTTGATAGATGTGTTAACTAGCTTGATTATGGTAGTCATTTCATAAGGTGTATATACATACATATAAGCATCATGTTGTACACCTTAAATATGTACTATTTTTATTAAATATTTTTCAGTTATACTTCAATAAAGCTGAGTGGAAAAGAGAAAATCTATCACTGGAATGCAGCCTTTCTCTGGCGTTACACTACCATGAGGTTATAGGGTAGGGAGAGGAAAGGAGCCAGGGACAAATAGACTAGGTTTAGCTTCCCAGGTTTTTGGTACATGCTCTTAAGAACAACCACAGCTGCATCTTGATGAAAAGCTCTAACTGGTCCAGTCACTAATGCTAACCCCTCTAAACTCACAGCCTCATCCCTCACTCAGCTGGTATCTTGGCCTCTGATACTTCCTATTTGCCCACTGCCTCCACTTTCATCTGTACTTTTGAGACCATTAGCTCTGCCCTAGCTGTTGAGAAAGGATTTTCTTACAACTATTAATACTAAAATGTCCCAATAAAATTACAAAGGACTTCCATAGAGTGGAGCCTAAATGTTTCCAAATGATACGTGATAAATTCTTTCAACTAGATGGTGGGGGCTGGAAAATAAACTTTTATCTTCTTGCCAATCCTGCTATATGCACCAAATGATATAAACCAGAATACAAAGCCATGTCTATAAGAAATTTAGAGATACTCAGGTAAAGTCACTTTTACTTGTGTTTACTACTGAACCAGAAAACAAACGTGGCAATAAATATATAATAGTCTTAGCACCTTGCTTTCTCCCTAGTTTTTTGGAGGTAGGCTCTGATATTTGTGGTCAATGTAATTTACACAAAATAAGAAAATTGCCTATTGGAATGATTGTAGAAGCTATTGTTTTATTGTTATTATGTTGTGGGAAGGGCCAACTTGGCACTCAAAGCCCCATCTCCTAGCATATAGGGTGTTCTTGCTATACCATATTTCTATATTTCCATGTTCTATTTCTTATAACATCACTAGGTTTACAAAGTGATATTCTGGCCTATAAAGGTTGAGCATCCCTAATCTAAAACATCCCAAATCCTAAGTACTCCAAAATCCAAAGCTTCGGGAGTGCCAACATGGTGTCATAAGTGGAAAATTCCACATGTGACCTCATGTAATATATCGTAGTCAAAACACAGGTACATAACACACAGTTTATTCAGCATCCCCAAGGGGGGAAAACTGTTCTAGTCCCCTTCTGCTGTGATATTTCTCCTCAGTGCATGCCCAGATTCCCCTATGAAAGAACACCCACGAAGAATAATAGAACGGCACATGTGCAAATCAAATGCACTAATGGCAGGTTCTCCATAATGGGGTCAAGACCTACATGTATTTCTCACTGCATCTTTTGTTTGTTTGTTTGTTTATTCTCCACTTTGTGATTTAAAGATATTGTTGAAAATGTCAAGAGGGTTGCAGATATCCCTACAAGTAACAGTGACAAGAAAAATAGGCAATATGTATATTTATTTATAGCACAGAAAGTCATGCTGTTGAAGAAAGTGGACATCAGTGTAAGTGTGAAATGTTTTACAAAAGAGTATGGCATTATAATGGCCACCATATATGATCTGAATAAACAGAAGGACAAACTTTTGAAATTCTGTGCTGAAAGTGATGAATAGAAGTTAATGAAGAGTAGAAAAAAAAACTACATAAAGCTAAAAATGAAAATCTCAATCATGTACTGAAAGATGAGATCCATCAGAATTGCAGTAACACATGCCACTTCATGGTGTGCTGATCATGAAACAAGCAAAGATCTATCACGATGAACTGGAAATTGAAGAAACCATGATGACTATCCAACAGGCTGGTTGCAGAAATTTAAGAAAATACATGGTATTACATTTTTAAAGATTTGTGGTGATAAAGCATTTACTAATCATGAAGCAGTAGAGTAATTCATTGATGAGTTTGCCAGAGTTATTGCTAAGGAAAATTTGATGCCAGAACAAGTCTATAATGATGATAAAACATCACTGTTTTGGTGATATTGCCCTAGAAAGACACTGATTACAGCTGATGAGACAGGCCTTATGGGAATTAAGGACGCAAGGAACAGAATAACTATGCTGTGATATGCTAATGCAGCAGACATGTCTAAGTATAAACTTGCTGTGATAAACAAAAGCTTGCATCCTTCCTAGTTTCAAGGAATGAATTTCTTATCAGTCCTTTATTCTAACAAGATGCCTGGATCACCAGGGACATCTGTTCTGATTGGTTTCACAAACATTTTATACCAGTGGCTAATGCTCACTGCAGGGAAGCTGGAATGGATGACAACAGCAAGATTTTGTTATTTTTTGACAATTCTTATGCACATCCTCCAGCTGAAATTCCCATCAAAAATAATGTTTATACCATGTACTTTTCAACAAATGTGAATTCATTAATCCAGCCATGTGACTGGGCATCCTTAGGTCAGTGAGGTGTAAATATATAAATACTTTATTGAATAGTATGTTAGCAGCAGTGGACAGAGGCATGGATGTAGAAGATTTTCAAAAATGTTTAGCTTGAAGTATGCTGTATATTCTGTTGCCAATGCTTGGAACACAGTGACTAAAGACACAGTTGTGTATGCCTGGCACAACCTCTGGCCTATGACTATGTTCACTGATGATGAGAAAGAAAATGTTAATTTTGAAGGATTAACATCTGCATGTCAAGTGAGAAAATAAATGGTGTCTAACTCCCTTACATATGCAAAACATACCTTCAGAGTCCATCAGTAATCTGGAAAAAGTGGATATCAGAAAAGTTTTAAACACTGATAATGAGACTAGTTGTTCCTTCATTGACAGATGGTAAAATAACCTAAATGATTCTGAATCAAGGTGATCATGATAGTAATGATGATGAAGATGACATTGTTAACACTGCAGAAAGAGTGCCTATAGATGACATGGTAAAAATGTGTCACAGGCTTATTAAAGGATTAGAGCAGTGTGCATTAATAAGAGAATAAGAAATAATGTCAGCCTCTGGTAACCATTATATTCACTACCTCCATAAAATCAACTATTCTAGCTTCCAAATAGGAGTGAAAACGTGTGACATTTGTCTTTCTGTGGAAGATTATTTAGCAGGAAGGGATAAAAATGTGTTTCTAATAGGTAAAAATATACAATTACATAGAAGGAATAAGATCTAGTGTTTGGTAGCCAGTGGAGTGGCTATAGTTAACAATAATGTATTGTATATTTTAAAATAATTAGAAGAATAGATTTGAAAAGTCCCCAACACAAAGAAATGACAAATGTTTGGGGTGATGGATGTCTCAATTACCCAGATGTGATCATTACACATTTTATGCTTGTATGAAAATATAATATGTATCTCAGGAATATATACAACTATTATGCATTTGTGAAAATGTTTTTTTAAAAAAGTAAAGGAGAAATTATGTCATTTATAAAATCAAAGAGAAAATTCTAAGACAAAAACCATTCTATTTTTATTTCAATAGACTTATGGGGTACAAGTGATTTTGTTACATGGATGAATTGCATAATGCTGACGGTAGGATTTTTAGTGTACCTATCACCAGAATGCTGTGCATTGTACCTGATATGGTATATTTGTATCCCTCACTCCCCTCCCAACCTCCCTTTCTTAGTTTTAAATGTCCATTACACCACTTTACAACCACATATACCCACTTGTAAGAGAGAACATGTATTTGTTTTTCCATTCCTGAGATATTTCACTTAAGATAATGGCCTCCAGTTCCAACCACATTGCTGCAAAGGACATTATGTCATTGCTTCTTATGGTTGAGTATTACACTTTGGTGTGTGTGTGTGTGTATGTGCATGGCCCCACATTTTCTTTGGATAAAGAAATCACTCATCAGTGATTCCATAACTTTGCAATTGTGAATTGTGCTGCAATAAACATTCAGGTGCAGATGTCTTTTTTAACAAAATGACTTCTTTTCCTTTGGGTAGATACCCAGTAGTGAGACTGCTGTATCGGATGATAGATCTACTTTTAGGTCTTTAAGGAGTCTCCATATTGTTTTCTATAGACGTTATACTAGTTTACATTCCTATCAACAGTATATAAACATTCCCTTTTCTCCACATTCATGCCAACATCTATTTTTTTTACTTTTTAATAATGGACATTCTTAATGAGGCAGATGACTCCAGAGGAAACATTTTATTTTTTTATATGTATTTATTTGTTTATATTTTTATTTCAAAATATAAAGGGGGTACAGATGTTTCTGATACATGGCTTGAGTTAGGGCTATAAATGCGCCCATCACCTGAATAGTGTTCATTGTACCCGTTAGGTGTATTTTCCCCTCCCCTCTTCCCCACTCCTTGCTTGATTTCCAATAATTTTTACTTTCCTCTGTGCACTTGTGCACTTCCAATCTATTAGAGAGTACATGTGGTGTTTATTTTTCCATTCTTGAGATATTTTGCTTAGAATAATATACTCAAGGTCCTTCCAAATTGCTGCAAAAGACAATAATTCACCCTCTTTTATGGATAAGCAGTACTCTATGATATACATATACCACATTTTGTTAATCCACTCATGAATTAATGGGCACTTGGGTTGATTTCACATCTTTGCAATTGTGAATTGTATTGCAATAAACATTTGTGTCCAGGTATCTTTTTGATAAAATGACTTATTTTCCTTTGGGTAGATACCCACTAGTGGGATTGCCGGGTCAAATGGTAGGTCTACTTTTAGTTCTTTGAGAAATCTTCATACTGTTTTCCATAGGGGTTATACTAATTTGCAGTTTCACCAACAGTGTATAAGTGTTCCTTTCTCTCTGCATCCACACTGGCATCTATTGTTTTTGGACTTTTTTTAAAAAGCCATCCTAACAGGAGTAAAGTGATATCTCATTATGGTTTTAATTTGCATTTCCCTGATGATTAGTGATGTTGAGCATTTTTTTGAGGAAACATTTTAAAACTATTCAGCAGAATGCTTCCTCATCCCAAGAGAACCCACTTTTTGATCCCTCAACTGCTTCTGATGTTTCTTCTCACCTCAAAAATATAAAATACAGTGAACAATAATGTTTTAATCAAAACACAGCTTCATAGGTAGATAAGGAAAGCCGCCATTATTCTTGTTGTTTAACATCTGATACAGGTATTCTGGTGACACTATTTTGCTGGTTTGTTAGCAAGAAAACATTAATTTTTCATTATATTAATACTATGTCATATTTTTACAGTTAAGTACTTATGTGTGAATAACTATAGGAAAATAAGTATTGCTTATCAGTAACATACAAATTCAGAGTCAGGATGATGGTGGTGCCCAACAACCACAGATTGTCCACACAGGTGCCTGAGATAGTGACACCTTTGCTTTTGGATGGTTCAATATACATAAACTTTGTTTCATGCAAAAACTTATTGAAAAAATTTTATAAAATTACCTTCAGTCTATGTGTATAAGATGTATACAAAACATAAATGAATTTGTATTTAGATTTGGGTCTCATCCCCAAGATATCTCATTATATATATGCGAATATTCCAAATCCAAAAAACTCTAAAATCTAAAACACTCTGGTTACAAGCATTTTTGATGAGGTATATTCAACCTGTAACAAATATTCAAGCTATTTTAAGCATATAAGCATGTATTTATTTATTCTTATTTTATAAACTATTTCTTTAGGATAAGTCTCAAGACATAGAATTACTAGGTTCAAGAACATGGGCATTTTATACATCTTGTCATTTTATTTTCCAAAAGTGTTTTTCTCATACTCTATGCTATGATGACTCTATAATCTACGAACATGTGAATATCATCACAAGATTGTACATTCTAATTCATTTGTGCACGCTGACAATATAAAGAGTAGGTTTCCTTATTCTGTAATAGTATGGGACTATATATATACCACATTTACCTAATGCTCTAAAATATGAAAACAAATAATATTAAATAATAATGTGGTGTGAAAGATGCTAAATTCATCTCACTTTAGTTTTAACCATATCCATCTGTTTTTTGGTGCTGTTACCATCTCAGGATAGCTGAGCTATTTTTTATTTTATCTTTTCCCCTACTAAAAAACATGCTATTGAGAAAGTGTAAGCAATATTCAAACCACTCTGGAACAGCTCCAGTACATATAGCATCAAGCCATTTGTCAAATAACTCAAGGAAATTTTTGTTTGTAATATATAATGAGGCCACAAAGGTGGAGGTTTAGTGTGTGGACAAAAACAAATTCAAATCATATTTGTTTCTGAAAATATTTATGTTGCTACCATGCATTGGTTTCAAGGACTAATATGTATTGTACAAAATGCCAGTGGCTGTATATAGACATGAAATTACTTTCTGATAATATGAATTGTAAATGTCCCAACTTTGGTGTGCTGAAAAGAAAGTACAAGCAGTTCCAAGGTTATGCTCAAAATGTGTATAAGGTAGGTGTGTGTTTATAAAAGTGGCTAGGTCACTTACATAGTTAAATGTGTTAAATGTTGATGCTGAATAAATTGAAGTGAATTAAATAGAAAGAAAGATGGGTGTAATTGATATTGTAAAGCTCAAAGCAGCTTAGAATATTCAGAATGCAAAAAATGAAATACATAGAACTGACATTTTGGAATGCTTACTTATAGTCACTATATTGAGGCACTGTTTCCCAATTAATATATTTAGATTATTTTAATCTTTATACCAACATTTAAAATACATATTCGTATCACAGTTTTGGGATTGAGGTATACTAAGATTCAGATAATTTAAGTAACCATTCCTCGTATGAGACAGTTCATAAAAACATAGGATCAGAACATGAAGATAGGTTGATATGAGCCCATGTCCCAGGCTATGTACAGCCAGCCCTGACTCTTTTCCAGTTATCTGCAGAGCTTTCATGTTCACTTTATTAGGTTTCTGCCTAGGTGTAACATCATGCAAGTGGTCTGCCTAACTTCACCCAAAATAGACAAACTCCTCCTGCAATTGGTCACTTTCATCTATTTGCCTTATTTTGTTATTATCTATCCCTTCCACAAGAGAAAGTAACTTCCACAAAGGGAAGGTCAGTGCTTGACTTGCAGTAAGTACTCTAATATATATAGACATGCCCACACACATATTTCTCCATGAGTTTCTGTATATAGGAATGAATATTCTCTCACGGGCAAATATAGCCAAATCTGCCATCAACAGGGCCATCAACAAATGATACTAATGCTTGCCAGTTAGCATCACTTTAGAGTTATTATCAACTAGAATTAAGAAAATTGAGACATCTATATCTACATACATAACTATATGTATCTCTATATATAACTATCACAATTGTATAACTATGTCAGTTCACCAAAACTTACCTTCATTTTGAGTTTACATCAGAAGCTTGTTGGGGCTAGAATTGTTTTGTTTGTTTTGCTTTATTTTGTTGCCTTTCTCTAGTGAGAAAAATTATTTTGGACTGTCTAATAAAGCATACTGGATGAAAGAGAATTGAGATGTCTTCACATTGAAGAAATCTGTGTACTTTAGTAACAAAAATATGAAATTCAAATGAATTAAACCAAACAAGTCACTATTAATGACAATAATTTAAATAAATCTTAAGTAGAATCATGTATGTGGTAAAATAAAAAACAGCAATTTATGAGTATTAAGGACAATTATTGTCATTTGAGATTTATATTATAAAATTAACATATACACAATAAATTAGAGAACTGATTAATTTACCTTAAAATTTTATAGACTAGAAGAATTCTCTTACTCCCACTAAACCTAGTAAACAAATTAACTTCAGTGCTCATCAGGATCATCTGAGGAGGTTATAAAAGACAGAATGGGCTGGGTGTGGTGGCTCACACCTGTACTCCTAGCACTCTGGGAGGCCAAGCCGGGAGGATCGCTTGAGCTCAGGAGTTCAAATCCAGCCTGAGCCAGAGCGAGATCCCAGTCTTCACTAAAAATAGAAAAATTAGCCGGGCATGGTGGCACATGCCTGTAATTCCAGCTGCTCCGGAGGCTGAGGCAGGAGTATCACTTGTGCCCAGGAGTTTGAGTTTGCAGTGAGCTATGATGACACCAATGCACGTTAGCCGGGGCAACAAAAGGAGACTGTGTCTCAAAAAATAAAAAAATAGGAAGACAGAATGCTGGCCCTCAATTCCAGCACTTCTAGTTCACACGGTCTCCATGAGACACAGGAATTTTCATTTCTAACAAGTTTCCAGGTGATGCTGGTGGTGTTGTTCCTGGTACCACACTTTGAGAATCACTGATTTAGAACAGTCTTTATTTAATGAGGTGACAGGCTGATCCAGGGGCTCCAGCACTTGACTTCTTTTGAAAGTATGTTATCCCTGAAGTTGATGAGGCAATTAAATAATTGAATCATGTATTTAGTTGTTCAGAGGAGTCATTCTTATAAACAAGCCTTTTTATGTAACTATACCTATAGAGGGAGGAATGGACATTGTCATGTAAGCATGTCAATCTCTGGTTGTTATATTTATTTGTGTAAGTTTAATTAATTACCTTTCCGTTAAAAACTTTTGAGAGAGAGAGAGAGAGAAAGGAAAAGGAAAACAAAATTCAAAAATTTAAAAAGATTCTCACCCTCAACATAGAGATCTGATTTTGAGCTATCATGAATTCATGCAAATTCAGAAGCCATTAGTCTGGTGACATTCTATATCTAGACTTTGATATCTGTAATTTCTTTCAAAGCTAGTCATTTTGAAGTTTGTTTTAAGATAATTCTATAACAGCATGTTTAGATCCTATTTTTATAAAGAAAGATATTAATGTTTTGACTTAAAATTTAAGAAAAGTAAATTTAGTCTTTAAGATCAATTTTCTTTTTTTATTAAACCCAGACTTATTAAGTTATAATTGACAAATAAAAATTGTACATATTTGTAGTGTAAAACATGATATTTTGATATATGGATACATTGTGAAATTATTAAATCAAGCTAATTAACATATATATCACCTCAGATACTTTTCATATTTTATGGTAAAAACATTTAAAATCTATTCTTTTAAAAAATTTTAAGCATACAATACATTGCTATTATAATAATCATAGTTACCATTGCTGTATAATAGATTTTAAGAACTTATTCATTCTAACTGAAACTCTGCACCCTTTGACAAATACCTCTTCATTCCCTGTTGGCCATTTGTATGTCTTTTTTAAAGAAATATTTATTCAGGTCCTTTGCCTGTTTTCTTTTTTTGTTTGTTTCTTTGTTTGTTTGTTTGAGTTACTTACTTCCTTGCTATTTCATTTGTCTGAGCTCCTTATATATTTTGGATATTAACCCCTTATATTGTTGGTAAATATTTTCTCCCATTCTGTAGGTTGTCTCTTTACTCTGTTGTTTCCTTTGCTGTGCGGGAGCTTTTTAGTTTGATGCAATCCCTAGAAGCAATTTTCTCTCAGCAGTAGTCAATTTGAAAAACTCAGTGCTCCCTAACAGAAGCCCAGAGGAATAAATTGTTACCATCATATTAAATCAGTCTGTGCTTTAGTGACAGGTTAACACCAGTTCTTTCATGGTACATGGTAAAATGGTAAAGTCAATATTTAGTACATATGGGAAGAATATTAGGGAAAAATGAAGAATCAAACTTTGGTTTAGCCAGGGAAGTTGGAAGCCTAGAAAACAATTTTGGTTTTGCTGCTAATTAAATTTGGATAGAGGGACATTCAGCCAAAAGGACTATCTTGCTTATATCCTGAACAATATAGCATATACACACACACACACACATACATATTTTAAAATACTTACATGTTTTTTACTTGTCTCAAGTGGTGAAAATCTAGGGAAGGAGAGAAAGCAAAATGAATCATCCCAACATTTTTCTGTTATTGTGGCCAAATCAAATGCAAACAAATGATTTAATGTCAAACCCTTTGGCAAAAAGAAATCTATCAGAAAATAAACTGTGAGATAAAGATTTTAGCACTACAAAAAGAAGTGTATTTATTTTTATGGAAAAATGTATATTAAAAGAAAGCGACTCAGTAAATATCTCATAGTTGTATACTTATAGTCAAAATGGCTATTTCAGTAAAAATAATAATCATTACTATTTATTGAGCGCTTACAGCAGGTTTTGTTATAAACACTTTACATGTATGATGCTATTTAATGCTATCCATAACCTGACAAAATTGGTAATAATACTGTTCCCTTTCAAAGCGAGGAAAGAGAAGCATTCAAGTTCTTACCTTAGATCCCACATACAGTAAGAATTTGCATTGGGGTTCTAAATTAAGCAGTCTGGCTCTCAGCTACCTTTACTCTTAACCATAATGATAAGCTGTCTAAATTATAAAAGTTATTTTGATATTTAAATGAAATAGAGACATCACAATTTACAGTGCACGCTTCTTTCTCTTTTTTTGCTGTTTATTTTTGTTTTGTTTTGTTTTGCTGTTTCACTTAGTTTGTTTCATTTCTTATAAGATAAAGAAAAATGGAAGCTCTTTGAAAGGAATAATTTAGCAAGCATCATAAAGGCAAACTATCATCTCATTTGTTTGGGACAATTCTATTTTTTATTCCTTAATAAGTTTAAGTCCTACCTACTCTTTAAGCTGATTTGAGATAACTAATAAAGGAGAAATGTTTTTTTGTCTCAATGTAATTTAAGATTTTCATTTTGTAGAAACATTTGTGGGCACAGTACTAAGCACAAACACAATTCTATAATAAGGAACTGTTAAGATTTTCTCAGGGTCTGGCTAATAGGTGATGACAAATCAATAGTTTAAAGTGACCTAGGACACTAACAAATGTATTGTTTAAATGCTAGATAGCATTGCCCATATATAAGTAAGAGAAATATAAATATATAAATAAAATGGATGCAAAAGAAATACAGAGTATACAATGTCACAGAAAATAATAAATATATTCCATTTGGGTGGGGGTACTGGAGGGGATTTTATGAGTTTAGTTGATAAGAGTTATATGAATTAGGAGATAAAATTTTGAAAAAAAAGTAGAAATTATTGATTTTAAATCTCTTTTTAAGCCTAAGAATATATGTGAAATATATCATTAACATTTAAAAGATGTTTGATATATTGAGGTAAGTAACCTACAGTATTACCCTCAGCGAGCTCTGCTTCCTGGTATTCATGCCCTTGTGTAGTTCATCCTCCATGTTAAATAGGATGGATCTTTGTCACCAGTAAGCCACTGCAGAGGGACAGTGTTGGACTTCAGCAGATAGGTCATAAACGATGTTGTATCTTCTACTTTGGTTTCTTAATTCCATTGCCCTGAAAGTAAATATCTACTATATAATGAGAATACTCAAGCATTCCTTAGGAGAGATCCACATGGAAAGGAACTAAATTATTCACACCACCCTGCCAGCCATGTAAGTGAGTCACCTTGGAAGCAGATTCACCAACCCCACTCATGCCTTCAGATGACTTCAGTCCTGGCAGACACATGAAGTCAACATGAGTAACTTGGAGTCCAGATTTCCAGACAAAGTTTGTGCTCCACAGAAACTGTGAGAGAGAAATAGTGGGATACTCTTGCTTTATGCAACTCTGTTTTGTTGCAATTTGATACATAGCAATAGAAAACTGATACAGATTTATATACCTGGTGGTGGGATGCTGCTTATTTTTTTAAAGGGATTTGTTAATGTGGCTTTTTTCTAATGGAGTGATAAAAATTCATAGAGGACTCAAAGTTTTTAAGATAATTTTACCACACATACCAGTAGTTTGGACTGAAGGGCACACAGATAATCAAAGATGATGATGAAGAGACTTTTAAATCCCTAAACTTCCACAGGCAGAATTCAGGTAGAAAAACCTACTCAGCTATAAACAAAGTCCACTGTTTATGGAAAAGGAAAACAAGGGTCTAGAAAGCCGTAACATTCCAGGCTTTGAGCCCACATCAAAGAACTGCCTACATGTCCCCTGTCATTTTTCAGAAATATTCTGAATTCTTAAGTGTTTCCATTTTCTCCCATTTTAAACAGGAGTGTTTATCACATTTATCCTATACCTGTTGAAACACTAAGTGCTGGAAGTACTAGAGGCAAATATTTATGTTTGATTAAAAGTTGTTTAAATAAGGAATTATAATTGAAGAGCTATATCCAAGAAGTCTCATCCAGGACTGAATCTGATTTAAATGAATAAATCCTGGACTTCATGCCTTATTCTGCAGTTTGCTGAGACAGTGAGGTTTAGTGTAACTTACATGTGGGAGTGATGGGAATTGGAGGTCAAGGGACACTGTGATAGCTACCTTCCAAGATGGCCCTCAAACATCCTAACCTAGCCCTGTTCATGCCCTTGTGTAGCACTCTCCAGTGCCGAATCGGACTGACCTGTGTGACCAAGAAGATATTGCTAGATGATGGTATATGACTGTAATGGCTAGGTCATAATGGACATAGGAGCTCCTGTGCTGGTCTTTTGCTGGCTCAAACTGAGAGAAGGCAGCTGCCATGCCATAGGCACACTTTAGCAGCCCTGTGCAAAGGCCTAGGAAGATACAAACCAACTTTCTAGCACCAATTTGCCAAGCATGTGAATAAGCCACCTAGAAAGTGGATCTGTCAGCCCCAGTCAAACCATCATATTACTGCAGGTCTGGTTGACATGCAATTAATACTTTGTAGGAGAGCTTGAGCCAGAGCTGCCTAGTCAAGCTGTTTCTAAATGATGGAATGTATTACACAGCTATATATATAACTGATACAAATATATTTTAACATTTTCTCCCTGACGTTTTGATTGACACTTGGTCCAAACACAAAATAGTGACATATGTTTTTCTTAATACCAGTTTTGTTGAGTTTTTAAATCTTCACCAAATTTATAGTCTAAAAAGTAGTGTATTATTTTATTGTATCTCTCTGCTTGATTGATACATTGAATATTATTTTATTTGTAACTCATCATTTATAATTTTTATTAATTATCATAATTTTGTGACTTTGCTGATTTTCTTAGTAATACTAGAAATTTAAGAGATTACTTTTTCCAATTGGTTTATAAGATATATTAAGAGCATTAACACTTTATCTATCCTATAGTATGAAACTGTTTTTCAGATTGTATTTTTTTATGTTGTTAATGATTTTTTGACATAAAGAGGTCTTAACTACATCAGCCTATTTTTTATATATGAAAGTTTACAGGTGAAATTAGAAGACATCCCTAATCCAAGGTACAATAACTTTTTACTTTCTATTGGTTTAATCTAGAGATCCCCCTCTTTATATACATAGATGATAGAGATAGATAATAGATAGCTAGATAGGTATTGTAGACAGACAACATACGCAGACACATATATAATAATCGTGTGGTTGACAATATTGAGCTTTCCAATCCATAAACAAAATATATATTTGCATTTTTAGGTGTTTTTTATCCTGTATATGCAGAAAAGGTTTATAATTGTTATAATTGTTATGGTTTTGTGGGGGTTTTTTGGTTTTGTGTGTTTGTTTGTTATGTTACAGCCAATTTTCCATGGAGGCTTTGGGTTGCTGGACATCTTTGGAGCAGAAGCATTACTGATTTTTTTAAAAGGTTATCTTTTGAAAGATATTTGTATAGCACTCAGTCTTTTATTATAGAGATAGTGCTTCCCTCCAGAGCATAAGGCTGATTTGTTTGCTTTCCAAGATAATAAACCTATTGTCTCTTTCCAGAGCAGAGATTGAGAAGGCTTGCTGGAAGCTTCCTTTAAAAGATTGGGGTTTCTTAAGCTTTGGCTTCCTCGGCTGTACCCCACTTTGTATGCAGTTTCTATCTAGGCCTCTCCATATCACACTTGTGAGATTTGGGGGGTACTTTTACCCTCTCAAATCCCACAAGGAACTCATGCAAACATGGAGCACATGCTATATGTTATTAAATAAATAATAAGTCCTTTGTTTATAGCTCAGGAGGTACCTATATTTTTTCAGAATCTGTGGAACTGTGGTAGGTAAAGTAAAATCTCAGATCCTTCACAGTTTTGATATAAATCTTTAGGATAATGATATTGCTTTCACAGAATGATAATTTTGTGCCTATTTTCTAATGTGTATGTCTTTCATAATTTGCTTTAATTATACACTCAAAACAATGTTGATTGTTGATGATTATCAGTTTCCTTTTTCTTACTTTGAAATGTACTTTACTAGGTATCCATTATATGTACTCTTTTGTGTTTACTTTCCTTGTAATCTTCCTTAGCTCACCCATAGTGTTTACCACCCTCTCCTATTCTTTTCATTTCAAATCTTCATATTGTCACCTGAGTTGGTTCTACCCAAAAGGCTTTCTACTCATGCTTAATAGAAAGCTATTTTTCACTTCATTCTATTGAAACTTACTAAATGTTCACTCATGTTTTAAGTAATACTTGATCCTATAATGGATAACTTTTAGTGGTGTGCTTGAATTCTGCTTTTGCAGAATAATATTCTGTGCTAGCTTTCTTTAGATTATTTATGTTGAACATTAAGTTGCCCTTGAATAAGTTATTTGTAATCATAAGTCTTTGATATCATGTTTGAACTTGCATTGTTCCTGCCATTATCTGCCTATCTGAGATGACAATTCTCTTTTTCTGAGTTACAACTGTGAGGGAAGCTTGAAGTACATAATTTTAAATTTCTTAGCAGAGTTTCACCTAATATAGATTTATTATACTAAACTTTTAGCTTTTCCTATAACTTCCATTCATTCATTCACTCAAATATAAGTATTGAACATCTGCCTAGTTTGGACATTGTGTTAATTGCTGAAGATAAAATGGTAAATAAAACACATACAGTCTCTGATCTCTTGGAGTATGTGTTTAAGGAAGCAGGGAATATACAATAATCAAATAATCACAGGAATATATAATTGTCATAAGAACTTTAAATATAAGATGATATAAAAGGCTGTTGTGTTTTGATGGTCAAGAAAGTCTTCTCCAAGAAAGTGACCATTGGCCTGACAGTCAAAGAATAACAAATGATCTAAATTTTAAAAAAGGAGGAAGGGAAAATTCCCTGAGGAAGCAATGAATATGGAATGATATTAAGCAGAAGGGGAAATATCATGTTTAGAGAACTGAAAGACTAACTGTGTGTATGGCTGAGGTACACAGAGGGAGAGGAAAGAAGCATGAGATGATTTTTTTATTATTATTATTTCAATAAAATATGAGAGTACAAACATTTTGGTTGCATTTTATATCTTTGTCTCTCCCTAGCAAGGGTTAGAGTTAAGTCCTTTCCCTCTACAATGTTCACCACATCCCTCAGATGTGCGTCTACCCCCCCCAAACCCCTGAATCCCTGATTAACACCACCACCATTTGAGCACCATAGTGTTAATCAGTAATTTGATGGTGAGTACATGTGGAGCCCATTTTTCTGATCTTGTGACACCTCACTTTGGATAATGGGCTTAAGCTTAATCCAGGATAATATAAACGGTACTAACTCACTGTTGTTTCTTAGAATTGAGTAATATTCCATTGTAAACATATACCAAATTTTAATAATCCACTCATGAATTGACAGGCACTTGGGTTGTTTCCACATCCTTGCAATAGTGAATTGTGTTGCCATAAACATTTGGGTACAGATGTCTGTTTATAATAGAATGACTTATGCTCTTTTGGGTAGATGCTCAACAATGCTATTGCTGGATCGAATGCTATTTCTATTTTTAGCTGTTTGAGGTATCTCCAAATTCTTTTCCACAAAGGTTGCACTAATTTGCAGTCCCACCAGCAGTGTAAGAGTGTTCCTTTCTCTCCACATCCTTGCCAGCATTTGTTGTTTGGGATTTTTTGATACAGGCCAATCTCACTGGGGTTAGGTAATATCTCATTGTGGTTTTGATTTGCATTTCTCTAATGATTAGAGATGTTGAGCATTTTTTTATATGTTTGCTGGCCAGTGTTCTGTCTTCTTTGGAAAAGTTTCTGTTCATTTCCATTGCCCATTTCTTGATGGGGTTGTTTGCTTTTTTCTTGTTAATTCTTTTGAGTTCTAGATAGATCCTTGTTATCAGACCTTTATTGGAAGTGTAGAGAGCAAATATTTTCTCCCATTCTTTAGGTTGTCTATTTGCTCTAATGATAGTTTCCTTGGCTGTGCAGAAGCTTTTTAATTTGATCAGATCCCATTTGTTTATTTTTGTTGCTGCGGTGATTGCTGTCTATAGTAGATGATTCTTAATATATAAGTGGAGCCATGACCTTCAGGTCTTCATAAGCTAAGTTAATTTATTTACTTATTTGTTTGTTTATTTTTCTAAAACCATCAGGACACCATTGAGTGGTTTTAAACAAAAGAGTTACCTGTTAATGTTTGCATTTCAAAAGGTCTTTGAGGAAAAAAAAAGTATAAAAGACAGAGGGAGGTGGGGATGTTATGAAATTATTGCAGTGATCAAATGCTTATATCTGGGGGAAGAGTAGAATAGAAATGATTGGGAAATATCGAGAAAGCAAATTCCACAAGATTAGATGATGTGTTCTTGGATGCACTGAACTAATCTCATCTGGACAGGCAGCACTGCTAGTTTTCCTCCCTGTCTCTCCACACAGGTAGGTAAGATAATAATCTCCTACTTGTCTTCCTTGAAGAAATTGCCCTCTCTACATGAAGATAGTGATACAGACAGAAGAAAAGAAAAAGACAGGATTTGGACTTTTCCAAACGTAGCACCTGCACAAATGAGGCAAGACTGCCCCGTTTTCTACTCTTGTTTCTTTATTTGTTTGTTTCCAAACATTGAGATTTAGAGTCAGGTAAAGAGGTGGTTGGGACATGAACATCTCTTTGTACATTTTATCAAGAATTCTGTTTTATGAAGTGAAGCTTGTGGATGCCATGAAAGAAAGCTTATGTTACCTTTTTCTCAATTCGGTTTTATCTGCCTATTTGTAAGAGTTCTTCAAAATTCTGAAATTAGGTTTTCTGTCATCTTACATATGGATATCAAGGCTTTGTAGATATTTTTGTTTGTTTTTATTATTCCCCATGTCCTCAGAGATATAGAAAGAAGTTGAAAGAGAGATTATAGGTAGCTGATAAACCAATTCTATTTTCAAATAGAACTTCTCCTAGCAGTTAATTTAACTGGGATTGGGCTAAGCTTTTATTCAAAGAGCTATAAGAGACCTTCATAAATCATTTATGTCTACCCCTTTGCCTTTAGGCAACTGAGTGTCTAAAACTAATAGGTAGATATTCAATCTTGTTCTTTTACTATCTAATACTAAGACAAGCAAGGATCAATAGGCAGGTTCACTTAATTACAACTATTAGCTATTTGTAAGTTTGATTAATCTCCAGTGACTACTAACTCCATGTGTATTTTCTTTACCATAGCACTGGATGAAAAAATGACTGCAATTCATTTATAGACTGATGTTGGCATCATCCATGACTACCCCCTAACAAGCAATAACAAAAACAACACCAAGCCAATTTAAAGGGAATTCACAGACACATGCTATCACATCTTTCTACTGTCTTGTGGCTTATGTGTTATATATTAGAAAATTAATTAATCAACTAATTCATTTAGTTGGCCATATGCTATCTTCTCCTATATGCCAAGGCTTATATTAATTGAGTGACTGTTATGTGCTAGGCATTTTTCTAGGTACTCAGGCTGCATCAGTGAACAAAACAAACATAAGCTCTGCTGTCAAGCATGATATCATTGTGGATTGCTAGTTGAATCCTTCTGGAAAACATATGCCTCAGAGTTATTTCACCTGAGGGGCAAGAAACTGGGATATATGCACTTTCATTTTAATTAGCCATCCATGACTATTGCTCCCAAGGAGTGTTAAATTACCAGTGTTTCTGGCCTCTTAGCACATAGGCAGAACAGGTCCAGCTGGCACAGAAATCTCCCAGGACAACAGATGCATATGCTAGAAGCTGGAAATTGAGCCAAAGTGTCCTCACAATGGCATGTTCTAAGGGAATATCAGTAGGAAGTGAAGAATATTGTATTTTAATATAATCCACCTCTACACTGTTCAAAGCAGTATCTGCGTAAGTTCATGACACTCTGTCACTGGCTATTCAAGGTAGTGTATGGTCGTAATTCCTATTAAACAAATGATGGCAGCAGAATTAGTGGGATAATACAGTAATTGATGCAATATTTGGTACTGAGCACTCAAGTAGTTTCATTTACATATATTGAGCATGATTGTTAACCACTGGTGATTTTGACAGAGTAAATTAGGAATGAAATATTTGTGTACTATCAGTCATATACCAGCATTTTGTAGCCAACTGGCAAAGTTTATGAATATACTCGCTCATAATTTGTGTAAGTATATGCTTCCTCAAAGTATAATTTTTCTATGAGGCAAAAAGAATATGTTTATCAAAAGATCCAAATATATTTAGCCTGTCTATATGTAATATAAAAATAAGAAGCCACAAATTTATAAATTTAAACCTATGCTTAGTAATGAATCTTTTAATAGTTTCTTACTTAGAAATTATCTGGATATTTAATGAACTTGTATTACTTAATTTAGTGTAGGATTAAAGTTGCAAGTTACCAAAAAAATCACAGAAATTATTTTTAAACAGGCATGTAAAAAAATGCTTATTGTTGAAAAAACTTTGTCAGAATAATAATTCAATTTAACTAAAATCAAATTTATAATTTTTATAATCTTAAATTCTAATAAATATAATATTAGTTCAATTAGTAAACTCAAGTAGGGGCTGCTTGGTCCTTTGAGAGCCCCTGATGGGAACAGGTGGCCTAGAGATCAAGCACTATAGGAAGTTGAGGGTCTTACAGGCGTCCTCAAACTATGGCCCATGGGCCACAAGTGGGTATTTTTGCCTGATTGTTTTTTTACTTCAAAATAAAATATGTGCAGTGCGCACAGGAATTTGTTCATAGTTTTTTTAAACTATAGTCTGGCCCTCCAACGGTCTGAGGGACAGTGAACTGGCCCCCTGTTTAAAAAGTTTGAGGACCCCTGGTAGAAGTAGAAGGAAAAGTCTGGCAGGGGGGAACAGAGGGACAGAGGAGATAAAGGTTTTGAAAGAGGATAAATCAAAGTATTCAAAGTTAATAAAGAAAGATCAAATATGAAGCTAATATTATCATGAAACAAACACCTGACAGATGTAGTACAAAATATAAATGTACAGACTAATATCCTTCATAAATATAAGAACAAGAAGTTCTTAACAAAATATTAGGAAAAATAATTCAAAAATATATAAAATAATTATACAACTTGCCTAAATTGGGTTTATGTCAAGGATGACAGTTTGGTTCAGTATTCAAATATTAATCACTGTATTCCACCATAGAAAATGGACAAAGAAAAATTATGTAATCATATCAAATGATACAGAAAATCATTTAACAAAATTTAGCAACAATGCATGTAAAAACTCTCAGAAAAATAGAAATAAAGGCGAACATCTTCAACTCAATAAAGAATATATACAGGAAACATAGAGCAAACATACTTAATGGTGAATGACTAAATATTTTTGTCTTAATAGCAGGAATAAGGAAATTAGTTCATTCTTAGCCTGCTTGTTCAACATAGTGCTAGAAGTTTAACTAATGCACTAAGGTAAGAAAAGGAAACAACAAATATTCAAATTATAAAAGAAGAAATAAAATACTCTCTATTTAAAGATAGCATGATTTCCACATAGAAATCCCAAAGATTTACTGTGGTCCTAGAATTTATTATTGAGTTTATCAAAGTAATAGGACAAACATAAAAATACATAAACTAATATGTTTATCAGATAATGAACAAACAAAACTCAATAAAATTTGTAATACTTTCAAGGAACACAGTGGATATATAAATTAAAAATACAATATCACTATAATCACTTAAAATATTTAGGTATAAATCTAAGGGGAAAATCATATATAGGACTTGTCACTTCAAATCACTTCAGAAAGAAAGGAAAGAAAATATAAATGTAGAGATATATGGCACTCATGGATTGGAAGATTCAACACAATAAAATGTCATGCTTTTGAAATTGATATACAGAAATTTGACAATTTCTATTAAAACTTCAGAAAGATATTTTTGTAGCTATTTTCACCATTGAGTATGTTGTAGAGATGATTATTCTAAAATTTATATAGAAATACATAGAAGCTAGAATAGCTAAAATAACTTTTAAAAAAGATAAATAAAAGTGTGAGGAATAATTCTCCTGACTTCAAGACTTATTACACAGCCACATTAGTCAAGACCATATAGTACTGACAGAGGGTTATACACATAAATCAACAGAACAAAAATAGGAAGCTCAGAGATAGACCCACACAATTATACCTGACTGAATTTAGGTATAAATGCATTCAAGGGAGGAAAGATAAGCTTTTCAACAAATGTTGTTGAAATAGTTAAACATTCATAGGTAGAATTTTAAGACAAAATAATCTCAACTTATACTTCACACTTCATATGTAAATTAACTCAAAGTAGATCCTGGAGAGATAGATATAGATATATAGATAAGCATATATATAGGCACATGTATAAGTAACTAGAAAACTTTAACACAAACATTGGAGAAAATCACTGGAATATCAAACTTGAGAATGAATACTAGAACTTGACATCACAACTACTATCCATAAAAAAAAAATGATCATTTGAACTTCATTAACTGTTTTCTCTGCAAAATATCCTGTTAAGAAGCTTAAAAGACAATACAGAGTGGGTGAAAATATTCACAAACAACATATCCAACAAAGAACAAATATCTATAATATATAAAGAATCTGCAACACAAAATTAATAACACAAACAATTGAATTATAATATGGGTAAAAGACATAAAGAGACATTTTACTGAAAAAATATATATAAATACAAATAAGGACATAAAATGATCAAAATCACTGATCATCAGAGAAATTTAAATTGAAACAACCATGTGATACTTCTACACACCTATCAGAATTGGCTAAGATAGAAAATAATTATGATGCCAAATTGTGGAAAAAATGTGGAGAAACTGGATCACTCATAAAACTGGTGGGCATGTAAAATGTTATATTCACTGTCAAGAAAAAATTGACATTTTCTAAAAAAACGAATCTTGCAATTACCATATGACCCAGCAATTGCACTTCTGGGCATTTATCCTAGAGAAATTAAGACTTATGTTCTCATAAAATCCTGTACACAAATGTTATAACAGCTTTATTCAATAATAGCCACAAACTGGAAGAAACCTGAATGTCCTTCAAGAGATGGATGGTTAAACAAACGTGGCACATCCATGCCGTAGAATACCACTTAGTAATGAAAGGAATGAACCATTGACACTCACATCAACCTGAATGAATCTCCAGATAACTGTCTTGAGTGATAAAAACAATCTCCCTAGGTTACACACTGCATGATTCCACTTACATGACATTCTTGAAATAATAATGTTTTAGAAAATGGGGAAAGACTAATAGTTGCAAAGGTTTAAGGAGTGAGTAGAAGAGGGGGTTGTGGTGTGACTATAAAAGGACTACATGAAGAGTCCTTGTACTGATGGGAATAAATGTTTTATGTTTTACCTGTATCAATGCTAATATGTAGGTTATGATATTACACTATAATTTTTCAAGATGTTACTATCGGGGGAAGCAGAATAAAAGGTAACGGGATCTTTGTATTATTTCGACAACTATGTGTGAATCTATAATTACCTCAAAACCCTTCTTAGGGAGAGGCAAAGATATAAAATGTATCCAAAATGTAAAAAAAAAAAAATCTTTTATTGGATGGAGGGTAGGCGGGAGGGGGGAGGAAGTGTAGAGTTACATAATGTGTGCCTTGCCTGGGCCACCTGGGGATTGGACTCGCTTGAAGCTCTGACATGTGGGGGGGGAGGGGTTTGTACCCCCATTATATGATGAAATAAAAGCAAAAAAAAAAAGTTGAATTAAAATTGTCTTGGATAACTTTAATAGAGTAGAATTTATGCCTAATAAATTTGTGACTCAAAGGAAAATTTTTGGAATAAAGAACATTAGTTGTATATGTTGTTAGTGGATATATTTGGCAAGGTATTAAAAGAAAACTGCGAGCTTACGCAGAATTGGTGGGTTTTCTCTTTTTTTTTTTGCAAACAGAAATGAATGAGAGTAGAGAGACACCAAAAATTTTGTTCACAGAAAGATAAACTGCATTTTTTCACTCATATGTGGAAGATAAAATTTAAAACAATTAAACTCATGCTCAAGGAGACAGAGTAGAATGATAGTTACGAGAGGCTGGGAAGAGTATAGGGAAGGAAAGGATAAAGGGGGGATGTTTAATTGGTACAAAAACACAGTTAAATGAACAAGATCTAGCATTTGATATTGCAAGTGGGTGACTATAGTCAACAATAATTTATTGTATATTTTAAAATAACTAGAGGAGTGGAATTGGAATGTGCCTAACACAAAGAAATGATAAATCCTTGAGGTGATGGATACCCCAATTACCCTGATTTGATCATTACACATTGTGTGCCTGTATCAAAACATTACACATATCTCATTAATATATATACCTATTATATACCCATAATAATTAAAAATAATTTTTTTAATTACAAAAAAATTTGTTCTTTGCAATTTTGGAAGAGCCAGTTGCTTTTGGATAATACATTGTAAGGAATAAAATTGAGAAAGGCTTTGAGAAACCAAGACTTATTAAAACCTAATTTGGGTTAGTCTAGCCTTCTTTGTCTTTTATTACTATTGTTAATTTAAAAACTAAGTTATCTGTTATCAGTACTGCCACTCCAGCTTTCT
>VBSM01003204.1:21140096-21201077 GCA_008086735.1 Cheirogaleus medius
TTTGTACCCCCATAATATGCTGAAATAAAAAAAATAAATAAATTTAAAAAAAAACAACCTAATTTGGGGACAAAGATTAGCCAAGAGTGTGACCTTCCCACATATTTTTAAAATTAAATATATTATATTGTGTCTTGCAAAGATATTATTTTGAGAATTTACACCCTTTAACTCTGACTTAAAAAAATGAAAAAAATAAAGCTAGATATCAAATTAAGGGTAGATCTTTCCTACACATGTGAACAGCTTCAGGGCAATTTGAGAACATTAATGAAGCTAGGTAGTAAATAAATAAAATTGGTGTGAATTTTTTTTGTCTTTCCATACACTTGGATGAGGTTACCAGCCCACCAATGGGATTTAGATTATCCCACCCCTTTTTGGAGGTAAATGTGTAGTATGAGTGAGAAAAAGAGTAACCAATTATTAGGTGACCCTAAGTGTGTACTGTGTTCGTACTGATTGTTAATATAGTTCTCTTTTCCTTCTTGAGAATACCACACTTTCCAGTCTTTGGGCAGCTTGGAAGGGCAGTTTGTCTACTTCTAATCCATTAATTGTGAAGAGAAGTGATATGTGTCAATTCTGGACCTATGATTTTTTTTTAGTCTATCATTGTCCCTTAATTCTATGGCCTATGATATTTTTGATTGTGAAGACCGCCAGTCTTGGTCCAGGAGTGACCATGTGAAGCAGAGCATCTCATGCCTAAATAGACAATAGGTTTTCATTTTTGGAGAGAGGGGAGACTAAGAAACTCATTTTTATGTGTTCAGCCTTTGAGATTTTGAACATACTTTTTCATGTTGTATGTATGTGCTATAGCTGTGTAACAAACCACAAACTTAGTGGTTTAAAACACCTGTTTACTAGCTCACTTCCTTGTAGTTCACAAGTCAAGGGTGGCATGGCTGGAATCTCCTCTTAAGGACACACAAGGATGGAATCAAGGTGTTGGCTATCTTTGTTCTAACCTGGAGATCCAGGTACTTTTCCAAACTCTTTTTAATTATTTGCAGAATTCAGTTCCCCGTCATTAAATCACTAAGATTCCCATTTCCTTGCTGTCTTCAAGCCAGGGGCTTCTCTTGGCTCCTTACAGCTATACACATTCTATTTTAAAACAGCAAGGGCACATAGAGCCCTTGTGCTTTGAATCTCTCTAAATTATTTTTCTGGCATGAGCAGGAGAAAGCGTTTTCCCTTTAAATGACTCACATGATTGCATTTTTCCCACAAAATAATCTAAAATAATCCCTATTTTAAGGCTATCTAACTAGTAACCTTAATAAATTAAATATAAATAAAATTATATGCAAAGTCCATTTTGTCATGTAACCTATGCATGGGAATAAATGTCTCATTAGATTCACAGTCCCAGAGTTTGGGGTGGGAATTCTTCAAGTTCCATTATTAGAATTTTGCCTATAACATGCAGCATGTAGCTAGCCTATCCTCAAAACACCCATAGATACTCATTTATTGAATTATTAAGATTTACTGGTAATGCCAACATTTTTCCAAAGTGGTTGTACCGATGTATATTTTCACCAAGAATATATGAGTTTCTATTACTTTACATTGTGGCTAAGGCATTGTATTGACAGATACATTGTTTCATTTATCAATCCAGTGGGTATATAATGAAGTGTCCTTGATGTTTTAGTTTGTAGTCTCTATGATTACTGATTAGGTTGAGTATATTTTTGTATTTTTATAAAACATGCTTGTTCAAACTGTTTACCTGTTTTCTATTGGGCTTTCAATTTTTTAAAGTCAATTTGTAGGAATTTTTATATGCAATTATTGGAAGGTGAACAGCTATAAGAAGAATATAGAAAATGGAAAAAAAATAGGGGAAAACAAAATGAATATGAGAAGGACCTTAACAGTGAGGGAAATTAAACTTTGGAGAGTTGGACACATTGAATAAATAAGGCAGAAAATGATTTACATGGCAATGACCCAAAGGAGTAGAGTAAGGATTAAATCTAGTGCATGGAACGTCCTTTCATTTCTTTGTATCCTCTTCAGTTTCTTTCATCCATGTTTATTAGTTTTACTTGTACAGGTCTTTCACTTCCTCAGTTAAAGTTATTCCCAGGAATTTTTTTACAAACTATGTAAATAGAATTGCATTCTTGATTTCTTTTTCAGTTAATTCATTGTTGATGTGTGGAAATGCTACTGATTTTTGTATGTTGATTTTATATCCTGCAACTTTACTGAATTGATTTATCAATTCTAAGAATTTTTTGGTTGACTAGGTTTTGCTATAAGTAAGATTCTGTCATTTGCAAAGACAGACAATTTGACTTCCTCTTTTCCAATTTGGAAGCCTTTTATTACTTCTCTTTCTTGTCTGCTTTCTCTGGCTAGGAATTCTATTACTATGTTGAATAGGAGTGGTAAAAGTAAAGAGGATACAAATTATGGATCAGGAGAAATAATCTTGTTAAAATGACCATACTATGAAAAGCAACCTATAGATTCAATGCAATCCATATCAAAATACCAATGACATTCTTCACAGAATTGGAAAAAAAATCCTAAATTTCAGATTGAACCTCTAAAAAGCCTGAATAGCCAAAACAATTCTAAGCAAAAAGAACAAAGCTGGAGGTATCATACTATCTGACTTCAAAATATATTACAAAACTATAGTAACCAAAACAGCACAGTATTGATATATTTTTTAAAAAATAGACCTATGGAAGAGAATAGAGAACCCAGAAATAAACCCACATATCTACAGCCAACTGATTTTTGTAAAAGCTGGCAAGATCATGCATTGGAAAGAGGATAGTCTTTTTAATAAATGGTGCTGGCAAAACTAGAAATCCATATACAGAATGGAACTAAACCCCTTTCACTCACCATATTTAAAAAGTCAACTAAAATGGATTAAAGTCTTAAACATAAGACCAAACACTATAAAACAGTTACAAGAAGACACAGGAGAGATGCTTGAGTATATTAGTCAAGACAAAGATTTTTATGACTAAGACCTTAAAAGCACAGGCAACAAAAACAGAAACAAGCAAGACTCTATTAAACTGAGAAGCTTCTGCACAGCAAAGAAATCAACAGAGTGAAGAGAAAGCCTGTTGAATGGGAGAAAATATTTGTGAACTATTCATTTGACAAGAAACTAATATCCAGAATATACAAGAAGCTCAACTTCACAGCAAAAACAAATGAGACAAAACAAATAATCCCATTATAAAATGGGTAAAGGATCTGAACAGATATGTCTCAAAAGAAGACAATACAATGACTAACAGGAAAATGAAAAATGCTCAATATCACTAATCATCAGGATAATGTAAATCAAAACCATAATTAGAAACTGTCTTCATCCAGTTAGAATGGCTATCATGAAAAAGATAAAAAATAGCAAATGCTGGCAAATATGCGAAAAAAAGGGAAACCTCATACACTGTTGGTGGGACTATAAATTAGTACAACCATTATGGGAAACAGTATGTAGATTTATCAAAAACTAAAAATAGAACTACCATATGATCCAGAAATCCCACTAATGGGCATTTGTCTAAAGAAAAAGAACTTAGTATGTCAAACGAATACCTGCACCCTTATGTTTATTGAAGTGTTATTCATAAAAGGCAACATATGGAATCAACCTAAGTGTCCATCACTAAATGAATAGATAAAGAAAATGGAGGAGGAATGGATAAAGAGAAGTTGGCTAATGGGTATGAAAAGTTAGATAGAAAGAAAATTTCTAGTGTGATAGCACAGTAGGGTGACTATTGTAATCAATAATTTATTTTCTCTTTCAAGATATCTAGAAGAGAATATTTAAAATGTTCCCAACACAAACAAATGATAAATTTCCAAGGTAATGGATATCCTAAATACCCTGATTTGATCACATTGGAGGCATGTATCACAACATGACACATGTACCCCATAAATATGCATAATGTATCAATTTTTAAAATGTAGTGCATTTCTCCATTTTGAAAACCAGAGATCAAAAGGGAAAAAACAAAACAAAAATAAAACCCAAGGAACATAACCTGGCACACTGAAAAATCAAGTCTGGATAGGGAGGTAACTAACACAGATTAGTGGCCCAAATACAAATAAATCAATAAACCAACAAATGCAATGCAGCTTATCTTTAAATAAATAGAAGGATGATGGATGGAGAAATAGATAGGTAGGAATAGGGGGGGAGGTGTCTGTCTTGCTTTTGCTTATATTTTGAATTTGAATAACACTTCTTATTATCTTACTTTGTATCTCATAATCATCAATATAAAGCATGAAAAATTGGACAATATTTTTGAGTAGGAAAAGAATTTGAGAAAAAATTGCATTTACAAGGACAGAAAATGGCCTTTGCCATTGACTACACACACGAAAGCAGAGAAAAACCTTTGATTTTACAATGATACATATATTTTTTAAATCGTGCAGTATTGTAGAAAATATAACAGTACTTGTAGATTAAATAAGAATCATGATTCTCTATGGTTAAAATACCCGATATTCAAATATGAAAACAAGATATTTCAAAAGAAATCAGTTATATTCTTTCAAGTAGCAACACAAGTATCAACTGAGAGTATATAAAATCAAATAAAAACTTCTCACATTTTTACCAATTCAAAAAAGACATAGTATGTTTCTTTCCATTACTTTAAAATCAAGTTTTTTTCCTCGATATTTATTTCCCCCAGATATCTACATCATCTTTCAAAAATAGACTAACGCTTTTATGACAGGAAATATCAAATATTTGAGATGATTAGTATTTATCAAGAATTTGTATATTTAATATTTATTTTATTACACTGATTTGAATTTCTGTTTTTTATTTTGACATAAATTAGGTTGTAATATCCTAAAACCTCTGTGTCATACACAGATGTTTTACATTGTAAAACCTTCTTTATACTTGAGTTTTGAAGTCAAATCTTTTCTATTTCCCCATTATGTGGATAAAATTTTAATCTTTTTCAACATTAGTGATTATCGATGAGCAGTGAATATTGTCATAACCACCTGTGCCTACATAAATTCATTTTTACATTGCAAGAGGTAGAATGATATTTACTTCCATTAATATATTTGATAATTGTATTTTTCCTTTATTTTTGCTAAAATTTAAGCTATATCATATTGCCTGTAAAACAGGAAATCTATCTTTAATGTTTATGAGACATCATTTTGATGTAATTTGTATATTCTTATTTTATAATGTTTTTCCCAAGAAAGAATATAGGTATTGGGATGTAAACAATATATAATTTTATCAGTGTTTTACCATTTGATATTCTTTCAGCATCTAAATCTATTCCTATCTTTTCTTATTCCTTTGACTGATTTTAAGGCCATGGGAGACAGTATATAATATAGTAGAGAACGTTCTATTTTATATTCTATAAATACTAGGCTATGATTTTAACTAAAGTCACACAAAAACAGTTTTTCAGACATATTCTATAATCTATTTCCTTCATAACTGGTCACAAATCTAGTATTGCCCTTAAAAGAAGGCCCTGAAATATAAATTAATTAAAATTTTAGTTTAAAAATATTTTTATCATTGTTATTTAATATTCCTTATTAGTAACACATGTATTATATGTCTAAAACTTTTTGATACTAAAGGAGCCATCTTCATTTGTACAGAGCAATTTTCTTGGGAAAAAAAATTGACATAGTTAAATTTCTTTTTTGGAAGTATTCAAGAACTATAACAAAATATGTTGATTTAGTTTTTTAGAAAAGTGAGAAAGGAAAAGAAAATATGGCAGATGATAACAGTAAAATTTTCCCAGAACTGAATTCTCCAATAGAATATAATCTCCCTTACTGATACAGCTTTTCTCCACCAGGGTTCAAAAGAGTATTAAGACATAATTCCTCAAGGCATTTAATATATGTAATAAATTCCCTTCTCTCCCATCCATTTAGAATGATACTACTAGCTGTGTTCCATCCTTGGGAGAATTGAGAAGATAGTGACTCAATTCATTTTCTGTGTTCTGTGATTCAGATAAGAAATCCCAATTGAAAATGACTGTGATAAAAATAATTTTAAAAGTCTGCTAATATACATTTGGGGAAATATTATTTATATGAGGTAAATTGGTAGAATAATTCCATGAACAATTTAGCAATATTCAGTGAGTATTGAAGTAAATATGAAAATTCACACACCCTTTGATCTAGCAAGTTAGCCCATAGGCATACACTCTTAGAAACACTTTCACATATGTAGAAGACAAGGATAACAGTACTTAATATTAGTGGGGTTTTAAGGAGAGAAAGTGAATAAACTAGAGATACCTACTGCCACGTGGTAAATTATAATTATTCTTTTATTTATGTTCCCCCTTTTTGAAAGTGAGAGTGAATCTATGGCTTATATTTCTTTATTTCCCATGCTTAATAATTGAATACAAATACCAATACTAATATCTATTTTTTTAATTTTTAAACAAATAAGGAAACAATAACATCTGTATTTTGCAAAATAGAGATAGAGAATCCTAGAGTAAATGCCATATTTATTCTTTTATCTGTTTAGTCTATTTGATTTATTATTCTATTTGAAATATATGTATTTAAAATTTTTAATCTTATGTCTACTTATCTACCTAATTCATGCTCTTTTCACCTTCTGTATTTTTCAGTTCTTCTGAAAAAAAAATAGCAGGAGGAATTACATTTATTTCAAATAACTTTCAAGTTTATTCCACTCAATTTTAACTTTGGTAACTCTTATTAATAAAAGTCACATTGGGATTTGATATTTTTCTATTGCCTAGCACAATGATGTTTTGGGTACTTACTATTTTTAGAAATTTATAAGCCGTGTCCTACCTCCGTTTACATAGAACAGATTTGAAATAAGAGAAAAAAATCATGTCATCAATCTTAGAACATTGAAAGCAGTTAACAAAACAATGTTTATAACATTTATTGTTATCTGATTTAATGCCATTTTATTATTTTGTATTAAGATATGGATTAGAGTTTTTTTCTCAGGAATCACAATAGGAGAAGTATTTTTCTCAATATATCTCAATAGGTACTTTAATTTTTTCTGCTACCTGCCCATGATTTCGGTGTATCATATATCAATATTAAATCTGCTATATATTTTAAAAACAACTTCTGTCTTAAAAATTCCTGAGAAATACTTTACACTAGTAAGTGAACTCACCTCTTCATTGTCTGGAATAAATAATTAATTTTAACCTACATATAAAACATTGATTTTTTTTTTCCTTTGATTTCTCTGTTTTCACTGTGTCCTTTCAAATAGCACATCCTGATAAAAGTCATTTTTGTTTAAGTATCTTTGTCACTAATTCGTGTTTCTCTGATTTTTAGCCATGATACTTACTCTCTGGGTTAGAAAGATGCTCTATCTGGTGTTGTTGCAGTCCTGTATGTTCTCTGTTGTTGACCTTTGAATTATTCATAAAGTTGCATTTACTTTCCTAGCTGAGCAATCTAGTGTCAGGTTTTACTGCAACTCTAACTATGAGAAAACCAGTTTTTATTCTACTGGTTTTATTCTACTGCCTTTTTGCTTGCCATTGTTACATCTCTTCATGAGGTTTTATTGAATTCTAGGCTAAGATTTTTTTTTTCACTTTTTTTTTCTTTTCTATCCAGGACAAAATGGTCTTCTTATTTTGTATTATCCCTGCTGTAATTTCCTTTAAAAAACTCATTCTGTCCAATGTCAATGCCATCTGAAGTAAGGAAAGTATGTGTTGCAAGATGTAAGGAAGATCATCATGCACGATATCAAGAGGTAGGCCTTTTTTTCCTCCTGTGCTAGTTCTTTGACTTTAATGATGATTAAAACTTTAAAAATAAAGAAATAAAAATACCCATGCATTTTATGTTACAGTTGTGTTACCTCTTCATAGGGAATGGTGTTTAGCAATTGAACAGTGCACGATGCTCATCAGTGTTTTGACATTTATTTTAATATAATGTATTAAATTGTTCAAACCGGCCTTTAGTTCTAAGCTTTGCAGAAAGAAGAATGGATAGCTCTTGGCTTTCAAGCCACAAACTTTCAAAGGAGACTTTACTATAACATCCATCTGTGAGAGAAGCTTTGTTAACTAAACATTACAGAAGAGGGTTGTCCAAACTACCTTCCAGTAAGACTTAGAACTAGCAATCACACCAAATTTTACTCTAAAGGCTGCGCTACGAAATACTATTGCAAAATCTCTTCTTATATGCTTTTCTCTCTATCAACGAAGTGTCTTCTCTAGATTTGATGTTCTACCTCCTCTTCAAACCCAAATTAAAGTAATAAAGTATAAAAATCAGGGCAGACATAGTGTTGCTATTATCTGATCTTACCTTAAACTCACCTAACACAGTGCTCTTGCATGTTATTACACTTGTGATAACAACTGTCTTTATTGCCTTGA
Organism: Cheirogaleus medius; assembly: GCA_008086735.1. Taxonomy (NCBI): domain Eukaryota; kingdom Metazoa; phylum Chordata; class Mammalia; order Primates; family Cheirogaleidae; genus Cheirogaleus; species Cheirogaleus medius. Next base: position 21,148,538 of record VBSM01003204.1, read on the forward strand.
TGTGATTCTGGCATATTCTTTTACTATGAGGTGCTGAAATTTCAGTCACAGTGTATAATTTATGCATCGATTTATGCGTTCTACAAATATGTGCTAAGTAACAACTTTTTCTTGAGTCTCTAAGAAGGCCATATTTCAAAGTCATCCATGAAACTTAAATCTTTAATGGTCACTAGATGCTGATGAATCTGCTACTCATAGTTCCTTTATGACCACCAGAATCCCTTCTTTACTACTCTAGATGGGAGATATGGGGATAGATGAATTAACCCACAGGCTTCCACAGGTTCAATGCCATCTTTAGATTAGCTTTTCTTTGTAATAGGAACCAAACCCTGTCAACATTGAGAACACCTCACAACATCATAATGTGTTTATGTAATTTCTAATACTGTTTTACCTGAAAAACTATATACACACTTCAAAATCCATGATGTCTCTTATGAGAAAAATATTGAAAATGGTAGATTTTGGCCTATCATAATCATCTTCATCATAGCAGGGCTGCCTTACAGGAAGTTAAATTATCAGCAATTGCTTTGGATCTTTGTATACTTCTGTTTTGCTATGTCTGCCTTCAGTCCTTTGTCCTCATGCATAACTTAACACCAGAACTGTGTCTAAAGGTCTTATTTCCTATATTGATTTTGTACATCCTCTTTTTAGTGATATGGAATCCCTCTCTTGTATTAAATAAAGCAATAGCCTGGTAATCCAAAAATAAAAGACTCTACATCCTCCCAGTTGAATATATCACTTCTATTCAAAGGCAGTATAGCATAGTGTTTTTAGGCTGTGGGGTTAGGTATCAGAATGTCTAAATTTATAATATAGCTCTGTTAATAGCTAGCTGTAAAACCTTGGATAAGTTATGCAACCACTCTGCTTCAGTCTCTTCATCTGTAAAATAGGAATGATGTTATATTAATACTTGCATTATAGGGTTGCTATAAACCCTATAATGATTTAATTCATATGAAACACTTAGAACAGTGTTAAACCTATGGAAAGCTCTCAATAGTTATAAGCTATTATTCTCCTCTGATTGCACATTAAATTTTGTAGGGATTTCTTTTTAATTTGTATTTTCTTTGCAAGTGTTCACTACAAAAATCGTTTTAATCATTCTATATAAAATGTCTTAAGTTATAAAGCCATTATCTACATCTTTGATCTTTATTAAAAACCTGTATTACATATATAATATATATTATATTATGTATATAAACATGTGTATATATACGTGTGTGTGTGTGTAATAAAAAGGATTGAGGAGAAATGTGCATTGGTATTAAAGGGAGATTTAAAGCTATACCACAAACTTTGGAGTATATTCCTTCCTCTAAAGGGAGATATTGGACATTTGTAAAGAGGTTCAAATTTTAGAAGACTTGTAATTAGAGTGTTTAATGGCAAGGAAGACTGGAATCTGAGTGAGCAACTAGAACATTGCAACACAAATCTTGGTGAGAGGTAGTGTGCCATGGACAAAGGAATGAAATGGGTACAAAAGACAGGATGCAGGGAAAACCTGGCTGGGTATAAAAATAACCAATTATTGATGGAAAATCCTCCATCACTGATCTTTTCTTACTTAGACCATAATTGGACTATTATAGAAGAGTGTTTGTTTTAATAAAAGTCACTTCATGAGAGTCATAGGTATAATATCAATATGTTTTGCTAGATGTTTAGGCAATGAGAAAAGGAAATGCAGTCATCTCTGAATTATTCAGGGACTGATTATCCAGGTGATAGACTTTTTCAGATGTCTGCACCCCACCCCCCAGTTTTCCATCTGTTACTCACAATTGGTCATTTCACCATTCATTAGTCTTACCAGAGGGATGGTGACTATTTTGAAACATCAAAGTCTTTAAATGTTGCATCTTGTTTGCATCTTAATTGAAATTTTGTTTGTTTTTGTCTCTATGGATTCCAACAATCCATTTCCTAGCATCAAAGAGTATTTCAGAGCAGTAACAGCCCTAGAAAATCATCTAATCCAATAGTCCCCAAAAATGTTAAATTAGCTGTTCCAGGTCACATAGCTGGAAGGAGGGAAAGAACTGGACTAAACCCTCAGATCTCCTCAAAATTAATATGCCATCCCTTCCACTGAGGTCACTTACTATCTTTACTAAATTATGTTAATCCTGAAAATTAGCTTTAAGAAAACTGCATTGGGAATTCTGTAGGTCTATCTACTTATTGCCCAGGCCTACATCAGCTTCTCACAAAAGCGTTTCATGTATATTTATTTTCTGATGTAGGCTTATGCTATCTCACAATCAGGCTTTATGCCTCCGGGTTCTATTCCATTTAAGTTTGGCTAGAGAGTGGCTAGCCGACTTCTGAACTTCTCTTTCTTCTTTGGTTCCATAAAAACAAGTATTCAGATCCTTCATTTAAAAATTATTTTTAATAGTTTGTAGATTATCACTACAGAAAAATAAGAAATGACAAAAGAACAGCTACCTAGAGACAAATCTGTGTTTGTGATGGTAACTGGAAATTTCCAAACTGGGGTCACTCTTATTTCTACATTTGGCACTTTCATTTGCTTTCCTTCTTTCTAACCATAGCCCTCTTTATTACTCCAGGATTCAGTTAGGGAAAATAATAGATGTGCTTCTAGCATGATTGCCACATTGGGTGACATATACTTATCTGGGAAACTAAAGATTTAAATTTTAAAAAGTGGCAGAGAAAGACAAGAAGATAACAGTAATAGTGTCATAAGTAGTTTTTCTTTGAAGGGCATCGCTACAAGGTGCGTGTGTTTGCACATGTATATGTGTGTGTTCGTATGTGTTTTTATTACCCAATTTCTCTTTTGCAACTGAGATAAAATCAATCACTCTGGAAAAATACAGTAAGAGTAACCTATATAGCAGTTTATTAGACTGGCATTCAAGAAGTTACCTACCTCATTGCAAAAACTTACAAATATTTTCCAAATAGAAACCTATTGTCTTTTTCATCAGTATTGATTGACACATAGAACTAGGGTAAAAATGTTAATACATACGTTAAAATTCATTCCACATTCACTCAAAAACATTTATTGAGGTGCTACTGTTTCATTAATTATTCTAATCACAATAATTCAATATTTTATTGTATGTTTCTTTTCCTTTAACCTTTTCCACTCTACTTTTCACAAAACTACTCAGCCTTATTTTGTATTTCAGCAATCCACAAACATGTTGTCCAAAATGAAGAGACTACCCTGTATTTTCAAAACTTTTGTCTCCAGACTCTCTGATTTCAGAGAATTATCTATATCTGCCTGTGAAACCATATATATTTTTAAATTTGGTTTCTACATTTTTGTTAACATTTTCTTTCTGAGGATGGCTCTTTCTTCTACACTTCTGTGTGTATTCAAAATAGAGCAGTGCACCAATATTAATCAAAGGCCATCCAAATGCCAAACTCCTAACCTATGCTGTATTATTTCATTATAATTTTCAGAAGTATGAAACTTTCATTTTTTAAAGATAAAAAAATCAAATTATCATACAAGCCTTACCCAATATTGTAGACCAAGAAATTGTAAAAGTAGTTATTTAAACTAGGATCATCTGACCCCATGTTAAGGTCTTTCCCACGTTGAGGCTCTTCACAATGTTTCATTACCTTTTACTGTGTGTATATGCATATATGTATCTACAGCATTGCATTTTTAGCTGAGAGGAGGAACCATGTATAGTTTGTATCTATATCTCAAAGTGACAGAATATTTTGTGAAAAGTAGGACAAAATAAATTTTTATTAAATTTAATTAAACTGGATAGTCTCTCAATCTTGTAAATAAAATAAATGAATTTTACAAAAAGCTACACTGAAAATCTCATTTTCATCATAAGGCAGTAACAATCTTGAATTCTTAAGAGAGGTAAATGTGATTAAACATATAATAGGTACTTTCAATCGAGGTAGGGGACATAGATTGACTAAACAGCTAAGCCTAAAAAATCAGTGCTTAAATAGTTTACTGAAAAGTATTTTTCTGCTTGGGTATACTTCTTGAGGAACAAAACCTGTCTCTAGTTTTCAAATGCTATTGTAATGGCTAGTAAACTTACTTTAATTAATCATTCTAGAAAGTTTTGCAATCAGAGCCAGAGCAAAATATATGAAAAACACTAGCATGGTTTCTAATGAGGGCATGTAGGATTCCTTTAAACAAAATGCTGTATTAGCTGTCTAAGAAGGAACTGGATCTTATAAAATTTCCAAATGTTGTTATATCAGAATACTTATTTCATTTGAATCATTGATTTCCAGTACCTGAGGTAAATCAGTTCAATAAGTTTAAATTGATTTCACCTGGTGGCCTTCTAATATGTGAAGGGTAGTGGATTACATCCCATGAGAGGAATCTCACATTGCTTGGGAAAGAGCCTATGTGTAGGTTGGCATTTAAACCCATAATGGTAATTAATGGAGCATGTGTTTCATCTAGTATTGAACAATCTGTTATCCTATGGTCTGAGGCTACAGACTAAAGCTGTAATACATATCAGCCTTTGATAGAAATATACCATAGGCCTCAAAGGAACTAGATCAATAAACACTGTTGGATTACTAAAATCCATACACATCACTAAAAAACCTAAGCATATGCATACTTGATGATTGATTGGTAATGTAATCACTTTACAAGAAAGACAACACATTACTATAATGGTTCATATAGAAAAAATACATAATCAAATTATCAGTTTCTATGTCCTCAATCAGGGATTTGAAAACTTTTTCTGTGAAGGGCAAGTAATAAATATTTTAAGGTCTGTGGGCTCTGCCATTCTATCATGAAAGCAGCTAAAGACAATTGTGTGTACATTACAAAATAATCTAACAATTAATTTACAAAAGCAGACAGAGGGCAGAATATTACTTACAGGCTTTAATATGCTGACCTCTGTTGTAGACACTGCACATGCATTATCTTACTTAATTCTCACAGCATCTATGAGTTATATATTGTTATTCCTCACTTTAAAATGAGTATATTGAAGAATATGTTTATATTATCATGTAATTATTAAAAAGTAGAGCTATGATTTAAAACCATATTATCTTGACCAATTTACCATTATTATTCTCCTTTTGATGAAGTGATTATGTTAATTAAGACTAATTTCAGCTCTGAATGACCAAAAATACAAAAGAATAGCATCTTTAATAGGATAAAAGTTGATCTAGTATGTAAAGTTGCACAGGTGGCTATCCAGTGTTCCCAGAATCATTTATTGAATAGGGCTTCTTTTCCCCAGTGTACATTGTTGTCTGCTTTGTCAAAGATTAGTTGGCTGTATGTGGAAGGTTATATATCTGGGTTCTCTGTTCTGTTCCTTTGGTCTATGTCTCTATTGTTGTGCCAATCAAATGCTGTTTTGGTTACTACAGCCTTGTAGACTAGTTTGAAATCTGGTAATGTGATGCCTCCAATTTGTTCTTTTTGCTTAATATTATTTTTGGCTATTCGGCCTTTTTTTCATGTTCCAAACAAGCATAGAATTACTTTTTCTAGATCTGTGAAATATGACCTTGTTATTTTGATGGGGATTGCATTGAATCTGTAAATCACTTTGGATAGCTACATGCAGAAGAATGAAACAGATCCATAACTTTCTCCACTCACAAAAACTAATTCAAAATGGATAAATGACTGAAATGCAAGTCATTAAACCACAATAATTCCAGGGGAAACCATAGGAAAGCTCTTCTAGATATTGGCCTAGGCAAAGAATTTATGACTAAGAACCCAATGGCAACCACAACAACAACAAAAATAAATAAATAAATGGGGCTGGATTAAATTAAAAGGCTTCTGCATAGCTAAGGAAATAATCAACAGAGCAAAGAGACATAAAATAGACAAGAATGGTAGAAAATACTCACAAGCTATACATCTGATAAGGGGTTAATAACCAGAATCTACAAACAACTCAAGCATATCAGCAAGAAAAAAAAATCAACTCCATTAAAAATTGGGCAAGAGACATGAACAGAAGCTTTTCAAAAGAAGATAGACAAATGGCTAAGAAACATATGAAAAAAATTCAGCATCACTAATTGTCAGGGAAATGTAAATTAAAGCCACAATGAGGCTTACTCCTATTACAATGGCTTTTATTAAACCTTAAGAATCCTGGAAGAATATGTTGGGAAAACACTTATAGACATTGGCCTAGGCAAAGAATTTCTGAAGAAGAGCCCCAAAGCAATCACAACAGCAACAAAAATAAATAAATGAGACCTGATCAAATTAAAAAGCTTCAGCACAGCCAAGGAAACTATCATTACAGTGAATAGACAACCTAGAGAATGGGAGAAAATATTTGCTTTCTACACATCTGATAAAGGGCTAATAACAAGAATCTATATAGAATTTAAGAAAATCAACATGAAAGAATCAAACAACCCCATCAATAAATGGGCAAAAGACAGAAACTTTTCAAAAGAAGACAGACGATTGGCCAGGAAACATATAAAAAAAGTGCTCAACATCTCTAATCATTAGGGAAATGCAAATCAAAACCACAATGGGATATCACCTAACTTCAGTGAGAGTTGCCTTTATCAAAAAGTCCTCGAACAACAAACACTGGCATGGATGTAGAGAGATGGGAACACTCTTACTCTGCCGGTGGGACTGCAAATTAGTACAACCACTGTGGAAAGTAATTTGGAGATATCTCAAAGAGCTAAAAATAGAAATGCCATGTGATCCAGCAATCCCACTACTAGGCATCTACCCAAAGGAAAAAAAAAGACATTCTAAAGTAAAGACATATGCACTCAAATGTTTATGGCAGCACAATTTGCAATTGCAAAGATGTGGAAACAACCCAAGTGCCCATCAAAACATGAGTGGATTAATAAAATGTGGTATATGTATACCATGGAATACTACTCAACTACAAAAAACAATGGTGATCTAGCACCTCTTAATTATCCTGGATAGAGCTAGAACCCAACCTTTGAAGTGAGGTATCACAAGAATTAAAAAACGAGCACCACATGTACTCACCACTAATTGTTCAACACTAAGGTTCTCATATGGTAGTAATATTCATTTGGTGCCAGTCATGTGGTGCGGGGATAGGTAAACTCACAACTAATGGAAATGGAGCACACTGTATGTGGGAAGGGCATACTTTTAGCCCTGGTTTGGGCGAGGCAAAGGCATTACATATAACCACAATGTTTGTACCCCCATAATATTCTGAAATAAAAAAAAAGAATAGAACAAAACGTTCATGCATAACATAATTTTTTCATTAAAAAAACAATAGATGTTGGCATGAATGTAGAGAGAAAGAAATGCTTATACACTTTGGGTCTGACTGCAGGGGTAAAAGCTCTATGGAAAACAGTAAGCAGATTCATCAAAGAACTAAAAGTAGACCTACCATTTGATCCAGGAAACCCACTATTGGGTATTTACCTAAAAGAAAAGCAGTCATTTTATCAAAAAGACACCTGCATTCAAATGTCTATTGCAGCACAATTCACAGTCACAAAGATGTGGAATCAACCCAAGTGCCTATCAATATATGAGTGGATTAATGAAATGTGGTATATGTATATCATGGAGTACCATAAAATCACAAAAAACAATGGTGATATAGCACCTCTTGTATTATCCTGGATAGAGCTGGAACCCATTCTATTAAGTGAAATATCCCAAGAATGAAAAAATAAGCACCACATGTACTCACTAACAAATTGGTTTTAAATGACCACAATTTTTAACTGAGACATTAAAGAACTATTTCTTTTTCCTTTTCTTTTCTCTAGTATAAAGATTATTTTAATAATCATTTCTTGACACTGGACAAAGACTATTATAGGGAATTAAACATAAAAGCTCTCCCCCTTCATGAGTTCCTTTTTCACATTAAATAATATGGAATTAAATAATATTAGCATTGGAAGGAGCCTTAAAGATTACCTAGATTGACCACCCTTTTAAAGCATGAATTAGATACTTAATTATAAAGAGTTCCAATTGCATCAATTGCAATTTCAAGGAAAAAGTAGTTAAGGTTTTAAGATATACCCTCCATGTAACAGAAAAAGTAGAAACACTGAAGCTTTTAATCTCTTAAGGCCAGGACAGGACCACAGCAATCCTTTTACATTTTAAACTGGGAAATTTTGGTGCACGAACAAAAATCATCATAAAAAGAAGAAGCCAAAAACTCTTGGGATGCAGCTGCTACCAAAGTAATGGAATGATTCCAAAATTTCAAGGTGAATATGCATTTTACATAAATTGGCTCTTTGGTAACATTTATTTACTTATTATTTATTTATTTCTGGAATAGTGTTGGTAGTAGGCAGGGGACAAGTACAAAGAGGCAGAAAAGCAAAACAAAAAATCAAAGGCCAGAAAGGGTAAACAGGACCTTTTGTTCTGATAAATAAAGGGAGGGCAGTTTTCTCTTTCTTGGTAGGGATTTACGTCTTTCAATGGATCAAGAAATATGATGCCTCACATCTATATCCTAGGGATATTTACAACAGAAATAAATATATTTAGTTGACATTGAAAATATATTTATTAAATACCTGGGGGAGAGGAGGTACAAGTTTTGTTACCACTTGCTGTCCTCACATAGTTGCCTTTTGCCTAGAATATTAGAGCTGGAATCTCGCCATCTGCCCCTTTTTCCCACCCTCAACCCTGGGCTCCTCTCTATCACCTGAGCATGTGTTGCCACTGGCCTGAGCAGCATATTGCCTTCCTTGCTCTCATCCTGACCTCTGGGCACCTCCTTTCCTGCAGGGCACTTTTTGCTATTATAGAATTCTACATTTACAAGAAACTTTCATTCTTCACCACAATGTGCCTTTTCCTCCCTTCCACCAGAACACACTCAGATTCTGGACCTCTACTGCTATCAGATCTCGCTAGAGCTCTGGATTCTATCCTCCACCTGACCATATCTTCTCTCAAGGAATAAATCATTCACAAGTCAGAGTCCATCCTTTAAATCCCAGTGAATCGTTGGCCTATTATTCTCCACCACCACCCTCTCTATACCACCATCCTTCAATTTCACTGTACAGTCAATTCCAGTCTTACTGAGGGCCACTGCAGGACGCCTCTCCTGGCTGGCCTTCTCTTTCCCAACCATTGCATGCTCAAGCCTGCCTATTTCAGCCTCACCCAAAGCTGGAGAGGCAACTGAAGAACTAAAAAATCTAGACAGCTAGAGTGATTTGTAGTTCCTGATAGAACCTGAATGAGGCATAAAGATTAGGTAAACGCACCATGAAGCTGAAATGAAATATATGTGACAAACCCACAGCTAAAATTAATGTCATACTGAATGGGGTAAAGTTGAAAGCATTTCTTCTACAAACTGGGACAAGGAGATGAGGATACCCATTTTCTTTTTCTTTTCTTTTCTTTCTTTCTTTTTTTTTTTTTTTTGGAGACAGAGTCTTGCTCTGTGGCCTGGTAGAGTGCTATGGCACCAGCTTAACTCACAGCAACCTCAAAAACCTGGGCTCAAGCAATCCTCCTACCTCAACCTCCCAAGTAGCTGGGACTTCAGGCGTGCATCACCATGCCTGGATAATTTTATTTTCTATTTTTAGTAGAGATGGAGTCTCATTCTTGCTTAGGCTGGTCTCGAGCTCCTGAGCTCAAGCAATCCCCCCTCCTCGGCCTCCCAGAGTGCTAGGATTACAGATGTATGCCACTGTGTCCAGCCCATTGAAAAGTTTTAACCATGGGAGTTTTAAAGTCTGATTATTTTTAAAAGATCCCCCAGAAGCTATGAAGTAATGGATTGTAAAGTCATAAGCACAAACTCAAGAAAACTGGTTAAGGGTTGCTTTTGTAAAAGGTTGATTTGACTGGAAAATTGAATCCATGGCCAGGTAGTGAGGAAGAGGTTATAAAATGACATAGGTCTCTGAATAAGCAAATAGATGGATATAAGTATGCTTTAATTAATTGTAAACCCTGACAAATAAGCTTAATTTTGTTTTGTGGAATAGATGTATTCATTTCTAGGGAGGAGTGGGTCTCTTTTGCAAGCCCATGGAGTATTACAGGGAGGGTTTACTAAGTTTATTATTTCACTTCTATAATATGTGATTTACAAAAGATTCTAAAATTACAAATAGCTGTCTTCTCAACTCAGAAGTCTACTATTTCTTCAAGCAGAATTTTACATTACAATATATATTTCCTTATGTTTATGTTTCAGTAGCAATAACAGTGATGTGACATTTGTTGGGACACATCAATGACTTTGATATCACTATTATGCTCTTTAATTTTCCATTTTCTTCAATAGTAGCATCATTTTCTGATCCACAGAACAGAATAATTTGAGAAAGACATTTATGCTGTGATGAATAAGGTTATTTTCATGGACTTATCCCTTTTTAAAGGAAGGATTTGCCATCTGTTCTATTTTCCTTACATGTTTAGGATGTATATAATTAACTGAGCAATCATGTCATAAAAGCAGGGATATGAGTGATTTCAGTGCATCCTGATATTCTTTATACAGTACATCTGTTATGAAAAGATTTTCTTTCAAACACATGTTTCAGGTACAAATTAAAGGAAATCATTTTTTTCTTTGTTCAACCCTTCCTAAAATATACAGAATATTTAAGAATTCTATTTCCACTGAAAACATAACAGTAAGTTATCAGCAAGAATAGGGTCACCCACTATATTATCTACAGCACAAATAATATAATAGAGTGCATTTTATCTCCAGTTTTCTCTATCTGCATGACTCAGTAAACCTTAACAAAACTTATTCTCCAACTTGATGTGCTTCTTTTATCTCTAGCACTAATAACATTCTATTTATTCTGCTTGAAACATCCTCATAGATTTGAATATTGGCTCTCTGCATAGCTCATCTTTCCAAGCATGTTATACTTACATTATGTGTGTGTGTGTAATTTCAATGAATTTATGGAATATAAATGGTTTTAGTTATATGCATGAATTGTATTGTGATAAAATCTGGGATTTTAGTGTACCCATCACCCGAATAGTATACATTGTACTCAATAGGTGATTTTTGATCCCTTACTCTCCTTCCTACCTTTTCCCCTTCTGAGTCTCCAGTGTCCATTATACCACACTGTATGACCATGTATACCCATAGCCTAGCTCCCACTCGTAACTGAGAATATGCAGTATTTATTTTTATTTGTTCCTGAGATTTTTCACTTACCTTATCTTTATGAGTGTAGCATTTACATCCTTTTATTGCAATTGCTTAATTATCCATATTCACCAATAGAACATACACTCATAAGCTACAGATGTTATCTTTCTTGCATAACTTTGTATTCCAAGAATGTAACTAATAGTATATGCTCAAAAATATTTGGTGAACCAAATGAATTGATAAGTGGTAACATTATTGTCACCATCTTGAACAAAAGTATATATGAATAAAAGTATTCACTGACTGATTGATATCTGAAGATGAATCCATGAAGGGATATAGCTATTTAAAAAAGCTATCTACTTCTGTGGGTAAAATTGGGGTTATCCTTTGTGAATTTCAAAGTTGCAATGAAGATAGGAATATGTGATAACTTGCAAGTTGGGATTTAAAAATAATGTATAGATGTTTATATGCCTTTACTGAAAAACAGAATGAAGTTACATCATAAGAAAATGTTAAGAAAATTATAATCAGTGAACTTTGCTAACTCTATAGGGGAGAAATACAGTATTTAAAAAGAAAAGAAAAAAATTGGAGCATAGAACCATTGCCTCCCTGTGAATTTTATAGAAGAATAAGACCTGGATAGTTAAAATCCAAATCAACAATTTCACCCTGAAATTCAGTCAAGTATAGGCAGAAATTTAGCACTTCCTATACAAAACAACAACAACAACAAAATAAGATTACTAGATCACTAGACACTATTTCCTCAAATCCCTTTAAATAGTTCTCTTAAAGTAACTTATGTATTCTGTACTCAAGTATTTATAGATATTCCCAAATCATACCATCATGGATTAATTTTTCCATGAACGTAGTCTATCCTCATTGAATGAGTTTATGTTATTCTTCCTATGTACTGCCGTAATTCTTGTAAGAGTAGTATGCACAATCATCACTGAGGTCAAACAGTGCTATAATTTCACTTATTTTCCCCACTTCTCCAGTGAAATGACTCATCCAAATAAATATGTGTGTGTATGTGTATATATTTTGTAAAATATATATATACATATATATGACTTGATCCAAATGTATACTTTATATCCACAGCCAACTTAATTTTGCCACAGAATTCAGCTGTCATTGCTTGATTATTTTAGTTCCATTTTAATTTGATTTGCTTGGTAGTTGGTTATATTTTCTCGTTTGGAAAATGCAGTAATGATCCTATTCACACTAGTAGGGTAAACTAAATACCTCAAGCCACAGTAAATAGAAACAAATAATATACTAAAGAGGCATTTTAAGAATATCTTGCAGAAATCTAAGGAATCCACAAAACCCAAAAATATAGTATAAATGCAATTTCTGGGAATAGGAACTACAAAGCTTCGTAATAGTCTTAGACGTTCTACCAAACTTTGAAGACTTTGAGAGATGTAAAAGATAGGATATCAACAGTAGGACCCATCAAAAGTGATAATCTAACAGAACACCTCAGCATAAACTTCCTAAAGGCTTTACTCTAATTTTAAGAATGAATCTGAAAAAACTCAGTATGCTAAAGGGAGTAGGAAGGAATTTCCTGAATAATTTTTATCATCTCTGCAGTAGAAATAAAATCACAATTGATAATTGACAATCACAAGTCAAACCTTGCATGATTTTTCAATCATTCATCAAAAATTCATACTACATATGTGTTCTCAAAACAACAACAACAAAAACTGCAGGAGAATTTAATTCAATATGATTTTTTATTGAATGTGTCAACAGGCAGAAGTAAATTAGCCCAAAAATGTTGCAAGGAACACAAGGAAGATGAGTTTATACTTCATAGTCATAGTAAAATAAGAAAGAAGACCATGAAAAATATCCAGCAGAAACAATCAGAAACCTCAGATCTTAGAGCTAAGAGATATTTTTCCAAATAATCGTGTTTAATATGCTTCAGTAAATAAAAAATAAGCCTGAAAATATTAGCAAAGAACAAGAGATTATAAAAAATAACTAGTAAAGTGTGTAAAGATAAAATACTTCTACAATGATACACAATTAAATTTAATTATATATAATTATATATAATACAATTACATATAATTAAATTGAACACTTTGTAGACAGATTAAACAGTAAATAAGACAGAATTGAAGATAATTATTGAAGAAAAGTTCATGAAAATAGAAAAAATAGATAATCTAGAGTGTGGGCCAAATGTCAGAGGTATAGGAATATGACAGATGGGTGAAGACACTTAGAGAACACAGTAAGTCAGTATGATGTATTTTTAATTAGAGAACCAGAAGTAGAGAAGGGAGAGAATGTGGAAACTTTCATATTTAAAGTCCTAATAGTGAGAATGTTTTTAAGGTTTTTTTTTATTTCAGCATATTAAAGGGGTACAAATGTTTAGATTACATATATTGCCTTTGCCCCACCTGAGTCAGAGCTTCAAGCATGTCCATCCCCCAGATATTGCGTACCGCACCCACTAGGTGTGAATATACCCATTCCCTCCTCCCCCTCACATCTGCCCAACACCCGATGAATGTTATTACTATATGTGCAGTTAGTGTTGATCAGTTAATACCAATTTGATGGTGAGTACATGTGGTGCTTGTTTTTCCACTCTTGTGATACTTCACTTAGTAGAATGAGCTCCAGCTCTATCCAGGTTAATACAAGAGGTGCTAGATCAGTGAAAGCAAAAATAGTCCAAACCAGAAATACAAAGAGAATAATTTTTAAAAATTCTAAATCTAGATGTGTCAGTCTGAATCTAGATCCTAAAGAAAATAAAGAGAAAATATTAAAAGCAATGAGAAAGAAAATATTGTGGCTGATTTCTCAATAGCAGTTATTAAAGGCAAAACTCAGTAGAATATTCTACATAATGTAACTTTCAACTGAGAATTTTATACAAAGAAAAAATAGTTTCCAAGATTGATTGAAAAATAAAGACAATTTACCAATTTGACCATATTCTAATTCATAAAACAAATCTTGACCAATAACAAAGTATTAAAAGTATACATATTATGCTCATTGCCTGTGATGAAATTGAGCCAGAATATGTAACAAAAAGGAAACTAGAAAAATCATAGAATTTTGAAATTAAGCAAACAATATCTAAATACATCTAAATACCACCACTTAATTATATGTTAAACAAAATATAATATTACTTGATCATACTTAATATCTATATTTTCCTAGTAATTAAAGTTATTCTTAAAGAGGAAATTGGAGCTTTAAATACATGTAGTAGTAAAAACAAAAAAAGCTAAAAATAAACTCTTTAAATATTTACATCAATATGTTGAAAAATAAATTGTAAAACTAAACCCTACTTAACAGGAAAAAATCATAAATGAGCAGAAATTAAAATATTAATTAACTAAATTAAAATAAACAATAGAGAAGATAATCAAAGTCAAAATTTGGCTCCATAAAAAATCTACTAAAATGATAAACCCAGATTACAGATGATTAAGAATAAAAGGTGGCCCAATAACCAATGTCATGAATAAAAGAGTGATATTGTTAAGGATTTTAGAAGCATTAAGTAATTATAAAGAGATACAAAAGCTACCTTTTTGGCAGAAATTTAAAAATTTAGTTCAGATGAATTTCTGAAATAGCAAACTTATCAAAAAACAATAAAAGAAAAAATAGAAAATTTGAAAATTCTTATATTTATTAACTAAAATCCATAATAATAAATCTTTGTACAAAAGAACTCAAGTCTAGATGGCTTATCAAGTATAGAATTTGTGAATTCTAAGAAACATTTATGATAAAAATAATACCAATATTACACAAATTCTTTCAGATAAGAGAAAGAAGCAATACTTTACAACTAATTTTATAAGACACAAATAAATACAAAAGTTAACATTGACATTACACAAAGGAATATCAAAGGTCAAGCTCTCTGATGGAACTAGATATAAAAATTCTAAACACATTAGCAAACCATAATCATTAATACATAAAAAGGATAATACATAATGAATGTGTCAGAGGTCCCCCCAAATACTCTCAGATTTCTTGATTTTTTTTTTTTTTTGAGACAGAGTCTCACTCTGTTGTCCGGGCTAGAGTGCCATGGTGTCAGCCTAGTTCACAGCAACCTCAAACTCCTGGGCTCAAGCAATCCTTCTGCCTCAGCCTCCCAAGTAGCTGGGACTACAGGCATGTGCCACCATGCCAGGCTAATTTTTTCTCTATATATTTTTATTTGGCTAATTAATTTATTTCTATTTATAGTAGAGACGGGGTCTCGCTCTTGCTCAGCTGGTTTCAAACTCCTGACCTTGAACAATCCACCCTCCTCGGCCTCCCATAGTGCTAGGATTACAGGAATGAGCCACCATACCCGGCCAGATTTCTTGAATTTTTTAGAGAGGATCATAGAACTCAGAAATCTGTTATTCTCATTTTTATAGTTTGTTTCGCCAAAAGGATCCAGATGTACATCAACAAAGGTAACAGGTGCATAGGGCAAAATCCAGGAGTCCCACAGACACATGAGCAAAAAGAAACATTTAATAATGAATGACACTACAGTTTGGGATTATTTGTTACACATATTTAGTGTTACCTATTAGGTGTTTCCATTAAAAACGGTCTTAGAATGTGCATTCAGCATTGTCTGTGATATTTTCAAATATCTCAGCAGGCATTTATTTTTGGAAAACATTTCCATTTACAATTTTCTCACCTAAGAATGTAAAATAATGTTACATATAAGCACAAAAAATTGTTCATATTTTTTAAAAATATACTTTTTCTTTTCAGGAATGATCTGTATATCTATTTAATAACTATCTGTCTCTCTATCTATTTATTCATTGTTGAGTTGGTTCCATCAGTATTTCCATACTCTCATTTTAAGTGTCCAGATGATATCATATTTTATCTCAAAACACCTACATTTTAGAACTTGATGACATTTTCTTTGCAGCTTATAAAATGATGACATTTTCTAAATGCTCCATGGGTTCATGATAAGAATGTCAACTCTTTTGTCAAGCAGAACATGATGTTTATACATTAATAAATCATTTTAGAGTCAATTATTCACATTCTTCTTATCCTTGTTCTATTTAGGTATATATGGCCTTATTTTATTTATGAAATGATTTCCCTACCACTTTAATATATTTTTATAGTATATAAATTTGAGCAGTCTTAAGTCCTTTAGATAATAGAGTAAATTAAAAAAAGAAATTGCAGTGAATTCTCTCTGAAAATTGCTTGTCATAAATTTACACTTAAAATAAAAATTCTACTACCAATAGTGTCATTTCTCAATATAATGTGCATCTTTTTCTTAAGTTTCTTGAATCTTATTTTTTGCATTTTACTTTGTTTAAAATTCATGTTTACGTGTTGGATTTCTTTTCTCTGTGTGAATTTTGCTCACTGTTTTGTCCTAAGCTATATGTCCTTTTGTTTTAAGTATTCTCTCTAAATTATATACTGCCGGAATTTGATTTTATAGCTATTTAAGAGTATTTGTGAATTCATATAGTCTTTTATATATGTTAGGACTCATTTCTATCACTATTGTATTTTTTTATGTTATTTATAATAGATGTCTTCTTTCCTGATTTTACACTAGTTATTTGGTGAAAATATTCTGTTTTTATTTTGGTAGAGACTAATTTCACATATTTAATTTGTTTCTTATAAGATATTTTAAACATCTATACTATATATAAAATAATGTAATAAAACACTTAATCCAATACACAGATTTTCAAATGGTAATGATTTGGCACATCTGCTCCAGATCTTGTGGTTTTTTATATATAAAGCAGTATAGATAAACTGAATATTTAATTTCATTATGTCTTTATGAATTAATTAAATTATTTAAAAAGTAAACATGAAAAGCATAGATTGCATAAACTTCTTAAAATTGAGGAATATTTGGAAATCTTTAGCTTTCATCAGATACTGATGGCTTTAAGTTTGTCAATTTTGTATTCAATTCTGAAAAATAAATTGGAAAATTATACAGTGAGGCTGAAAATATATTGTCAAATGGTATTTAAAATACGTCATAATTTAACATTTAATAGTAAATATTTCTCTCTGAGAATGGAGTTCTCTTTTAACAAGCATGTCTATCTTTTTGTCATTTAGATTTTCTATTTTCATAAATTATTAAAATATTTTAAAATCAAACCAGTAATACATTCTCAATAATATATAAAAATGTTGAAAATACCAAAATGATATTTTAAGAAAAAGTAATGCTAATAAATCTCAGAATATACTGTCCTCTTGTCAGAAGTAAGTCTATGTTTTAACATTGAGATGTGCTATTTTAATATATCTTTTTATAAATATGTTATTTAAAAATTATTGTTCTACCTGTAATGGAGGGAAGAAGAGCATCTAAGAGAGAAAAAAAAGGGTACTTCTGAGAAAAACAACCTCACTGCACGAAAAAGACATCCATTTTTTATAGTTTCTTTTCATTGTGAAAAAATTCAAGAAAACATGGTTTATATAGAAGAAAAGATACAAGGCAAGATGTTCAGACAGCTGAATAGATAACAAAGGAAACCGTTGAGAAGAAAATAAAAGGTAGTAGATAAATGAGGATAAGAAACATTCTTTATGAAAATAACAAGCTACAGCAGTATTTAAAGTACAAAGAAAGAAGAGAGATATATAAAAATACGAAATTCTCAGAAGCATAATGAAAGATGATAGAATAAGATATGTGGGGAAATGACTCCGAAACCTATTACTAAATGTGGAGCACAGAGACACAGCAGAAGCACTTTTATAATTCTGTACCAGGGATCCTTAAACATCTCTTAATAACAGAATATCTTTGAAAATGTGAAGTTGGCTGTAGTCTAGCCCGTAAGTCGCACAAGAGAATTAAGACTGTGCAAAAGAAACAGGTCCAGCAGACACTTTTCACTGCGGTATGATAAACCTCACAGAGTCACAACATTTTAAATATTGGATCTGATAAAATCTATACAATATGTGTGACCTCAGGCAAGTTCTTTTTCCCATCTGGCCTCAATTCATCCATCTGTAAAACGATGGACATGGACTAGAGGATTTATAACAAGCCTTTTCAGATCTAACTTTCTGTTCTTTGTGATTCTCTAAAAGTCCATTTTTGTTTGTTCATTTCAATCTGTTTACACATGTGAAAGTTTGGTGCTGGTTAAACAGAGACAAGCAGCAGGAAATGAAATCAATAACCCCAAACTGAATGCTTCAAAGACTGTATGCATCCTTTTTCTCTTTTCTGGGGGAAAATGTTCACAAGAATGGAGACAAAAGATGTCAGAAGAGCAAGTGAGACTTCCTGGGGAACAGCAAGAAGAAAGATAGAGGTGCTAGTTGGAGAGAAGATTGAATTTTTGGGAAAGGGCTTTAAAAATATGAGGCTTATTGGGCTTTAAGGATTACATTTTACAAATTCTGCAAACATCTGTTATGTGCAATGCTGGCTTTAGTTTTCATAAAATGTATTACTACATAAAATTACTCTTTTTGTACCCATCTCCCTGACTCCCCTCTCCCACCTCATATTCCCAGAATCCCAACCATGACCTTTTCACTGATATGTTATAAAAATTTCTGTTTTGAAATTTTAAAAAGAAACTATTTAGGGATAATACCAACCACAGCTCAAGGTCATATGTTTCTGTTTCTATCCTTTGCCCCTGTTATTAATTTTTTAATGCTGCAATAACATTTGTGTGTCTGCCTCAGTCTACATCCATTGTTGTCATTTATTTTTCCTGTTCCAATTTTTTCATCTCCCTCTACACTTATCCCTCTCTAATGAGACTCAAAGCAGAAAAAAGAATTCAAAGTATTAGCAATAAAATAGACCTCAGGGATCTTCTGGCCCAAAGCATGACATTTTACAGATATCGAATGAAACAGTGGTCTGTCTTGAAAATATTCAAAAATAATTCATTCAACTGGTAGTAACAGAGGTAGGACAGGAAAACTCAATTTTGACACAATAGTACTGTTTGTTATTAGAGAAAAAGGCAAAGGAAAATAAGTACACTATGGTTTTGACCTAAATGAATATTTTATTGAATTACATTGTCTGAATTAAAATAACTTAATTTTTTTGTTATATATAACATTTTTGTTATTTTTGGTGAGTTTTAATGTAAGGTAGTAAACTAAAATTGTCTTTACTCTGGTGTTTATAACTAGAAGTTCTAGTTATAAAAAGGTCAGTAATATAATTAATTTTGTGTTGCAGATAAAAAAATCCTGATAATTTTAAGAAAGGTGAATTCAAAGGTAGAGCCAAAAAATAGAAAACCACTTATAATACATGAACAATTATTTGAGTGAAATGAAGACCAAACTACGATTGTGAAGGTGAAGGGGCAGATGGTTACTTCCAGTTCTGTGCTGTTAGGTGTGAAATGCTCTGATATCATTCAGGATCTAGTCTAGGTAAAGAACAGCATGAAGTCCAATTGATTATAAGATTCATAATATTGCCACAGACAATGAACAAAGTATTACAAAGGAAAAGAGAATAAATGAAGGATTGGATATAGTTTTCACATGAGCATTTAATTCACACTCAATAACATAAGGGAATAAAGGTTAAATAATTTGGGGGGGGGTTACACGCTAAAACTGCAGAGTATAAAAAACAAAAATAAACAAATAAACAGGACTACACTGAAGTAAAAATCTTCTGAACAGCAAAGGAAACAATCAACGAAATGAATAAAGGCAGCTCATGGATTGGGAAAAATACTTGCAACGCTTATCTGATAAGGAGTTAATATCCAAAATTTATTAGGAACTCATAATTCAATAGCAGGAAAGCAACCTAATTAAAAAAATAGTCAAAGCACCTGAACAGACATTTCTCCACAAAAGACATAAAACAGCCAGCAGGTATATGAAAGAAGTTCAACATCATTGATTATCAGGGAAAAATGCAAATTAAAACCACTATGAGATATCACTTCACATCAGTTAGCATGGCTATTATCAAAATGACAAGTGACAAGTACTGGCGAGAGTGTGAAGAAAAAGGAACCTTTGTACACTGTTAGAATGTAAATTGGTGTAGCACTTATGGAAAACATTATGGAGGTTCTTAAATGACTTAAAAATAGAATTACCACATGACCCAACAATCTCTCTTCTGAATATTTACCCAAAGGAAATGAAATCACCACCTTGTAAAGATATATGCATTTCCATGTTCATTGCTAATTCACAATAGCCAAGATATGGAAACAACTTAAAGGTCCAGTAACAGATGAATGGATAAAGAAACTAAAGAAACTGTGATATATATGTATGTATCAACCTTAAAATAGAAATACATCCTACCATTCGGCACAACATGGATAAACCTAGGGGACATTAGACTGTGTGAAATAAGCCAGGCATAGAAAGAAAAATATTATATAATCTCACTTATATGTGCAATATAAAAAAGAAAAATAAAAAAGCTCGTGAAATAATGAAACGGGCAGAATATGTGAGTTAAAACAAAAAGCAAGTATGGGAGACTACCATGGACACAGCACTCTTAGAGGCAATTTATGTGTTGAAAGAAGAGATAATAGGGTAGTAGTTTGCATATATCATGGATAATGTATAATATGTTTACAATAGAACTGTTCAAAAATCAGAACAAAAATTATGGTTGATAGAAAATTACAGGAGTGATTTTGTTTTTAAAAAAATAGGGTAGAAAAATCTTAGAAATTTTATTTTCATAAATGAAAGCACACAAAAATCCATTTTCTGATTTTGACCATTATTTAGCCTAATTCAATATAAGAACCATTTGGCCTTGCAAATCTATATTTGTAACATTGATTTTTATTCTGAGCAGACATTCTTCAATACCTCAACATTGCAACACTTAATATCATATCAGAAGAGTATCTCTGAGTTTCAACTTTTTTTGTTTTTGTCATAATTTTACTTGTCTTTTTGGTGGTAAATACCTCATGGTTTTCTTTTATATAAACATATAGCTAGCTTTCAGCATAGCACAAGGATTTGCATAAGTATGAGCTCTTGTACAATCTTTGTAAAGGGTTAAATTCTTTATAAGTGTTTCCTGAGTTAAAGCTTTTTGCAGAGGCATCTGCATATATAAAAAGCAGGAGTGAATGTTGCAGAAATTACATATATAGACACACACACATATATATATCACAAATACACAAATGAATACACAGATACACATTTCATTAAAGAAAGGATATTATCTATTTTATTCATCTCTCATTCCTCAGCTATGAAGCATAGTACCAAGAACAAAGTAGGAATTTATTAGTATTTGCTAAATGAATAAATCAATAAAATAAAATGAAGAAAATGTTATGTTTAGATAGAAAAAATAAATAATACTTATATTGTTCTGTCTCAGTGAAGTAGGTCTGTCAGGGTATGATATATTTTGCACAGGGAAAACATTGAGCAATAAAATGGAGTCCCTGCTTTAAAGTTATTCATAGCTTATATAAGGAGACAAGCATCCACTGAATTTGTTCGATACATTTTGGTGAGTGTAAAATGTAGATAAACTCATTTTCAGGGGTAGTAATGAGCAAAATAATGTTAGTTTTCAAAATGTGTTTCTATACGAGGGACAACTATCATGTGTGAAATAAGACAAATTTGCTAGAAATGATGGTTGACATTATAGTACCCTAACTAGGTACCCCTTCAGGAATGAAGGATTTCCCTCAGCTGCTGGAACAATTTCTAGAAGACAATTTGGGGATGGCCGTGGCTGATGAAAACAGCTTTATGCAATGATGCACTTCTTTCCAGGCACAACCCATAACCACCAACTGATGAAGTAAGGGTACATAGCCCTAGTACTCTTTCTCCACATGGAGAAAATCTAAATGTCTGTTCTAGTTTTAGACATCCCCATGTGCCAGCTACTGCTTTGTTTTGAATTATAACAAAGCTCAACTCCTCTCTCTTAATAGTGTTTTTGTCACTTCCTCTTAACAGTCATTCCTAAAAGCATCTCCTGAGAACATTTCCATCTCAATCTCACAGTCCACTCCCCAGAGAACTCAATAATCAATGGTTGGTGCCAGGAGCAGTTTGACAAAATAGATTCTAAGATGGGATTTTGACCTTGGTAACCCACTACCTGGCTGGTAATGATGATCACACCACAGGTTATACGTGGAGAATAGAAAGCCCCTGATGAATGGTAATCATTGAATTAATCAGTTATAGAATTGAAATTGTGTATTATATTTCAGATGGAATCTGAATTCTGACTAAAAAACACATCAGTTTTTCAAAAGAGATTAATATTTGGCTCCTTACTCTTACTTTTCTTTCACCAGGTTATGTCAATTCTGATTTCTTAATGTCTCACAATTCATTCCCTTTCCTCCATCCCACTCCTTTAACTTAATTTTAGCCTGCATCATCACTTATTTCAATTACTGCAAGAACCTCCCGGAAGGTATTGGTTCTTGCTTCTTTGTAAAACATACTCCAGAGTGATCTTTTTAAAATGCAAATAAGATTAGAACACGTTCTAGCATAAATTTTTTAAGGGATTCTAATTGTCTTCAGCATTAAATCTAAAGCATTTAACATGGCATAAAAATTTATTATTACCTGGCCCTTTAACTTTCCAATCTGCATTCTCCCATTTTTTAAAATCATTTCTCCCCATACTTAGTCAACTTCAAATATTTTCTATGTCCAAAACATACCTAGCTCTTTCATTTTCTGTGAATTTCACATGACATTTCTTTTACATAGAAGGTCCTTTCTCTCCAATTACCCACCTTTGTTTCTAACTCATCAAATGTCATCTCATCTGAGTAGCTTTCTTGACTCATCACTCCCAATCTTCAAACCTCCACCAAAATATTCTTGATACGTATATCTATAATGAGAAATAGCGAATACTAGTCTTACTGCCTATTTGCTAGTCTCAATTCTAAAATATAGATTCCTTTTGACTGTGAAATATTTGTTTTAAATCTTAATTCCCAGTGACTTGTATGCGCCAGGCACATACTAGGTGCTTGAGAGTCGAAGGAAGAATAAATGAAGACAGAGTGACATAGGGAAAAATGGCTTCCCAGTGATCTTAAATTACCTTTTCTATCAGCATCTTTTCTGTGGTCCCTTGCAATATTATGCAAATTACTTTCTGAGTGTGCAATTACAAGCACAATAGCTATCCCAAAAAGAGTTACTTTTTATTGGAACATTAAAGATTACTGCCTCACAGAATAGGATTTCGGGTAATTTGGCAGTCTACAGAGATTGCCAGTTGTGGATGACTCTCTTTCCTGCTGAAATCGGCACTCCTTTGATAACCTTGCTTTCTAAACGTATTACTAGGCTCATCAGGTTTCATATATAGCACCTAAGCTGATATAATAGTACCATGAAAATCTGCCATGTGTGGCATTCTAACCTGATTGTCATTTGTATTGAAGAGGCAAGTAAACGGCGCAAATACATAAAGCATTGTTCATGTATAGCACTCTCTTATAATGATACACACTTGTAAGATGTACAATTAGATTTTATGGCACTAAGATTTTGATTTATATTATCTGTAGAAAAGACAAGAAAAAAAAGCTAGATGGACAATAAAAATAGGACAACACCCTATCAAATAAATCTTAGCAATACATATTCAAACTGTCATATGCCGAGACATAAAATACATAAAAGACAATATCATCACGGAAGTAATGGCTCATTGGCATGCATGTTTACTAAGAAAAGAACCTGTCTACTATGCTTTCCTTATGGGGTCAAACTAGCTATGGAATAATGCTAACACCATTCAATGCAAGTTAGATTGTTGTTTAAAATAAGGAAGAACAAATGAATCCAAAAGTTTTCCAGATTCACTGCATCGTCGCTAATATTCTTACAGTCCCTCAGATATTTCTTGCTGTTTTGAGAGTGCAAAAGCATTGAGATTGCCAGCTCAGCAACAAAAACCTATTGTGATATATTATGTTTTGTTTGACTCCTGTACATATTATATCTCACAGTACTTTAAGAATCACGATAAATATTTATATGTTTGCCTACCAGTAACAACCTTAGAATAAACACCCCTTTCCTTTGAAGGGTAAATAGGTGTGCAATAAAATATGCAGTAGACATTTTTAACTGTTTTTTGAAACTCTGGCAGTCAAGACAATCCAAGAGCTATTTTGGTACCATTGTAGGATTGTATAACTCTGCATATACCAGGGCCTAGGAATTATAATCAAAGCCCATTTAAGAAGAAACTTGGCTCTCTCAGCCTTCTTCATAGGTACACTCAACTTACCCCCACTTTTACAGTGTGGGCATGTTTGTTCACATTTATGTTTATCCTCACTCTGAACCTATTCATATGTTATTTGTCTTCTTTATAGCACCCATCACTACCTTTTGCATTGCACGATAATGATTGTGTAAGTATTTACTGAAAAGATACTAATCAGTAGAGCACATGAACTTCCAGGCCCAGGGAAGCAATCCATAAGACACTTTTCAGTTTGATCTATTTAGCATAAGATCCCAGTGATTCTTCTCAATATTTCTTTATCCCTCCTCCCACCTTTCCTCTCTACACATTTTTTTTGGATTTACTCAATGTCTTCTTGCAGCTCCTTTGCAGAATCCTTTGCTGGCTTATACTCTGGACTTGTTCTTGTTTTAGTATTCTAGACTCTACTAGAAAATGAATTCCATAAAATTTGAGTAATTTTGTAGTACTTTTCACTGCTGTATCACTGATAGGGCAATAATTCTATGCAACAATAGATGCTCAATAAATAATTGTTAAATAATAAATCAGCAAATGATCAAGGTGAATCCTAGGCCTTTTCTTCTTTGGAGCCCTCCCTACCTATCCCATGCACTGACTTGAGACACTATCTATGTGGTAATGATTATTTTCCACTTTTGGCCTTTATTCACTTATATATCATAGCTGTCGCAATGTATCCTTCAAACACTAAAGAATAGTGTAGGCTTTGTATTATGGATATTCGTACTACAGTCTGAATATTCACAAATTAATTGCTCGTCCTTAATTTTTGTGATATGGATTCTATGTTCCCTACCCCCAAGTTCCTTTTCCCACCTACTTTTTACAAAAATTCAGTCTCCACTTTAGATTCTGAGGTTCTATGCATCTCTGTGAGAATTTGTTTTTGCTTATTCCTTGCATTTCACGTAATTATCACCCAATGACTTAGATGAGAATCTCAAATTAAGTCTCATGAAACACATACCATTGATATCTAGCACCTTTCATTTTCCTTGCTGCAATGACTCATCCAACCCAGGATAAAAAAAGAACAAAATGACATGAAACAATACAAAACAAAAACCAATAAACTATCTGCTGTATAGTCAAGTCACCTTACTTTATGATATATACAGTGTCCTATAATAAAATTCAAAATTTTCCCTAACAGACTTTATTATTTTTCCCTCAAACCTGCTTCTTTCTGCCCCCTGTTTTGTTAAATGTTTCAACTGTAAAGATACAGAATTACATGTCACCCAGTCAGATTTTATGGTAGGGAAAGTTTTATTTCATCATCTGGAATAAAGGGAAAGAATGACATGAGACAGTGGAAATGAGTTAACAACTTATGAATATCAACAATGCAATTCAAACCTCCAGACTATTAAATAACTGCCCAAATCATACTCCTTTGAATCATAACAATGGTCAAGCATAAGAAAAAAATTGCCCTGTGGATTAGGTAAATGTACGAGATATGGCAAGTTTCAAAAAATAACAAAAAGAGAAAAATAATGTTTTTGTATATGAAGGACATTCAAATCATTGATCCCTCAACATACATACAAATATATGCTATTGTATTATAATTGCTTTCACCTAAATTCAAACATTAGATTGAAATGGATTTTCACTTAGCAATAGATCACCTGTCATCAATCTATCTGTATTTTATGAGATTGTATATTATATATATTATGCATACAGTACATTTTATAAAGGTTTGGGAATGGGGTGGACAGAAAGCCTGGGGTTTCTCCAGTAGTAGCCAGGCATAGGCCTGCAGGCAGATGGCTGAAGAGGGGAAGATCAGGGGGTCTGTGAGGGGAACCAGGTTAGGGAATGGGTACGTGTTGAGAGGTCAGGCTTCATGTTTCGCAGAAAACAGTGTGCCTGGCTTCCTTACTCAGTCAATGCCTTTCTCTGAGACTCAGTTTAGTTTTACCTGTAAATAGGGCATGATTAGTCCTCCCTCAGAGTTGCATTTATAGGATTGCATATCATTAAATTTTTTCTTTATTAATCATATTTGAGAGTTTCTGTCAGAGTTTAAAATGCTATACTTAAGCCACAATGACTTTGTTTTAGTCCCTCAAATGTTCCTTGCCCATATCTTTGTACATATAACTTCCTTTATATGGAAAATTCTTCTCTTCCCTACATACCCTCTCTTTCACATCTTAGATGAAATGTTACTTTCTTAGGGGATATTTCTTCCATCTCACAGACTAGATTTTATCTCTTTAGTTTAGTTTTTTTCATTCTTAATCCTAACTCCTATCACGCTTCCATTTATCTTTGAAAAGTTAGCCTAAATGAAACTAATTCCTTAGCATTCATCTTAGAATACCTTAATATAAACACTCCACTATCATGCTATCATAGCATCCTGTAATTATTTTCATACTTCTTTCACCTCTTGTATCTAAACTTCTGTGTTAATATTTAATTTTGTTTCTTACTAAACTATAATCTCTGTGACATCATGTATTGGATCTATTTTGCTCGTCATTTTATTTTCAGTGCCTAGTATAGTTCCTGACATATTGAAGGTGCTCAATAGCATATAACAAAAGAATGAATGAACGAGTCGCTGCAAAGAGCATCATTGAAAATCTACTTTTGTTTCCATTTAAAGAATTCACTCAACATATATTCCTAGATATAGAATTGCTTTCTAAAAGAGTCTGTGCATTTAAATTTTAATAGAAAGTGCCAAATTTCCTAAAGAATTATATTTTATTCCATTGTTGCTATGCCTATTGCTAGTTGACAGGGAATGATATCGTATACAGGAGATATACCAAGCTCAGACCAAGTATTCTTTTAAGATAATCATTTCAAAGGGCTTAAAGGATCACTGAAGCCAATCTATGAATTCATAAGGCTCAGTAGCACATAGGGTCAGTGTCAAGTGTATTGGACAGCATAATTAATTCTACACACAATACTTGAATGGTTAATACAGCAAGACTGGATGGAAAATAATAAGAACCATGCCTATTTCTTTTCAGTAAAAAGGAAACTTTCATTGTGCTAATGAGTTAAGTAGCCCAGATAAAAATATATAAAAATAGGCAAAAATACAGTGCTTAAAATATTGAATGGCTGCCTTAAAGAAAATTATCCAAGTAAAACTCATGTAAGAATGTAAAAATATAGGTTGATGAAAAAAAGAATAACATTCCTTTAAGGCAGCGGTTTTTAGAGTTGGAAGCATTTTGGAATCACATGGAGAGCTTTTCAAACTTTCAATGCCAAGTCTGCAAATCAGATCAATTTAATCAGTATCTCTCAGGATGGAACATAGACATTAGTATTTTTCTCCTAGACATTTCGCTGTGCAGCCAGCCAAAGCTAAGGACCAATATTACAGCAGTTGACAATTCTAGGAGAAAATGGTTAGAATCATATATGGTTCAAAAGCAAACAGTCCTTCTTTTAAATTATACAGCACCAGTTATCTTTCCAAAACACACATTAATTATGGGACTCTAAAAAAAAAGAAGTTAACTGTGGCCCAAAACAAAAGATAACTGGTGTTCCATTTATTAGTATACATTCCAAGGCCTTTTACACCTTTGTTCACATCTAACTTTCCAATACTTAATGCAGTGCACCCTGGACTGTAGAGATCAACTAAACTCAGTTTAGAAAATTGACATGATTATATTTTTGCTTCAAAGTAATTAGAAAATGGTATGCAAATTGAATCTCCAAGAGGAGAAAGGATGCATGAAGATCCACTGCAGGAGTGATGAGATGAAAGCAAGGGAATTGAGTTTATAAAAGTTGCAGTGAAAAGAGAGAAAAATGGATTTACAAATGTTAGGATTTTTTAATAAACTTACTTTAACAATTCATATATTTTAAAAAATGTAACAACTCTTAACATGTCCTCTTGACATCTACTATTTTGTTTTCTATATTAATATTTGTGAGAGATGAGATTCATTCCCTTATACTCTCTGTTCTCCATGCTGGAGAGGGGCACAACATGAGGGACTAGTCAGAGATGACTCCAAAATTTCTAGTTTGGTTGATGCAGCAAAGTATAATGCCATGGACAAGAAAGGGACTTAGGAGGATGAAGAGGAAAACATAATTGACCTGGCCTTTTAAAAGTTTGTAAGTTTGCCTTCAAGGCATCCAAGAGAAAATAAAATGCATGAGATAGATTGGACATATAAATATAAATTAATCTATGTTACATAATTTTCTAGTTAAGATATTTTCCCATTTTAAACCTTTGTTAATTTGTTTCATTTTTTTCCAAATGACATGTAAATTTCTTAAGCATTTATAATTGCTCTGAAGAGGAATCATACTTGAATGAACTTAGTAATTACTTTTGAATGAACAAATAAATTGTTGGACATAGAAAATGATGAACTAATGTTCTCTGTGATTCTTCTGAGAAAAAGATCTGGGCCCCATATTAACATCACAACTAGAACTTGAAATCTAAAAGAAGTAACACAAAGTGAGGAGTGTAGTTTACATATAGAAATCAGAGTCACTTTTAAGAAACTGAACTGGCTGTAGGCTCTGACTCTGTTCCTTAATGGCCTGGTTCCTCTGGGCAAGAATTGTCATGACTCTTTCTTCTACACAATGATTATATCATTGTGGCTTCTTTAATTTACTCAGAAGAGATAGAAGTGGAACATGTCAGCAGCTTCATTCTAAAAAAAATCCCTTCCTCAAGTCGGAGACCCAGGAAGCAAAGCCAGCTTAGTGAAATCCAAAGTCTATGGGGCATGTCCACTTTTAGTATTAGTAGCACAGATGAAGTGCAAGCAAGTCCCACACAAGCAAAATACTGAATACTCCCCTTACCTAGGTTTTGCTTTCCTTGGTTTCTGTTGCCTCTAGTCAACAGTGGTCTAAAACATTAAATGGAAAATTCCAGAAATAAATAATTGATAAGTTTTAAATTGTACACCATTCTGAGCATTGTGATTATGTCTCATGCTGTCCTGCTCTGACCCATCCAGGACGTGAATCATGCCATT
The DNA here is from genome assembly GCA_008086735.1 of Cheirogaleus medius. Lineage (NCBI taxonomy): Eukaryota > Metazoa > Chordata > Mammalia > Primates > Cheirogaleidae > Cheirogaleus > Cheirogaleus medius. The sequence continues at coordinate 21,178,036 of VBSM01003204.1, forward strand.
ATCTATTGTATCCATGCTGTTCATGCTACCTGCCCAAGCCATTTAGTAGCTATCTAGATTATCAGATCAGATTGACTTTTGCAGCATCACAGTGCTTGTGTTCAAGGGCAGTAGTAGCCTAATGCTATGATACAATGGCTGCACCTCACTTCAATTTATCACGTACACATTTTATCATCTCACATCATCACAAGAATGGTAAGTTTAGTACAATAATATATTTTTAACAGAGAGAGAGAGAGAGAGAGACCACCCTCACCTAATTTTTATTACAATATTTTGTTATATTTGTTTTATTTTATTATCAGTTATTGTTAATCTTTCAGTTTCTCTAACTTATACATTAAATTTATCATAGGTATGTATCTGTAGGAAAAACATAGTGTATATCAGTACTGTCTGCAGTTTCAGGAATCCACTGGTGGTCTTGGAATGTATCCCCAACAGCTACGGGGAGACTACCATAGTTAACTTAAGGTTTAGCACATAGACTTTGGTGAAACTGAACCGGAGTGAATTTCAAGGGAAGTGTGCATGTGTTCATTATTTAGTTAAAGAAATGCTCCCTCCTTTTCCATCATTTGAAGTAATCATTTAAGGCAAAACTGTAAGTAATAAAACATTTTAGATTAATAAGTCTGGGACACACTATTCATAAGAGAATCCACAGTATGAGCAAAGTGATGCTAGAAATAAGGAAAGAACATGAAAACAACTATTATATAATTCATACTTCAAAGTCAGGATTAGTCAATAGATCAGTTTGCTTGGCCTGCCAAAATACCATGGGCTAATTGGCACAAACAACAGAAATTTATTTTCTCATAGTTCTGGAGTCTGGAAGTCCAAGATCAAGGTGCTGGCAGAATTGATTTCTGGAGAGGCCTTTCTCCTTGTCCAACAGAAGGTTGTCTTCTCATTATGTCCTCACGTGGCCTTTTTTCTGTCTGCATACACTTAAGGTGTCTCTTCCTCTTCTTATAAGGACCCTAGTGATATTGGATTAGAGCCCCACCCTTATTACCTCATTCTACCTTAATTACCTCTTTAAGGAACCATTCTCCAAATATAGTCACATTGGAAGGTACTCAGTACTATGGCTTCAACATATGAATTGGTGATGGGGGAGGCACAATTCAGCACATAATTGTCAGAGAATTGGTTTATAACTGAGGCTGTTAATACAGGTCCAGGGTGAAATGCACTGGGGAGAAAAGTGACAAATAACAGAGAAAAAGAAAATGAGGTGAGGCAGGCTTGTTGAAGAGCCATAGCTTAGTTCAACTTGGGGTTAGAAAAAAGTGATCCTTGGATGCCTTGGAGATATTCATGAGAATATTCATGAGATATAAGTAAAGACATTAATAAGCTATGGAAAGCCTTAAAACTGCACTCAGACTTTTGAAAAAAATATATGTATACACTCTAATGTTTTCATATACTTAAAAATAAATGTAAATATCAAGACTATAAAACAAGTTAGTAAGAAAACTATACTGATTACATAAACTCAGTATCTCTATAATAGCAATATGTAAATAATAATGCAGAAAAATTATTGTTTCTCTTTCTAAAAGTGAAAACTTAGAAAACAATCTAATCTATAATCTTGAAGAAAGAGTTCCAACTTTAGTTAATTCCAAAAGTACATGTAAATGTGAAAGTGTGACAAATTTGTTTACATTAAAATACAAAGACCTATTGTTTTCCCCTTGTTATTAATGGACTAAAGAAGTTTCTGTACATTTTAAATAAGAATCTAGGCAAGCGGTGATGGATTTTTAAAAGTCTTCTCCAAGCAGTGACAGAGTTTGACATATGAAACCTATTTGTCTTCATTATCTGTAAGCAGTAAGAATAAAAATTCAATTTAGACAAATATGTTCAACTCACCAACAGATATATGTTTAGAGGCAGTGTGTGCTTTCATGAATTTAGAATTAAAATAACTTGCTTAATAATAAAGTAAGTCTTTTCCAAGGAAGCCTGAGGCAATATAACCTATTTTCTGATCGTCTTCTCACTTCTCTCAAAACTGGAGTTTAGTAATTCTTTCTATTTTTAAGTGAATGAGAATATGTGGTTATTTTCCTTTATAATCTTCCTTGATGACACTAATAGACATATCATTTTTATATAAATTAATCTATATATATTAATGGATATTTCTAACTAACTGCCAGTTATAGACTTTGAATATTTTAATTGAGCCAAATATTGTGGGTTTCTAAAAATTAAAATTCCTCAGCAAATAACAAGAGCAGAAGACAAGCTAACTGAAAATAAATATAGAAAATTTGTTTTCAAAATTACTGTGAACTTAATTGTTTTAAGATAATGTTGGAAGATAAATGCTAGTGAAGTGGAGAATATTTTATAAAATTTAGTATGAATCTATTCATAATGCAAAAAGCCCTCAATTAGATTTATAAACATTGAAATTGGAGTATGGTGTGTCAAGATCTTGTGGAAGTTCCAGGAATTTATTTCTCTTATTATATCTTCCATTTCATGACTATTCCAAAGAAGCGAAATGAAAAAGGAAAAGGTGTGGGATGTGTAGAAGAGAAGTAGCAGGAGAAGGGGATAGAGATGAAAAAGAAAGGAAAAAAAGAAAATAGCAACAAGGAGAAAATGTGGAAACATGGACAACTAGTAGCAGAATACAGGAGATGAAGTGGGAAAAAGGGAGACAAGAAGAAAAAGAGAAGAAAGATAATAAAAGAAGATCATAATTTTAATGGGAAAAGAGGCATAATAGGTAGAGGAGACAAGGTGAAAAAGAGAAGAAGAAGTGTGGAAAAAGGCGAGAGAAAGGAAAAATAAGTGAGAAAAGAAGATGTAAAGAAGAAAGAAGGAGAAAGAAAAAGGGAGTAAAAACAAAAGTTTGTAGAAGATAGAAAACAGTTGTGGTGATTTATGGAGTATTTTCTACTTCGAGTCACTATTCCAAATCTATATCTATCCCTAGTTTAAATAAATATTTACAACAAATCTATGAAATATGATTTAATAACTCCAAAGTATAGATGATGTAAAAAAAAAAAGAAAAGAAAGAAATACATTAGTACATTGCGTAGTTAATTTCCAGATACAATGTCACCCAGATTGTAATTTATTTAGGATGGGCAATTTGTTTTGGATGTTTTGCATATCAAAATTTCATACTTAAAATGTGCTTCTGCATAGCTTGTTATGGCCAAAAGCTTATAACAAATAATACCTATTTTGAAAAATCTATTTAAAAAATGTAAAAGGAGAAATTTTTAAAAGCACTCAATATTAAAATATTGAGAGATTTCATTGAGAGATAATAGAAATAAAATAGTTTAGGATAAAAAATCAAGGGGGGAGCTGATTAGCTGATTAGAGACATCATTTGCCAGACTATCCCAGAGGGGAGGAAGAGTTTCGGTAAAGGAGAGGGGGAATGTAGATGCAGCACAGGTGTAGGTCAGAGAGAGAAGTGCCAGAGCCTGCCAGGGACCTCACAGAGGAAAATTGTGAAGCAGAGAAGGAAGAGGAGAGAGAAAAAATGATACTGGCGAGGATCAAACCCAGAGAAGCTCAGAGCCCAGTGAAGTGGTAAGGGGGGATCCCCTTCTCCCTCCCACACTCCTTTAATGATCAGTAGGCTACCAAATTACTTGGAAGCTTTTCCACCCCCATGAGCCAAAGCACTGAGGCAACCACAGTGCTTTTAATTTTTTTCAGCTAATTTGAAGTTTCCAACACCCTATTGAATTTTAAGCAAATGTTACTGAATTTGGTTTATCAGTAAAAGTCAAAATAACAGGAATGTGAAATTATATTCAAGTTTACTTTAGAGTTACAGTGCAACCCAGCTTTGTCTTTAAGTATCATAATCAAAATTTTGGTTTTATTTGCTTTCATAGGAACTTATTTTCATCTGTGGCAGAAATACAAATCTTGAAAATGTATCATCACTTAGCACCTTGGAAAGGTACTAAATGTTTATTATGACATCATCATTAGCATTACTATTAAGATGTAGACTATGAAGAAAAGTCCTTTTTTTAACATTTTGATAATACCTCTTTATTCTCATTTCTGTCATCCACATTTTTATTACTATTATTATTTTGTTTATTTTAGAGTATATGGGGGTCCAAATGTTTTGGTTACATGGGTTGCTTTTGAGCTGCTTGAGTCAAAGTTATGTGTGCCCACCACATAGATATTGTACATTGTACCCTTTAGGTATGATTTCACCCATCCCCTCCTCCCCCCTCTCACCTGCATAATTTCCTTTGAGTTTTACTTCCACCTGTACACATGAGTGTTGATTGGTTAGTTCCAATTTAATAGTGAGTACATGTGGTGTTTGTTTTTCTATTCTTGTGATACTTCACTTAGGAGGATGGTTTCCAGTTTCATCTGGATTGTTGCAAAAGATATGAATGTATTTTTTTGGCTGAATAGTACTCCATGGTATACATATAGCACATTTTATTAATCCACTCATGAATTAATGGGCACTTGGGTCAATTCTACATCTTTGCGATTGTGTATTATGCTGCAGTAAACATTCGAGTGCAAGTGTCTTTTTGATAAAATGACTTTTTTTCCTTTGAGCAAATAACTAGTAGTGGGATTGTTGGATCCATAAAGGTTACACTAGTTTGCAGTTCCACCAACAGTGTATAAGTGTTCCTTTCTCTCTGCATCAATGCCAGCATCTATTATTTTGGGACTTTTTGATGAAACCCGTTATCGCTGTTGTTAGGTGATATCTCATTATGGTTTTGATTTGTATATCTCCAATGATTGGTGATGTTGAGCACTTTGTCATATCTTTATTGGCCATTAGTCTATCTTCATTTGAAAAGTTTCTGTTCATGTCTTTTGCCCACATTTTAATGGGATTGTTTGATTGTTCCCTTGCGATTTGCTTGAGTTCCTTGGAGATTGTGGTTATTAGCCCTTTATTGGATGTATGGCATACAAATATTTTCTCCCATTCTGTAGGTTGTGTATTTTCTCTGTTTTTTGTTTCCTTGGCTGTGCAGAAACTTTTTAATTTAATAAAGTTCCATTTATTTATTTATTGTTGCTGTGATTGCTCTTGGAGTTTTCTTCATAAATTCTTTCCCAAGGTTGATATATATCTAGAAGACTTTTTCCAACATTTTCTTCCAGAATTCTTATGGATTCATGTCTTACATTTAAGTCTGTTATCTATCTTGAATTAATTTTTGTGAGTAGTAAGAGATATGGATCGTGTTTCAAACTTGTACATGTGACTATCCAATTTTCCCAGCACCATTTATTAAATTGGGATCTTTTCCTCAGTGTATATCTCTGTCTTCTTTGTCAAAGATCAGATAGCAATATGTGGATGGTTTTATTTCTGTGTTCTCTATTCTGTTCCTTTGGTCTATGTCTCTATTTTTGTGCCAGTGATATGCTGTTTTGGTTACTATAGCCTTGTAGCATAGCTTGAAGTCTGGTAAGCCTCCCAATTTGTTCTTTTTGCTTCTGTTTGCTTTGTCTATATGGGGTCTTCTCTGGTTCCATATGAAATTAGAAGCATTCCTGCTTATAACTGGAACCAGAGAAGTTTGCCCACTATCAGCACTTCTATTCAACATAGTGCTAGAACTTGTAGCCAGAGCAATCAGGCAAGAGAAGGAAATCAAGGGTATCTAAATGGGGCAGAAGAGGTCAAACTATCACTCTTTGCTGATGATATGATCTTATATCTAGAAAACCCCAAAGATTCTGCCAAGAGACTGGAATTGATAAATAAATTCAGCAGTCTTAGGCTACTAAATCAATGATACATAAATCAGTAGCATTCCTATACACCAACAGTCAATCTGAGAATCAAATCAAAGACTCAATACCTTTCACAATAGCCAAAAAGAAAATAAAATACCTAGGAATATATTTAACCAAGGAGTTGAATGTTCTCTACAAAGTTCTCTACAAAGAGAACTATGAATCACTGAGGATGGAAATTGCAGATGATGTAAAGAAATGGAAAAACATATCATTCTCATGAATCAGCAGAATTAACACTGTTGGACAGTATTTTTAAATAAAATAAATAAAAGAGCCGTTTTCTAAGTGAATAATTTTGAAGAGTATATGTCACTTTAGTATATTATAGACATTAACTAATGACTGTCATAGTGAATAGCATAGTAGCAAATATTTAACTGGCTCTCAGAAATTAAAAAAAGCCCTGAGTTTAATATAATTTCCATAAATACTCCCATCATGGCATATTTCAAGCTACAACTTGGCATCCCTGGAAACTGAGTTGGAAAGAGTTGTGCACAATTGGATCCAATGAGCTGGTATGAGCCGGCTCCTTTGCATCACTGATTATATTTCAATAATCTTTGGAAGACACACTATAAATTATATACATTAGAGGTTAAGTAAATTTTCATTAAATTAAGCAAAATATGGTGATTTTATAATTTTACTATATAATTACAAGTGTAGATTTTAAAATGGATCATCAATTAAGTAAATAATTCATAATAATTTAATATTTTACTAATATGTACACTTTGTATTGGATTAATTAAGACCCAACACTTATCACACTCCTTGAAAAATCTCTTATTGTATCTAAGTGAACTGTTTTCAGTTCTGTAATATACTTATTCTCTCTCACTTTCATACCGATCTATCCATACAGTCTGATAGGTACTGTTTTGTTTTTCTTTATGTGTCTATATTTACATGTATTTCTAACATATATTTAATCTGTCCAAGACACAATTGTAGCTAACTCATATAACCTATATCTATCTGCTTATATTATTTATCTATATACATTTATATTTATCTATACTTATTCATACCAATACCCATCTCATTCTTTCCCATTTGTTTATTAATGTCTAACATTTTATTATCATGTTTTCAAGCTTTGCTTATAATTCAGCATTTGAGGTAAACAATTTAACAAACCAATTAGGTATATTTAATGCATAAATATGAACTGGTTTCTGTCAAAATATAAATATTAGATTTATTTTTCCTATTTTTATAAAAGATAAAAATTAAGTATAATAAAGCCTCTAAGCTCTTAAAATGATTTCAGACAATGCTAATGAAGGTAAAAGAAAAAAAGTTCAAATTTCTGATGTAGAAGATAAAATTTGTTAATTCATAATTAATTTCTTGATGGTTACCTAGATGGGATCAAATGTCCATCTGACGATAAACATCTATATTCTCTGGTGGTTTTGCTCTTTCTAACTATAAAATAATTTCAGGGACTTTAGTGAAATTAAGAAAATAAAAAAAATAGTATGAAGACAAAAACAGAAGTCTTAGGCTAAGAAAAAAGAGAGTAATAAAACTTGGGATAAGAAAGTTATTGCAATTGGTTAGTTTCTTAGTTTGCAAAAACAGACAAACAACAACAACAAAAAAATTTGCTGCTTATTTGTCTTTTTTAAAGGAAAATATCATTTTTCCCCCAGTTCAGAAATATAACTTTTCCTTATGATCTCATTCAAGGTAATTTTCCTTAGAAAAACCTTAGGTAAGTATCATCTGTCAATTAAATTTTACCAGATAAACATTTGTTCATATGTATTTGCAATTATATCTTGCATTATATATTATAGCAATGTTTTTCATACAATATTTATTTTAGCCCTAAAACTTGCTAATCATCAATAAAACCGCATCTCTTTCCCTCAATGAGAAAATAGTAAATGACACAGAGATGAAAATAATTTGTTTTTATATTTCTAAAAAGTGATTTTTCATTGTGATCAGAAGTATTTCTGATGATAAGCACCTTTGAAAAGTTGAAAAAGTCTTTTTTCCGAGTCTTTTTTCCTCTGCCCTGTGAGAGCAAGCATTCAGAGTGCAGCAGTGAGAAGTTTATGAAATCCTGTGAAAACCATTCAGTCAAGTAATGTGTACCAAATAATAAAATTTGGAAGAACTTGGAGAAATATGTGAGGTCAAGACATAGTTGACTCCATAGAGCACTATGAATTACAGTAATCAATTTTTGTCTTTAGCCATCCACTTTTATTTCTTTCATTCTCCTTTGACTCTCTCCTCCTCGTACCATGAAACTCTTTCTTTCTCCTAGATACTACTAAAATATTGCCTGAGTATCCTGATCTCCAGTCAAATGAATTTTTTTTCTGAGAGCTTTTTAGTGCTTTAGTGTTGGTAATGGGGGGATCAGAATATGGTAGAAAGAGAACTGAACTTAGAAGTCATTCTGTGCAGTGTGTTTATATTTGGAGGGACATTAACAAATGAAAATGCACACAAAGCATTTAAAAGTTAAGGAAAAATCTGTATACAGAATTGAGCAGACTCTGTAATGCTAGGTATAAAGGTAGGAAGAGAGCATACCTATTTTCTGGCACAGTGCATAAAACATCTGCATGCATCTACTATAGACCATTAGCCACAACACAGTGGTGTTGGAACATGGTGACACAGAATCTAGGAGCAGATAGTACCATACAATGCAGGTTGGCAGAAAGTGAGTCACTTCAAAGAATTCTGTCCATATACATATATAAGGCTTCAGGCCACCTCAGTGAGTCTGAAGAATTTTGATTATTTGGAAGAATAGTAGGAAAAAAATGGCAAAGCTCCAATTCAAAGCAACCAAGATGTTTGGGAGCTTATCTAGATATGAATAAGGACCAAAGCTTAACTAATTAACTAATCAATGAATCAATTAATTTAGAAATTTAAAAATCAATTTCAGGGATTAAGAGGCAGTTAGAGTCACTAAGAAGAAGAATTTAGTGCTGATCTTTACAGTATAGAATGAAAGCTACCTGACCTAGGATTGTAAGATATAGGAAACTCATTTAAATTTGAATTTATGATAAAAATTGAATGATTGCAATATTTGGGACATATTTATACTTAAAAATCCATTGTTCTGAATTATTATTTATGAAATCCAGCAATCCTGGATTTCATGTGCATGTGCATGTGAGAAGTTAGCCGTGTACACTAGGCTTGAATATGCAAGAGACAGAACTGTATAATCTACCATGGTTTGGGATTTTACTTTGACTGCTCTTGGGATATGTCTATAATAAGAGCAAAAACATATATTAACATTTTTTTTTTATACAGGGGCTCGATCTGTTGCTCAGGCTAGAGTACAGTAGCATGGTCATAGCTCACAGCAACCTCAAACTCCTGGGCTCAAGCGATCCTCCCACCTCAGCCTCCCACTTAGCTGGAAATATAGGCATGCACCACCATGTTTGGCTAATTTTTTATTTTTATTTTTTGTAGAGATGGTATCTTGCTATGTTGTCCAGGCTGGTCTCAAACTCCAGGCCTCAAGAGATCCTCCCACTTTGGCCTCCCAAAGATTCTTTAAGCCAGGCTATTTACTCTAGGTATGATTATTCTCTGCCACAAAGAAAATAGGGGTAGAGATGCAGGAAAGATGCTAATAATACATTTTAAAATCTTGAAAAATGCCATGAATAATAATAGTCTGAAATTTTTTTAGTATATAGGGTTAGATGTAAAGCATGTTGGTTAAAATATTAGATCTAGGGCCAGAATGCCTCTACCCTTTACTAGCTATGTGAATTTTAGCTGGCTGCTTTATCTACTTTCCCCCAGTCTCTACATTCATACAGTGAGAATAATGATAACTATAGTAAATACTAATAATGACACATTTGTTCCATTGGATTTTTGTAAGAATTAAATTAATACATGTAAAATGCATAGAACAGTTTCTGACACATAATAAGTAATAAATATTAGCTGGTATTTAATGTGCCCTCTACCCCAGGCATTGTGATCGACACATTTCTATACATTATTGCTAATATGTTTTCAAGCAACCCTGAAAATAAGAACAATTAATGTTCATACTCTTCTTCTTTTATGGAAGCATCAGAATGTACTCATGAGCATCTGAATGTAAAAATAGTTTATTACTGAAATGTTTATAGATATATGTATAGACACTGGTTAGTATGCACATATATATATCATGTGATGTCAGCTAAGAGGGACAAAAAGCAAAAAACAACCTCTGTCATAAGAAGTATATCTGGCTTCTAGTATTTCTAATACCATCTGTAATAAAAGAAATCAGGCTCCTAGAAGAAATTGCTAACTCTAGGACTAGGGAAGAAATAACACAATGAGCTTGGGATCCTATAGTGCCTGAAATTAAGGAAGTGCTCCATAAAAGGGAGAGAGGAGGAAGTGGCATAATAATGGGACATATCAAAGAGACACAGGAAGGAACTAAGAGAGCTCTCAATAGCTAAAGCTGGAGAAATTTAAGCAACAAAATACATAGTTTTGGGGTACAACCCAAACTATAAAACAAATATTCATAATTCAGTATTGATATAAATATATAACTGAATATATAAGTAAAAGAACAAGAAGAGAAGAATCACCATTGTAGGAGAATTCCAAATAATTTATGTAGATGTCCCACCCTCAAGGAGATGGAGCAGAACTCTTCCCGCTTTATGTGTGGGCTCTGCATAATGACTTCTTTCCAAAGAATACAGTATGAATGGTTGGGATATACAAAACTTTACAATGGAGAAAGCTGACAAGCACTACATCAGTTGAGTGATCAAAGTTAACATCAACAGCGATAAGTTATACTGATAGTATGTATCCCTGATTTGATTTAATGAGAATGATACTTCACCTCCCCAAAACTGATAATCACAGTCTAATCATGAGAAAAATATCAAATAAATACCAGCTTTAGTATATAAAATACCTGTTCTGTACTCTGACAACTGTTAAGGTCATCAAAAACAAGAAAAGTCTGAGAAATTGTCAAAGCCAAGAAGAATCTAAAGAAATACAGTAGCTACATGTAATGTGGTATATTGGATGTCACTAGAGAACAAAAAATGACATTGTGTAAACAGGAAAGCAATTTGAATAAAGTATGGGTTTTAGTTAATAGAAAAGTACAGATACGTTTTCAGCAATTGTGAAAAATATACCATACTAATGTAAGATATTAATAATACATGAAACTAGGTGTGGGATATTGGAAACTCCATAAAATCTTGCAATTTATATGTAAATATAAAAGTATTCTAAAATCACTTATTAAAAAGTATCTATGTGTAAGGATAGAGAGATAAAATCTCTTATATATATTTTTTTTTCTGGTGTGGTGTGTTTGTGTGCATGCACGCACGGACTTCTCTCTGAACTTTCCGTGATATTTCATTTGCATAGTTGTTTATTTCTGAGGCTATAGAGGCAGAAAATTCTAGAGTTAGAATTTTTGCTGTCACTGAACATATGTATGATCATGGGAATTTTTATTATCTGTTAAATGATGAAAATAGTAACATTTATATTATCTTCAAAAGCAATTTAAAGTAAAATATAAGGAGATTTAATTTAGTGCCTCCATCACAATAACTTTTCAATAAATGATACTTCTTCTTAATCCATTGGTCTCTAGACTTCTGTTATATTTTACTCTATTTTCTTATTTCCTTCTCTTTCATATATGTATTAGTGGGCGCAGAGAGCAGATATGCAAGGGAACTCCAAAAACTATATATTATATAAAAATGAACAAATTACCATATGATTATTTAAAGTCAGAAATTTCTATTTCCCCATTACTTCTTAGAAAATTTTAATATACAGAAAGACTGAAAAATTACTATTATGGCTAAAAGGTCTTGGTAGAACTAAAGAGAAAGACTATTAGCTGAAAACTGCCACATAGGCATAAAGTTTAAATTAATATATATACTAAATTTTGTTCAAAAAGACACCATGGCAGTGGGAAAGATAAAGAAAAAATAGATACTTTGGATTTTTAAATATTTTTATTTTGTAATGTTGTCCATTTTTCTTATGTAATATGAAGTAATGTTATTATCTTTAACCCTCATGAACTCATATTTGAAAATAACACAAATTTTTTACTTATCCATGGTTCCACAAAAATTGCTCAAAAAAATTGAAAGATAATCACAAGCCAAAACGTGCATTTGAAACAATAAGAATGTACCTTCACAATAAAAGTAAAACAAGAAGTGTCAAAGTGAAATGTCAGATATATCAACTGTCAAACTTAGTACATAAGGAAATCAGACATTTCATATTTAACAACCTAATAGTAAAAAATTAGTTTATCTTCCTTATAATCTAAACATTTTACCCTTCTTTAACTCTATATTGAACACCAAACTAATTTTTTTGCTTTAAATCTGTATTTTATTTTATTTGTATAGTAACACTAGCTTAGACACTAACTTAGACAACTTCAGTGACGCTGATGGTACGAGGCAAGAAAAACACCTCCACCCCACCAACCACATGTATAGCATGCATAGTTAGTTAGCAAGTTCCCGATATAGTAGAAAGACTATTGGATTCTTTCCAAAATCTGCATTTTTGAAATAATTTTTGTTTTGTGATTATTTTAATAATAACTTCAGAAACTAAGACGCTCCTAATAACCAAGAACCATAGACTTTGCCAGTTCCGCTACCTGTTTACACAGATGACTATTAGTTTTTCCTGGTGCCTTGCACGCTAATACAGCAGTGCCCTTGTTTTATATTTGAAATTCTGATACAAAATAATGTTTAAATGGCTGAGGGGAATCATTTGTAGAAATTTTATTACCTCACATGGGAGAAAATAGCAAAATAAATCAACAAAGCAAATGTGTACTAAAGCGAGTACAAACAGCACTTATGAATGATGAAAATAATGGCAGGGGATCTAGAGCTACTTATCTTTATAATGACTTTTCTTATAGGAATTCTAACACCTGCCCATTCAGGATGAATAGAAACAAAAGTCATCTTTGAACAAACCTCTTCTCATTAGCATTTATGCCTATGATTTAGTAAAGGTTCTAGTTTATGCTGTGCATTTTTAGATGTAAAATTTTCTTTTCTAAAGTTTGCCTTGTTTTGTTTCCTATGAAAATCATGATACTATTTGAGTTTCCTTTTGTTAAAAGAATCATTTTCACAAGTGGCATACAGAGATATATTTTTACCTATATTTTCCACTTTCAATATTGCTCCTACTATTATATTTATGACTTATTCCCCAAAACCAGCAAAAATAAATCATGTGCATGTTTATTTTTATACATATCAGTTATAATTTATTGAAGTGCACATATTACATGAAATAACTATGCATAATTTCCAAGGAGTGACTATAAAATTTGCATATTAAGCTGAGCACCATGTGCTAACTAATCCTTGAGTTCACATTTAATGACTGCAAGCAATTTTTCTATGTAGATATTTCCCCCACCTCTCCTCCCCCGAAACCATCCATGTACATAAACACACACAGCATACATACAACATACACACATATGTACATACATACACACACACATATATATATACAGGCATACCTCATTTTATTGCACATCACTATATTTCACTTTGCAGATACTGAATTTTTATAAATTAAAAGTTTCTAACAACCCTGAGAAGAACAAGTCTATCAGCACCATTTGTCCAACAGCATGTGCTCACTTCATATCTCTGTGCCATGTTTTGGTAATTCTCACACTATTTTAAACTTTTTCATTATTGCTGTATTTATTGTGGTGATCTATGGTCATTGATTGATATTTGATGTTACTGTTGTAATTATTTTGGGGAGCCACAAACCATACCAACGTAACAGAGTGAATTTGATCCATAAATATGTGTTTTCTGACTGATCCACTGACTTGCCATTCCTCTCTCCATCTAGTTTTTCTACTTCTCCGCAGACTTCCCTATTCCCTGAGACACTGTACTATTGAAATTAGGCCAATTAATAATCCGGTAATAACCTCCAAGTGTTCAAGTGAAAGAAAGAGTTGCACATCTCTCATTTTAAATCAAAAGCCAGAAATAATCTTCATGTGAAAGGCACATTGAAAGCCAAGATAGGCTGAAAACTAGACCTACACAATTAGCCAAGTAGTGAGTACATAGGAAAAGTTCTTAGAGGAAATTAAATGTGCTACTCCAATGAACACACAAACGGTAAGAAAACAAAACAGCTTTACTGCTGATGTGGAGAAAGTTTTAGTTGTCTGGATAGAAGTTCAAACCAGCCACAACATTCCCTTAAACTAAAACCTAAAACCAGAAAAAACCTCTAACTCTTTAATTCTGTGAAGGCTGAGAGAGATAAGAAAGCTACTGAAGAAAAGTTTGAAGCTAGCAAATGTTGTTGGTTCGCGAGGTTTAGGAAAAGAACATAACATAAAAGTGTAAGGTGAAGCATGATGGCATGATGTCAAAACTGAGCTTCAATGCCCCCGATTGACAGAAATAAACAGATTCTCATGTGAGGAATGGAATTTTGGTGGAGAGATTCTTACATTCTAATTAGAAAAAAGCTCTGAGGAGGCAGAATAATATCATATTTGATATATTAGTTGGAAGCACATGGCACTATGGCTTAAATGCAGAGTTTTGAAATCAAGGTTGGCTAGTAGTAGTACTATATCAGAGGGTAAAACATGAGTCAGCTGAATTTAATTTCTCAATCTGATCCATATTGTATTAACCACAATAATTCCTAATAGAGGTTTCCTACTAGTTTACCCATTCAAATTTCTCAGAGATACTGCAACTTGTAATTTTCTTCCACCAAATATTTTAAAAGCATACTACAAGTTTGATTTAGTTGCTGATAGCTAGCTTTAGAGTGGGGTCTTTAGAGTGAAATTTGCTGATATTCTTCATGTGTGCAAAAAAATCAGTGTGGGAAGGAAATAGTGAAAATTTTATTAATATTTATTATCTAAATAAAATTTCAATTTTAGATATGTTTAAAAGTGAATGTTAGAGAGCAACTGCAGTATTTATTTAAACTTATATATAAATATGTACATAAAAATAAACTGGGAGAACATTGTGCAATTTTTGATGATAACATATTTTGTGTTATTTTAAAAATATTATCTGGTGGATATTTCCAAAAGCAGAGAATGCTAGACCCTTGCCACCACTTATAGAGCCTTTTTATGGATTTTGACAAAATATTTGGAGTTTCTTTTTCAATTTATATGAAACAAATTCAAAACAAAATAAAAACTGAAAGATTAATACAATGAGCACCCGTCTATCTTTCAGCCATATTATCATTAATAAATTGCTATTATTTTGCCACATTTCCCTTAGCCCTCTCTCTCTTTCTTAAACACACACACACACACACACAGACAAACAGGTATATATAACATTTTGCTGAACAATTTGAAAGTAAGTTGCAGAAATCTTTACACACTACACGTAATTAACTAAACACTTCAGAATGAATCTCCCAAGAAAAATAATATCGTCTGTATAACCACAATATCATTTATACAAAAATTGCATTAATTTAATAAAATAAAATAGTTGTTCATATTTATTGTTCTGAGTTTCTTGAAAATGTTGCTTTCTGTTAAGAAGTCTTAGGTCAACCTGATTTTCTTTCTTTTGCACATTGCAGTATTTTTGCCTGGGGCCCCAAATGATTTGTCATTTTTCTTTAACTCTCAGCTTTGTTTTTTATATATACTATATAAACATATAATGTATACATATATTTTATATATATATATATTAGTTTTACTAGGCTATGTTCAAAATTTGATTTAGGTGTCAATTTTCTGAGGTACATGGTGGGCTTTTTTATAATGCAGATTTAGTTTTTATTTTTGCTTCTGTAAAACTCAGATTATGATTAGAAATGCTACTTATCTTTCGTTGTTTTAACCTTTGCCTTCTGCAGTTTCATTGATGTCTGATTTTCTTTGTTGTTCTTACATATCTATCAATTTCTTGAAGATCTTGTTAACTTTTTATGCATTTGTTAGTTTTTCTGAATAATTTTTCTTTCTGTCTTTAAGCTATTTATTTTGCATTCATTAAAATATATTTTTCCTTTTATACTTTGTAATTTAGATTATATTTCTAAAAGAAAATTGGTTTTATTTTCTGTTCCTAAATTTGGTTATTTGGCTAACCCTCATTTCTCATCTTCTGAGTTTTTCTTTAATTATTTTTTATTTTTTATTTTCTAAATGAGGTATTATTTCCTCTATGCAAATGATTTTTATGGACATTTTACCTCATGCAGATATTTTTATTACAGTTTTCCTCTGCTTTGAGGTTGGTTTGGGGGCAGTTTTAAAATATCTTTTATGTTCCATGACTGGCAATAACTTTTATTTCTATCAGTGGTAGGTGAAGACTTAGGGATCCATACTAGGTTTTTCAGTTAGAGGAAAATATCTTCTGTTTTATAATTTTATATCTTCTGTTTTATAGTGAAATATCTTTCATTTTACTTTTGTTTTTGAAGAAGGGGGTTGATGTGTCATTCATCACTTTCAACATTATTTCCTTTCTCCCTCAAGTCTCCAAAGACAATTTCTCCCTCCAAATTTCCTACCCCAACCTAGAATTGGTTACTTCCAGAAATTGCTACCTCTAGTATTACATGATTGCAGGCCTCATTTCTAATCCTCAAAAGCCAGTAGTCAGTCACACCAGGTCTCAGACCTGTTCTCTGTAATTCCCCACTCACAGGGAGTAGGGAATTACCCTCTTTTTCTTGGTATAATTTCAGCTGCTTTCTGAGACTGCTAGGTTACCATTTTGTTGACACTTTTGAAAAGTCTCTGTTTGGACTTTGGAATTTTTTCAGTTGGTTTCAAGTCTCTTCTTCCCTTGTCTATAAATCAATTAACATTTTATTTTCTTCTTACTCCCAGTTATGCTGTGGAGTGTTTTTATTTAATATTCTTATTCCTCTTTATATTTTTAGTGGGTGTCTGGAAAGACCTAGAATTCAATATCTAATAGAAAACAACAAGTCCTAAAATATGACTTTTTAGCAAGCTGTCAAGGTTGTTCTCCTGTCTAAAAGATTGAGAATGAATACTTTACAGATTAATGCACTACAATTTTCTTCAATTTTCTGAATTTGTATAATAACATTTTAGATTATATAAGACACTTATCTCTTATGTGGTTGCAATCAATTATCCAACTTTACCCTCTCTTAAGGATATTAATGAGCTATGCACAAAATTATTTTGTTATTACTTAAAATAATTATTCATAATTTGAATCGATATTGCTTAAGAGAAAAAGTATATAAGGTAGAGGAAATAAAGTTTAAAGTAAGAGTTCTGGTTTTAGGTTCTTGTTGTGCCAGTTGATAGCTGTTTGTTTCCAAGTGGATATGTTATTCAACCAATATATACCTCAGTTTTCTCATCCATATTAGACATGAAACTCTATAACTCAATGTCAGATATGAGGAAGTGTTAGATATATGTCAGATATATGGAAGTGTTTTATGAAGCATAAAGCACTATACTAATTAGGAATTACTACAATGAATAAAAGAAATATTTTATTGAAAGTTGTTTAGAATAATATTTTCAAGTATTTCATGCTTTTAGTCATTGTTTAACTTTATTATCTACAGATGAGCTCCAAAAAGTATTAAGTCAAGAAGAAATAAAACATATCCCTTTCTTAGCAAAATGTCCACGTTGATTTCAGCATCTTAGACTTTGTGCTAATTCACTATGGATAACATAATGTAGTAAACATAATATACCACTCCAAATTTAACTCCAGGAAAGACTAAAACAAAAACTAACTATATGTAAACAACCATATATCTAGCTTCAAAAGGTAGTAATTTATTGTTGGCATAGGAACTATTGTTTTGTCCAAGATCCCTTTATTGCAAATCATAAACCAAAAACAATTCTAAACAATTAACTTTGGACATTTTTGTAATAGGTTTGCTACAGAATTATCTATAGAGTTGGTGCAGGTAGGTTTGGAGATATTTAAAGTGAGATTAAGAGGCAGAATTTTTCAATTAAAAAGTTATTTAATACACATTAACAGTTAAGGAAATAATTTTACTTAGTATTTCTAGTTGTCTTCCTATTTGTCTCTACTCAATTTTTAAAATTTTCGTTCCCTAAGTTCTTTTAAAAACATTCTCTATCTCCCATTTTTACCCTTTTTCACAAAGCATTATCATGCCAGATAGGTTTCATTTCATTCCAAATAGGAAAAGAACACATGGATAGTTTCTCCAACACACATAAAACTACTACTTGTCTCCTTATCAACCACATTATCCAAGATTCAAACTATAAAGTTTGAGCCATTAACATATGATAATCTGATACCACAAAAACAGGCAAGTCATATTCAAAGAATCTCTTGTCTCAGTTAAAATATGAAGCAATGTTAAAATGTATGAATGTTAAAGAAGCATTCACTACTACTGTTAGGGATACCATATCTCATGCGTACAGGCTAAACATAGACAACATGAAAAATCCATTGTCACTTCATACTAAATTATTCATATTCCTGATATTAAAATTAGCTGCTAAAAATATTTTTAAAAAGATGTCAGGAACCAAAAATATTTAATAAATGTGCACAAACACACACATCTATTAATTATATATTATCAGCTTCAAGTTATTATGGAGAGAACACAAATAGTAAGAATTTAAAAATGCCTTCATCCTAACAGCAGATTTTGCAAAATATTTCACAATTAGGTCCTGAAAGAAGGTTGGCAATGACCAAGAACAAGCATAATTATTTTAAAATATAATAAAATCCTGATCAAATCAGCAAATATAAAACTTTTTCTAACATGTAATAAGAATGTAATTTTTTAATCCCAAAAGACTTACTGTAATAATACTCATTTACCTTAAAGCTTTGAATTTTTGCCTCAAAGCACAGTTTTAAATAGATAAATAATTTACTACCTTTGGAATTTTGATAAAATATGACCTAAAGAAGAATCAGGACTTAATGGCAAGAGAGGTGATCCCGGGTCTCTCAAGTTCGACCTAATCAAAAGAATCCAGATCATGATTGTGAAAAGTTCAATTTAGTTGGCATTGCTTCTACTAGTGGACATTGGGGAATAGGCTCTAGCCCACATTCTCTCTTGTCTAGAAAAGACTCATTATGTATTTCTTGAGAAGTTAGTTTGTCCACATTTTGGGGGTCACTGTGCATCAGATAAATATTTTTTTATCCAGAATAATATCCTTATTCTGTTTTAATTTATATTACTATGTTATAATTTCTTTGGAAAAAAGTACTAATAAAATATTGGAGCAATGTAGAAAAAAATCAAAGAAATAAATACATACTACTGGGAAGCCCAATGATCCCCAACTTTACTATACACTAAAAAACGTCTATAGGAAATACATAAGTGATTAAAAACAGTAAATATATGAATTGCATTTTATAAGTATCCCTTATGTGTCCTACAATCACTAGTGCAAGAGCAAACTTTTCTAACTGTAATCAAACTAAAGCTTTTAGATATACTTTAAGTAAATAGCAAGATTTCTCAGTTTTCTAGAAATTTATTTTAATGTGTACAAAATATTGGTTATACATTTTTGACTCATGGAGATGACATATTTTTTAAAGAGAAGTCAAGTTGAGAACTTACCATAATTCCTTTTCTGTTTCTGCTTGTTTTCAGAAGCAGTACATCAAACTGTTCTTTCAAAAACTGTGAATTACATAAATTTGTTCCTACTCTTTGTAAGTGGAATTTCATATATTATGTTATGTAGTGTTCTATCTTAATTATGTGGAATTATTGTTAAGATATATATACTTCTTATTCTTTCTTAAGTTTATTGCATTGGCTGGAATGTCTACAATCATGGTTTAAAATTGTGCAGTTGTGTATATAACTGTCAATTTCCTATATTTAGTGGAAATCATGCTATTGTTTCACGTTAATTATGTTGTTACATCATATGCACTCTGGTGGCCATGAAAATGAACCTCTCAGAACTCCCACTGCAGTACATAATTGACCAAGTGCCCCAAGCTGCTGTGCTCTGAAATTCATAACCATGTTTGTGCTGAGAACATGTTTCCCATATGCTGCTCCCAGGCAATAATATAAGCATGAGAGAGGTACTGAGGCCTATTTCTGAAAGAAAAGAGACTCTTCAGATGGGTCGCATGATTTAAGAAATCCCCATCTTTTTAACTGGATTTTAATCTCAAAATTCATAATTCATAATTTAATTATCTTTGGTTCTTTGATTTAGGGTTACAAAACTTTATAAAATAAAGTGGGATATGTTAAATATTTTCTCATGTTTAAGAAATTTTATTAGACATTTTATCATCTTTCATAATATATTTAGTTTCTATATCTCAGTGGCTCCCTGCATTGTATTTCTCTGACTAACTACAACTAAATCTTTTGGCAAAAACACACAAAGCAACTATCAGAAAACTCTAGAAGGTGAATCAAAGGAGGGATACTGGACAAGATGTTCAGGCCTAGATGTATAACTCTAGGAAATAATGAAGGATTTTTTTTTCTTTTTTAACTTTTCCTTTTACTTCCATATATCCTAGCCTAGGCACTATAGTATCCCTAAACCAGAACTGCAAATGGACACAGATAGAAAAAGCCCTTCTACATTCTGCCCTCAAAAAACGTCACTGTCTTTAGAGAACTTAGAAGGAGGGTTCCATGTGGGGTGAGGAGGCACCTTTATACTTTCTTTCCAACTCCAGTTAATGACCCAAAAATAAATGGTTCTTTTCCCTTTCAATCAGCATGGGAGTAGAAGATCACTCCTTCCTCATCATTGTGGTAATTCCAGTCATCAGGGCCCTGTAGATTCTCCAAAAACTACAAGTGTGGGAAAGAGACAAAGGCCCAAACTCATTCCCATAGCCCTTGATGATGTATCCTGCAAGGCAAAATACCAGAGATAGTTTACAGAGGCTAAAAAACCTGCACTCTAGCCAGTACAACAGGAATGGGATACCCTCAGATTCAAGGACTAGGGACTGATAACAATTTTAAAAGAGATATTTTAGATTTTTGTGTGAAGGCCTGGGATTCCCAACAAGCTGTACATATGACCCAAATATACAGCACAAAGGCTTTGAACACTAAACTACATTACAGACAACTGTCTAGGTTTCCAATAATCTGTTGCATACGGCAGAGGTTGGATATGACAGAACAGGATTCTGAAGGGTTTAAAAACAAAATGACATTGCAAATATAGCCTATAGAAACCGAGCACTCTGCACTTCACTGGATTGTCTGTCTGCTGAAACAAAAAGTTAGACATTCTCCAAAATATTTAAATAGGACTGAGATATTCAAATATTATATTCAAAATGTGCAAGATATATGCTAAAATTATCTGTCATACAAAGAACCAAGAGAAGGGAAACCCTCAAGGGATTAGACAATCAACAGAACAGATCTCTAATTTTAAAATTTTCTATATGTTATTTTAAATTATAAAATATTTATTAAAAGTTGATTATATGTGACTTGGTACGTATATTATAATCACTAGAGAAATCATGAGTAAATTATACACAAAGATGTATAGTTAAAAATTCAATAGATAAATTGAAATAGAACTCTGAAAATATTTAAACAATACAAAAGGAAGGAAAAAAGAGAAATAGAAAAATGAAAAAGAAACCAAAAAACTAATAAAAATTTAGTTATAAAATAATGATATTAATCAATAAAAACATATTACTTAAAGATTGACAGTTTAGATTAAAATTTTAAACCATATGCTGTCTAAAATAAACCTATAAAAACTATATATGACAAACCCACAGCTAATATTAATATCATATTGAATGAGGTAAAATTGAAAGCATTTCTTCTACAAACTGGAACAAGACAAGGATACCCACTTTCACCACTTTTATTCAACATAGTACTGGAAGTCCTAGCCAGAGAAATCAGGCAAGAGAAAGAAATAAAGGGTATCCTACTTGGAAAAGAGAAGGTTGAACTCTCCCTCTTTGCTGACTATATGATTTTATATCTACAAAATCCTAAACACTTCTACAAAAGACTCCTATAATTGATAAATAAATTCAGCAAAGTCTCAAGGTACACAGTTTATGTACACCAATCTGTACCATTTCATCACACTAATAACAGCCAGCTGAGAATCAAATTAAGAAACCAATACCACTTACAATAGCAAAGAAAAAAAAATACCTAGGCATATACTTAAGCTAGGAGGTAAAAGATATCTACAAGAAGAACTATAAAACACTAATGATAAAGATTGTTGATGACATAAACAAATAAAAAAAAAATCCCAGGCTCGTGGATAGAAAGAACCAATACTGTTAAAATGTCCATAATGCCCAAAGTAATTTACAGATTCAATGCCATTCCCATCAAATTATTAGTGTCATTTTTCACAAAATTAGAAAAAAAAGAATTTTAAATTTCATATGGAATCAAAAAATAGCCCCAAAAGCCAAAGAAACCCCAAGGAACAAACAAACAAACAAAAACAAATCTGCCAGTATCACATTACCCAACTTCAAATTATGCTACAAGGCTGTAGTAACCAAAACAGCATGGGACTGGTATAAAAGTAGACTTTGAACAGAATACAGAACTCAGAAATAAAATCATACACTATCGACCAACTGATCTTTAACAAAGCAGACAAAAACATACCCCGGGGGGGGGGAAGTACACACTATTCAATAAATGGTGCTGTGAACATTGGAGAGCCACATGCAGAAGAATGAAATTGGATTTCTATCTCTCACCATAAACAAGAATTAACTCAAGATGGATTAAAAACTTAAATGTAAAACCTAACACTATAAAAATTCTAGAAAACATAGGAAAAATTCTCCTGGACATTGGCCTATGCAAATAATTTATGTCTAAGATCCCAAAAGCAAAGACAACCAAAATAAAAATAAATGTGATTAATTACACTAAAAAGTTTCTACATAACAAAAGAGATAACCAACAGAGTAAATAGACAACCTACATAATGGGAGAAAATATTTGCAAACTATACATCTGACAAATAACTAATATCCAGAATATACAGGGCACTCAAATCAGCAAAACAAAACCAGAAGAAAAAAACATTAAAAAGTGGGCAAAAGGTATAAACAGACATTTTTCTTTTTTTTTTTATTATGGGGGTACAAGTATTGTTGGGGATACATATATTG
>VBSM01003204.1:21201177-21215935 GCA_008086735.1 Cheirogaleus medius
TTCATGCCTTAGGTTTAAGTCTGTTATCCATCTTGAGTGAATTTTTTGTGAGAGATGAGAAGTGGGGATCCTGATTCACTCTTCTGCATGTAGCTAACCAGTTTTCCTAGCACCATTTATTGAAGAGAGAATCTTTTCCCCATTGTATATTTTTGTCTGCTTTGTCAAAAATTAGGTTGCCATATACTGTTGGTTTCATCTCTGGTATCTCAGATCTAATCCAGATGTTGATGCTTCTGTTCTTGTGCCAATTCCAGGCTGATTTAACTATTATTGCTTTATAGTACAGCTTGGAGTCAGGAAGACTGATGCCTCCCAGTTTGTTCTTTTTACTTAAGATTGCTTTGGCTATTCGTGATTTCTTCTGGTTCCATACTAAGCGAAGAATTATTTTTTCTAGCTCTGTAAAGAATGCTGGTGGTATTTTGATGAGGATTGCATTGATTCTGTAGATCACCTTAGGTAATATTAACATTTTAACAATATTGATTCTACCAATCCATGAACAAGGTAGATTTTTCCATCTGTTTAAATCATCTGCAATTTCTTTTTTTAGTGTTTCATAGTTCTCCTTGTATAAATCTTTCGTATCTTTCGTCAAGTATACTCCTAGATATTGAATTTTCTTTGAGGCTATAGTGAAGGGTATTGCGTTTTTTATTTGAGTTTCTGCTTGATGGTTCTTGGCATATATGAATGCTTCTGATTTGAGTTTCATATGAAGCTATACAAGTGGCCAAGAAACATAGGAAAAAATGATCAACATAACTAATCATCAAGGAAATGTAAGTTAAAAACACAATGAGATACCACCTTACCCCTGTCACAATGATCATTATTAAAAAGTCAAAACACAATAGATGTTGTCCTGGATGTGTTGAAAAGAGAACACTTATATGGTAAATAAGTATATATATTTTTATAATTATAAAATATTATAATATATTTTAAAATATATATATATATAATGGAACTAGTCAGCCTTTAAAAATAATGAAATAATGTTGTTTTCAGAACCTTTGATGGAACTGGAGGCCATTATCCTAAATGAATATCTCAGGAACAGAAAAATAAATGCTGTGTGTGCTCACTCATAAGTGGGAGGTAAATAGTGGGTATACATGATTATACAGAGAGGCATGATGGAGTTTGGACACTCAGAAGACAGGAACATAGGAAGCAGTGAGGCATCAAAAACTACCTATCATCTACAATGTACACTATTAGGGTGAGAGGTACACTAAAAGTGCTGACTTCACCACTATACAATTCATCCATGTAAAAATAAACCACTTGTACTCCCTAAATCTATTGAAATAAAAAAATAAAGTAAACCTACTTGAAACATAATGATTTAGACAGCACACAAACAAAAAGATGGAAAAATATATATCATGCAAATACTATCATACAGATGCAACTGCTATAACATTGTCAGACAATGTAAATTAGAATAAGAAAAATAGCATATATAAAAACAGGCACTAAATAGTGATAAAACTCACAAAGCCCTTGCTATGGTTTGGATATTTGACCCCTCCAAACCGCATGTTGAAATTTGATCGCCAATGTTGAAGATGGGGCCTCATAGGAGGTATTTGGTGCATGGGGGTGCAGGTAAACCTCTCTTCTTTATAAATTACTCAGCCTCAGGTATTCCTTTATAGCAACATAAATTGAACTAAGACACCCCCAATTTTATTGTGAAGATAGCACACATCTATAAATTTGTGGAAGTGGATTTGAGATGGTTTGGTTTGGTTAGGTATTATCCATCTCATATTCCCATTGATTCTAAAAATGGCAGAAATGGTCAATAGGGAGTATAGTCAGCCAAGATTTAAGTTTGTTGGTGAAGAAATAACAGGGCAAATGAGGTAGTATTGACAAAATATCTGACTCCTGAATGCTGCTTGCCTTCTTTTGAACTGATTACACAGTTATAGTTCCTCCATACATTTGCACTTTCTGAATGTTTTATTTTTTACATTTTTTAACGTACATATAAAGTCATCCAGAATAGTAAATGATATGGAGAAATCTACTTGGCAGGAAGTAAAGCTGCATGATCCTAGTGCAGAAAAATATATAACCCTATTACTTAATTGCATTTACAAATGTGACATTTATGTATCATAAGAAAAACACGGAAATGCAGCATACTTACTTTATCTGCTTAAGTTTAATCTAGTACATGAATTTTTTTATAAATTCCTTATATTTTTATTCTTCCCTGGAATAAAAATGATTTGTAATCTACTCTAGTTGCGATACTTTTGGTATTTCCTATTTTTATGCATTCACTGAATAAAATGCATATTCCTAGAACACAAATTTCTCTTTACAATGGTCTTTAGCTAGCAAAATTGTGTTTTACTTCTACATCAGTATATGTGTTTGTCATTCTACAACATCCACTCAGACATTTACCAATTATTTCAATAGGCACATATCAAATGTAAACTGTGCATTGAAATTTCATATATATATTACACAGAAAAATTAGTATTTCTATTTAATCTGTATTACAAAAGAGTACAGGAAATTATACAACTAATAAAATTGCAAAATTAAGTGTCTTTACTCTTTAAGTAAGATCATGGATATTTTGATGGCAAATGTTAAATAATAAGGCTCATAAAATATAATGTCCTTGGAATACAGAGAATGAATATAGAAACACATATTACTCATACATAAGTATAAATTTTAAATTATAAATATCCACATATATTTAATGTTGAGAACTACTTGTGACCTGAGCAATCATGTTCTTTGTCTTTAACGCAGGAGTCTTGTTACTTAGGCCATCAGCAAAGAAAATGTTCCAACAACTTGTTAGTTTCCAAGTAGGGTAAAATCTCAAACCCTTGAGAGTTCTTGACAGATTATTTGACTTTATTCTGTGTATGTGACCAAAGAGATATAAACAGATTAGAATCTTCCTAACTGTGCCTGTAAATGTCACTTATGTTCTAGAAAACTCCACCTTTGTATGTCCTATTCAATGTGTGGTTATGATGATGATGATGATGATGGTGATGATTAAAATTTACATTTTTAATGCTTGCTATACTTTACAAATGCATTACATTTATTAACATATTCAAACCTTACAATAACCCTATGAAATAGGAATTATCCCTGTTTACAGATTAAAACAACCTGAGCAATCAAATGAGTTTTCCAAGTTTACATCACTAGTCAAGTAAGATCAAGGATTTGAATCCAGGTAGTTGAGTCTTAAATGTATATAATTACCTACTTCTGTTCTTTATTCTCCTTCTCAGAATGGTTCCCTGTCAACAGGTCATACTTTCCAGCATTTGCCCTTTTTTCTAGGTCAGAATTATAAATTAAGTTAGGAAGTATGAATATACAAAAGAATGAAATTGATAGGTGATGGCACTGTGTAATTCATATCTGACTTGTGAAATCTTAAAGAACAGATACCAGATTTTGTTTTTTTAAGATTAGTAAACACAACAGTAACAAAAACAATAATGTGACATATATCTGTTTTTCAATTAATAACTAAATATGAAGAGAACAACTAAAAAAGGAAAAATGAAAGGTAAATAAGAATAAAAGAAGGAAAACAGAGGGAAGACAGGAAAGAAGATAGGAAGGAAAGAAGGAAGACAGGATGGAATAATGAAGGGAGAGATGGAAGGAAGGAAAAATGACAGTGTTATTCACATATGTGATAAAACTACAGAATCAATTTCAACTGTAAAATACTATTGTTTTCCTTTTGAACATATTCCATAGCTTTACAAAGGAATGGAAGTAGAGCTCTGTCTACTTTGCTGTATAAGTTCATGCATTAATACTTAGAAATTCAAGTGAAAATAATAGAAAACTAGTTACTGAATGATGTATATTTGTGAAAGACAGCCACTTTATTTTTTTTTAAAAATATTTTTAAGGAACTAATACACATCACTAACAGTATAAAACACTGTGCAGTGAAAAATAAAAGAAGTAGTGCAATGGTAAGACTGTATATAACAATTTTGCTGAAGTAGTCAGTCTTCCATTGTCATAACCGGATAACTTAGCACTACAATGATATATCTGGAAAAAGGAATTGTCAATCAAATATATACTATACATCTATAAATGTACCATAAATTAGAACTTTAGTGCTGGGTATTCTTTTTTTGAGTGGTGGTATACAAGGTTAAAACTTTATTTTAGGGGTTAAGGCATTTAGAAAATTTATCAATCTTTTACCATTCAGCAACAATGAATTTCCACATTAAGATGATCATAAAAGAAGATTGTGATAGCATGTATTTATCTTAGTCCCAGGATAGAGAGACTATATGTAAGCAGAGCCTACTTCCCCTGAATGCTCTCACTTTACCTGCCCACATCTTCTAACTTTTCCTTTTTCTCATACCTTCTAATTTGTCCCTTATCCTAAATCAAACAGTTGGTGGATGTTCTGGGAGAATTTTCTTCCTCTATTAAGCAACTATTTCTTACCATTATCTTATTGAGATAAAATTCAATTTTGGTCATAATAGTATGTAAATGAGTAAAACTTTATTCTTTTTTTAAGATGTTATAATTTACATTCCAAATTTGTAGTGGTGAGCAAATGCAGCCCCTTTTATGATTCTGAAAGTTGAAACATAATTGATCAACATGAATCCATCAAGGGCCTCCAACCTCAGCTGCTGAAAAAGGTACAGTGAGGAATATATGATCCACATTATCAGCACAAGTTGTGACAACTCAGATTGGAGGTTCAACTGAATTGAAAAGAGTATTTCAGGCCAAAGTATACTAATAGAAATATAGGTTGAAAAACTGGTGTTGAGGAATAACTGAACTCTGGCTACTGTCAAATTTTCTGAGAAGGTGACAGGAAGTTTCTGACAAGTAGTAAAGGCTTGTGTTTCAATGAGTAAAACAGCTGGAATTTTCTTTTAAAAATACTAACAGCTGGCATAACAAATATTGGAACTCTTATTTATGAATGTTCTCACTAAAAATAGTAACAACATTATTTGGGAATGTTTGATGTGAATCCATTTTGATATTATATGAATTTTTTTCTTTATGACAAATTTCTCTATGATTAAGTAATACTAAAACAATAAGCTGCACAAAAATGTAACTCATTTAAAAATAAAATATGGAGATTTAAATTAAAGTATTATTGTATTAGAAAATAATTCTCACAAAAGGCTTCAAAGGGAGTGTCATTTATGAAGGTATTATATATATAAAAAATGAGGGCCAACCTTTGAAATGTAGAATCAATAAAGTAAGGATATAATATATAAAATTTTGTTTTGATAAATAGGCAATAATATAAAACCATTTTTTTGAAATGCTTACTTTTTAATTCTAGTTACTGAGGCATGCACATCTGAAAGCATTTTTATTTGTGCTGTAAATATATGTGCACATGCATATGTGTATATGTACATATAATATAATCAATCTTTAAAATTATATCCAATTTTACTTCCTCCTAGAATGTAGAAGTATAGGAAGAGTGTTCCACTCTATTTTTTTTAAATATAAGATCAAAAACCACAATTTTAATTCTTAATACTTTCAGAGAACTGAGGTTGCATGAAAACAAGTAACCTGAAATCTAAGAAAGAACAATACTCCTCCTAAGAAAAGGTAGGTTACTCAGACTACTTTGGTTGTTGCAGAACCCAGGAAGAAATTGTGGACACAATGCAAGCAGATAGGGAAAAGGCAGCTAAAATTATAACAAATTGCTAAAGGCAGAGTTTGAGCTGCTGTGATAGTAAGTAGTTCCTGGGAGACACAGACAGGAAATAGTTCAGCTATTCATGGGCTATATAACAGGGAGCTCCACCTAATGCTTTTAAAAAGCCCAAACCTCTTTGCAGAAGATTGTGGGAGCTGCATGAGACCACAGGAAGCCTCCTTTTGTGGTACAGGTGTCGGGGAGGGTAGGATGAACTATGCAATGAAGACACAATAAACCCTTGCAAGCTTCTTTTCTCAAAGCCTTAAGCCTCTGGGAGAGGGGAAGAAAACTATCTCTCTCGGGAACAGATGAAGATACATTTTTCTAAAAGAACATGAAGAAAATCTGTTACCTCTCACAGAGGAACAGGAAAAATACCTAAGTGTAGGCTCCTATGCCAATAGTATAGAGGTCTCCTATCATGGGTGAGGGTAAGAAACTTTGGCCATCACAAAATTTACCACAGATACAAGGCAAAGTTTCTTTGCCATGAGAAGAAGGGACAGGGATGCAGAGAAAGCTACATCCCTGAGACCAAATTACATAGAGCTCACCTATAAGGATAACCGTTCTTTCACCCAAAAGCACACACACACACACACACGCACACACATACCTGTAAATACAAACACATCTAGACAGGTAAGTAATGTTCAGATAGCTGAAAAACCAAAGATGAAAGGAATATCTTAATGATGGTGTCTTGTTCCATTTGTGTTGCTATAGAGAATACTTGAGACTGGGTAATTTATAAAAACAAGAGGTTCATTTGGCTATGGTTTTGCATGCTGTACAAGAAACATGGCACCAACATCTGCTTCTGGTGAGGGGCAGAGGCTTTTTCCATTCATGGCATAAGGCAAAAGGGAACTAGCCTGTGCAGAGATCACAAGGCAAGAGAGGGGGAGAGAGAGAGAGAGAGATGGGGGTGAAGGCACCAGGCTCTTTTTAACAAGAAGCACTCGGGGAAATTAATAGAGCAAGAACTCATTTATTATCTAGAAGATTACACCAAGTCATTCATGAGGAATCTGCCCCATGACCCAGATAAATACCTCCTATTAGGGCCCTACTTTCAACACTGGGGATCAAATTTTAACATGAGGCTTGGAGGGTCAACTCTCCAAGCTACAGTAGGCAGTTAGATACAAAAGACACATTAAATACAGAA
Organism: Cheirogaleus medius; assembly: GCA_008086735.1. Lineage (NCBI taxonomy): Eukaryota > Metazoa > Chordata > Mammalia > Primates > Cheirogaleidae > Cheirogaleus > Cheirogaleus medius. The sequence continues at coordinate 21,208,092 of VBSM01003204.1, forward strand.
AAATAAGATTTAAATACCAAAAATACGTTAAATACAGAAAAACAAGATTTCTCATCAGAAAACCTGCAAACCAGGTGATCATGGAGTGATTTGGAAGTACCGCATAGAAAATTCTGCCAAGCTGTAATTTTGTATCACATATATTTCACAACTTAAAACAATATAAAGACAATTTCAGACAAACAAAAACTGAGGGAATTAATTGCATGCAGAAATGTACTACAAGGAATGATAAAAAAGTTATACAGAAATTGTTACCAGAGAGAAACTTGGCTCTACACAAAGAAATGAATGATTCCAGGAATGGTAAAAAGAAAAGTAAACATAAAGACCACTTATCCTTATTTGTAACTGCTCATAAAGATGATTGCCTAAAGCAAAAACAGTAACATTTAATTATGGGCTTTATAACATGTAAATTTTAAAAATTTGATAAAGAATACAAAGGATGAGAGAGATGAATTGGATGCACACTGCTATGTTCATAAAATATAGGTGAATATGTATGATATTTGTAGGTATACTATGACAATTTAAAGGCATAGCTTATAAAATTGAGAGTGACCACTGAAACAAGTAGAAACAGATGTATAATTAATAAGCTAATAATGAAATTAAAACCAAATAAAAATATACACATTTAATTCAAAATCATGCAGAAAAAGAAAACGGGAATAAGAACAGATAGAACAAATGGAAACCAACCAGTAAGTTCATACATTTATATCAAAACATATCAGTAATTATATTGGGTAGATAGTCTGAGCACCATAATTAAAAGACAGTAATTGTCAAGTTGCTAATAAGAACAAGACCTAACTATCTACTTGCTATAAAAATTTTATTTTAAAAATAAAAGTAAATGAGCTAAAAGTTAAGAGTGGAAAAAAGCATGAACAAATTAATCCAAAGGAAGCTGGAGATACTATATTAATATCAGAAAAAGCAGGTTTCACATCAAGAAGTATTACAAGAGATGACGAGGGATATTGAATGATAAAAGACTGTTCACCAAGGAGACATAACATGCTTAAATGTTTAATGCACTTAAAAATAGAGCTTCAAATTGCATGGAATAAAACCTGATAGAACCTAAAGAGAAGTAGAAAAATCTGCAATTATAGTTTGAGACATCCTCTCTCAGTAATTGATACAGCAAATAGAAAATCAGTCAGGATAAAGAGGTCTGAAGAACATCAATCAAGTCGACCTAACTAATAATTATAGAACACTCCTCCCAAAAGCAGCAAAAACACATTCCTCTCAAGTAAAAAAGAGTTTCCATACTTTCTTCACCCAGTTTCTTTTATAGTTAATAGCTCATATTGCCATGGTACATTTGTCATAACTAAGAAACCACCTTTGGTACATTAACTAAATTTCATACATGATTCAGATTTCACTGGATTTCCCACCAATGTATATTTTCTGTTCCAGGATCTCATCCAAGATATTGCATTGAATTTAGTTATCATGTCTTCTTAATTTCTTCTGGTCTGTAGCAGTTCCCCTGTCTTTCCTTGTTTTTCATTACCTTGACTATTTTGAGGAGTATGTCAGGTATTTCATATAATGTGTCTCAATTCTTTTTTAATGTATTCCTCTTGATTAGACTTGGATTGTGAGTTTTTGAAAGAACAAGGATGAAGTGTCCTTTTTATTACTTCATATCAGGAGTATACGCAATCAGCATGACTTGTCACTGAGGATGTTTACCTTGTTCATTTGGCCAAGGTAGTGTTTGTCAGTTTCCTCCACTGTAAAGTTCCATTTTTACCATACTCTATTCTTTGGAAATAAGTCACTAAGTGTTGTCCACACTCAAGGAAGGTTGCAGGTAGGGAGTGATTATGCTTTACCTCTTGAAGAGAAAAAAAATCCATGTATCAATAAGTTATTTGTATTCTCTTGTAAAAAAAAATTGTCTCATTCTCTATTTATTTATTTAATCATGGATTTATATCAGTATGGATGCTAGAATATTTTTGTTTGTTTTAGGTTACAATACAACACTGGGTTGTATATGAATATTATATTTATATTATTAGTAATTATTAATGAAATATAACATTTATTGAATGGTAATTAATTTTGGTGGAAGGGCATATAAAGCTTGCATCATGCTACTTCATTTGTTGTTGCTTTCTAGATAATTAAAAGACTTCCTACAGTGACTATTTTTGTTTGGATATGAGTTTCACATATAAAATATATAATTTATTCTAAAAAATTTTTCCATCTTTCTAGTTTTTTTATTGGCCAAATAAACCTTTGGGAATGGGAGGGACTATTATCAAACATCATTGTCAATCTCATTACTACAAATGAGGACAGATCTTTTTCATGCTGTTAAAAATAAAAAGAAACCCAGTGTTCATTTTATCTGCTATATTTTTTATTTAACTTCAACTGAATTTTAAAAACATAGGAAAAACGAAGGGACATGTGAAGGTTAGAACTTTTTGATACATCTTGCTTCAACTTAAAATTCTTTTGGGTAAAATAACATATGCTGTTTTATGGCCAAGTATCTAGTACATATGCAATCATTCTCTCTTGTCTACAACAGTGATTACACAGTAAAATATGTTTCAGCATATACCTTATTTTAAGTTCTTTTAACATTTACATATTCTATACACTTGATGCTAGAATGCATCATGCCTGGGAATCTGGGAAACTTGATTGTCAGGATTGGAGGCGAGTTGAAAATGTTCCTATCTTAATCCTAAGAAATATAGTAGAAAGCGCACACCACAACATCAAAATACATACAACACTCACTGTTCCTATCCATCAAATGAAATAATTAAAACACTCCAGAGAATTCTCTAAACCAGGGGTGGGTAACCTGAGGCCTTAAGGCCACACGCAACCTTCTAGGTCTTTAAGTTGTAGCCTTTTGACTGAATCCAAATTTTACAGAACAAATTATTTTATTTTTATTAATACATTTTTGTTCATCTTTTATATTTTTATTTTATTTTTAAAATGAATGTATTTAAAATACCAAAAAAACAAAATAAGTTTCAATGAAATAATCCTCCCAGACTGACCCACAGAATTAGAACATTAGTGAGACATAAAGGCTAAATTGAGGGCTGCTGTGCTCATGATTTAGTTCTTACTTCCCCCACCTGACTAGCCCTGCTACCACACAAGGTTGGTTGACGAGATTTTATGGGGGGGGGAGGGTCGAGTACGCCAGTCTGTTATCAGCTTTTGACAATGGTGCACTGTGTTTCTGTTTGAAGTGGAATTTATGAAGGGTTGCACAGCTCAACAGTATTTGTTTAATTCTGTCTGCTTAACAGCACACTATGTCAAAGAAGACCAAGACAACACTGAAGGAAGAAAACAGAGTTTTTAATGAGAACTGGGAATTGCAATATTATCTTGTTTCTGCTAAAGATCAGATGATTGGCTTGCTTTGTGATACTGCAATATCAACATTAAAGAAATTCAATGCTCATCAGCATTATAACAGTCATAAGGATCACAAATATTTTAAATTAGAGGGAGAGGTGTGAAAGGTTGTATTGCAGAAATTAAAAGATGAAAAGAAAAGCAAAGATAATTCTTTCAAGCATCAATAAAACCTAGAAATAATACCACTGAAGCAACTTATAAACTAGCTTATATACTCAGGGAAAAGGGGAAGCCATTCAGTGATGTAGAAATTGTTAAAGAATGCATTGTTGTAGGATGCTTAGATCCCAATAACATTTCAAAGTACAAACAAGTGCCTCTTTCAAGGAGAACCATAACTGATCAGCAACATGAATTAGCCTTCAACTTAACAGAACAACTTCATGCAATACTTCAAAAGAAAAATATATGTTATTAATATTCAATCACTTTAGATGAGTCAACTGATAATACTGACTTGGCACAGGTTTTATACTTCATTCACATCATAACAGATTTTCTTTGCTATGAAGTGTTAGTTACTCCCTTTGGGCACTCTTGTGAACAGAATACGGAGAATAGATATCTTCAACAACTTTCAAGATGAATGTCATGAAGTTGGACTGAATTTGGTAAACTTAGTGAGTGTATGTACAGATGGTGCACCTTGCATGACAGAAAACCATGAAGGGTATATTGCACAGATAAAAAAAGTATTAACAGATCAAGATGCTCTCATTTCTTTCATTGTATCTTGTATCAGCAAAATCTCTTTGCTAAAGTTACTATTTTAAGTGACACTTTGCAACAAGTTATAAGAATTGTTAACTATATTCATTCAAATGCAACACAGTGTCGTCAGTTTCATAACATGGGGTTGAACGATGGGGTATTCAGTGTGGATTTACCATATCATTCTAAAGTGTGTTGGCTATCACAGGTACAGGTATTAGCCAACATTTTATCTCTGTGAGAACAGAGAGTTAAATTTTATGAAGAACAGAATCAGCAATGTTTATTATTGAAAGAATATTTCTATAAGAATGCAGCATTTCTGTGTGATATCCTGTCGAATCAAAACAACTTGAATATTTCTTTGCAAGGTAAAACTAAATCTATATTTAATATGTGGCAAAACACCCCAAGCATTTTGAAAAAAAGCAATCTTTTTTCAAAACACTTCTTCAAAATGAAATTTTGGATGAACATTTTCCCCAATTAACGAAGGTAATTGATAAGCAGGACGATATATGTGAATCATTTGAAGAATGTGCAGCTGTTATCGACCTATTAATTGGATAATACAATGAAAGGTTCACTGACTTTGAGAATCATGACATCATGCTCAAATGAGCACTACAGCTTCACCTATATGATATCACCACGGCACCTAGAGAACTCTAGATGGAAATGATTGAGCTCTCAGTAGATGACATTTTAAAGTCATTGATGCTAAGAAAGATCCAACTGAAATACGGAAAAATGCAGAATACCCAACACATTTGACAACATGCCCGAAAAATGCTTTTTTGCTTTTCAACCAATAATGCTGCAAATCTACACTCTCCTACCTAGCCCAAATCAAGACACCCTTTAGGTCACAAATAACTGGTACCCATCTGGAGGATCAACTGCAACTGTGGACTTCCATTTTGCAACCAAATATTCAAATGCTTTCCAACAAAAAGAAGACACAACAAAGTCATTAAAAGGTTAGTTAACTTTAAAAATTAACAAATAGTTTTCATTTTTTGAATTTATTAGGTACGTAGTAGTTAGATGTTTTATAAAATAATATACATTTTAAGTATATCTAATAGAAGTTTCTTGAATGTGCCCTAATTTGATTACAGCTAAATTAATGCAGCCTTCCAACATGAAAATGTTCCCCACCCCTGTTCTAAACTTTCCAATCTAAAGTGAATAAAATCAGCTGCAAAACTGAATGCATATTACTATTTGTTTTTAAGTGAATAAAATAACAAATTTGTTAAGTGGAAAACAAATGCAAATGTTAGGAATTTCATGCCCTAATGAAAACTATCAGAACTGCTTCCCAGTAATTTGTCAATGCTGCTTCTTGATCACTTTGTGCTGAAGATTAAATATATAAACAGTATGGTATTGCCTTTTTCCTAGTAAAACATTTCAAAAATATATATGTTGATACAAACTATAAATTATTCCCCAAATGTTTTTAAACAATTCTAATGGGATACAATTCAAATGTGTAAACTATTTAGGATAATTATTTGTTTATATTTCTACCCAGGATAAAATTTTTTATATAAAATTAATTTTTAATTGTCAAATAAAAACTATATATGTTTACCTTGTATAACATGTTTTGAAATATTATGAGTTCAAGATATTTATGGTACAACATGGTGACTATACTAAATAACAATGTATATTCTTGAAAATTGCTAAGAATGTAAATTGTAACTGTTTTTAACACGCAAAAAAATGTGAGGCAATGTATATGTTAATTAGCTAAATTTAGCCATTACACAATATATACATATTCTAGGACAAAACTTTTGAAGTACATATTGCCTCATAAATTCTTATACTTTTCAGATCAGTTTTTCTGCAGTGTGATACAGAGTATCATAGTGGTCTGTGGTAGATTTGCTCATCCAAAGTCTGCCTGAAACATATACATAAATTTGGTGTGGCATATGGATAATTTTTTCAAATGTGTAGAATTTCATTATAAATATTTGATACATCAACTCTGTCATACTTTTTCCTAATAATTTTATTTTCATCTGTTTTCCATACCAAATTTTATACTTTGGATATGTTGACTATAATTTCAATTTAATTTTTCTCTTTTTCTGTCATCTAGATAGGCCTAGATAAGTTATAAATCAGTAAATTAATAACATCCTTTGAAATTATATAAATCATTAATGTTCTACAATGATTATGCAACTCTATTTTACTTATTTTTTATGGTTGTATTTATTCCAGTAATAGATTTATCGTCAATATATTAAGACATTGGATCAGATTGAATAACCTAGGGCAAAGACTAGTTATGGGAAAACTTAGTGAAATTCACTTCTAGATATGTTGTCTGTTACTGGGAAATTAAATTGAATTGTTTTATTGAAAAGGTACTAAATAGACATATTTGTGTTTGCTTTTAGATTATCATAATAAATATAGTGAAATTGTGGAACCCTTTGGAATAATGATATTGAGTAAGAATGAAGAAAAATCATCCACTATGCTGATTTTATTATATCATTTATTCACTTACTCATTTATTTGATCAAGCTTTTATTGATTAACCCTCATAAAATATGCATTGTGATAGACAGAATAGATACCTGGAATTATGCATAGTAACAGTTTTTTGTGGAGTCAAGTCAGTGAAAAGACGATCGAGAATTATAGATCATCATATATGTCTGAAGAGGATCTAGCAGTGGCACAAGGAAGGAGTTCTGAACTTCATCTAGAAAGTCTGAGTAAATATCTTCCCATTGTATGCCAGTTAACAGTGCAGGAAGAAAGAAATCAGCATCAACAAAGACAATGGGGCTCCCCAGACAGGAGCAACAAAATGAAAAGGTGTACATCAAAAAAAAATTCATGTAAACACTCATTTCTGGGGGGTAAGGTTTTACTCACAGTATACTAGAATGTGCCTAATACCAGAGTTGGAATTTAATAGTGCTGTACTCTGTGTAATATAGACTGGTCAATTTTATTTTTTAACTGTGGATTAAAATATTAAATTATACATTAGTTAATTTTTGTGGAAATTCTGACCACCTTTTTTAAAAGGGTGTTTTGAAAACTTTTGCTGACATTCATCCAGTTGCCCTGTTGCTTAATGTTTTTTCCTAGCTATTAATCCTGTTCACATAATTGCATTTGTTTGGGAAAAGACAGGTACACAAAAAGAATAAATTTTACTTGTAACTTGTGAAATCATTATTGTAATAATGGATCATAGCTCATTATAATCCAGTTTCTCAATATGGACTAAGAGCATACTTTGTATGATATCTATTCTTTTAAATTTGTTAAGATAGGTTTTATGGCCTGGAATGTAGTCTATCTAGGTAAATATTCATGAGAGCTTGAGGGGAATGTGTAATGTTATTGTTGGATGAAGTATTCTATAGATGTCAATTAAATCCTGCTGATTGGTGGTGCTGTTCAATTCAACTATGTCCTTATTGATCTTATTGATTACCTGCCACCTAGGTATCAATTATTGATAGAGAGGTTTGGAAATCTCCAGTGGATTCATCTATTTCTCTTTGTATTACTATACATTTTTGCCTCACATATTTAGATATTCTATTATTAGTTGAAGACATTAAGAATTATTATGTCTTCTCTTTGACCCTCTTTCATTGGCCCATACATTATTATGTAAGGTTCCTCTTTATATCTAGCATTTTTTTTTTTTACTC
>VBSM01003204.1:21216035-21323860 GCA_008086735.1 Cheirogaleus medius
CTCTCTCTCTTTTTTTTTTTACAAACACTGAGTCTATCTTTTATTTATCTTTAGACCATTGATGTTTATAGTGATTATTGACATACTTGCATTAATATCTACCATATCTGTTACTGTTTTCTATTTTATCATCATTTTCATTTATATTTTTCTACCATTCTATTTTTCTGCTTTTACTTGTTTAATTGAGCATTTTGTATTATTCCATTTTTCTCTTCTCTTAGCATATCGGTTATACATTTAAAAAGCCTTTTAGTTGTCCCATTGAGTTTGTAGCATACAGTCAACACTAATTCAAGTCTTTCTTCACTTAACACTGTATCAGTTCTCAGGTAATGCAAGTACCTTATAACAGTATTCTCAATTCCTCATTACCATCCTTCATAACATTATTATCATTCATTTAACCATAAATTATAATCCCTTAACATACTGTTGTTATTATATTGAACAATCTGTTATCAGTTAGCTCAAATAAGAATAAGAAAAATGAAAGAGTTTATCTTCTCTTATTCCTTCTCTAACATTCTTTGTTTAGGTAGACCAGAGTTTCTGACATATCAGTTCCATTCTATCTGAAGAACTGCTTTCATTATTTCTTGCAAGGCAGGTCTACTGGTGACAAACTCCCGCAATTTCTTTTTGTCTAAGAAAGTCTTTATTTTTACTCCACTTTTAAAGGATGATTTTGGTAGATACATAATTATAGCTTGGTGGTTATTTTCTTTTAACCCTTTAAATATTCCACTCCACCCTCATGCTTGCATAATTTCTGAAGAGAAGTCAGATCCAGTTCTTATCCTTGTACCTCTATAAGTAAAGTGTTCCCATACCCATTTTCTCTTCCCCAGAAACCTTTAAGATTGTTTTATTTCTCTTTGATTTTTCTGTGGTTGGAATATGATATGCCTCAGTGTAGATTTTTCTATTTATCCTGTTTCATATTCTCTGAGATTTCTGTATCTGGGATTGGTATCAATCATTAAATGTAGGAAATGCTCAGGTATTTTTGCCTTGAACTTTTCTTCTGTTCCTTTCTCTTTCACTTTTTGGTAGTCCCATTATGAATGTTACAACTTTTGTAATTGCCCCACAGTTCTTAGATTTTCTGCTCTGGTTTTACTTTTTATTTTCTCTTTGCATTTCAGTCTCAAAAGTTTGTATTGACATATCTTCAAGCTCACTAGATCTGTCCTTGGCAGTGTCTATTAACGAACCCACTGAAGGCATTCTTCCTTTCAGTTATGATGTTTTTATTTCAAACATTTCCTTTCAATTCTTTTTCTTTCTTAGAGTTTTCATCTCTGCTTAATTATCCATCTGTTATTGCATATTTTCCATGCAAATTGTGCTGTGTTTACTCTTTGCTGTGGGTTTCAGAGGTAAAATTTCCTCTGGTGCCCTTGTTTTTGTGTTCCCCGTTGCCTATTTGTTTACCTAGAGACTTTTTCTTATATTAATATAACATTGGGGGCCAACAGTCCCTTCAGTTGTATTTTCCTGTTATTATACAGGAGCCCAATGGATGTGATGGTAAGCTATGTAGGGGGAAGGAAGCATTCTGTAGTCCTGTAATTAGGTGACAGGAGTCTCTGCTCTTGGACTATGACCTTTACATGTGCTGCTCAGTTTTGCTTTGTTTTTTCTCTCTAGGTGAGGCAGGAAGGAAAGGTGAAACTGAAGTTGGGTTACCCTGGTCAGTTAGGCTCTAGTAAAATAGTTTTTCTTGAGGGTACATCTGTTAAGAAGAAAAGAATGTTTGGGAGATATATGAAAATGGCTACTTTTCTCCTCTCACTGCAAGGGGATTTTTCTCCAGTCTTCACTGTGAGAACCAGGTAATGCTCTCAAGGCAAAACTCATGACAGTTGGGCCCACCCAAGGTAAATCCCTGAAGTTTTTAACTCTTAGACAGTCTACACTGTCTCCAGCAATTTGTCAATTACAGTTTAGGTTTTCCTGTTACAGTACAGGTAGATGTGAAGATTATTTTTTCTCCTGAGCTCTTCTTTAGGTAAGTTGTGACTCTCTGTATCCATCTGTCCACCTCTTTAATTTGGGGGGCAGTGGTTGGCTCTGTGACCCCAGTTTTCTAGTGTATCTGAAAAGAACTATTGCTTTTCAATTTGTTCAGCTTTTTTCTTGTTATAAGAAGTGAAGACTCCCAAAGTTCATCCCTGGAATATCAGAAATGGAAATCTGAAAAATGATTTTATTCTAGTTTCATTTTTCAGTCCTCATGATTAAAAAAATTAACAGTTAAACATTGACCCAAAATTTAAAATAATATATGATTACTAATATAATGTGATATAATAATATATTAGGTTTTAATATTTCAAAGCAAAATATATATTTTTAAATCTTGGTTTCAGGGTTTCTGTTTTTCATTAAGATACCATTAATTTAGGATAATGGTCATAATATCTAGCAGGGCAATTTAGGTCTAGAAAAACAGTATGGAGATTCCTCAAAGAACTAAAAGGAGACCTACCATTTGATCCAGCAATCCTACTCCTGGCTATTTACCAAAAGGAAAAAAAGTCATTTTATCAAAAAGAAACCTGCACTTAAATGTTTATTGCAGCACAATTCACAATTGCAAAGATGTCCAATCAACCCAAGTGCCCATCAGTTCATGAGTGGATTAATAAAATGGGGTATACACACACACACACACACACACACACCATGGAATATAACTCAGCCATGAATTAGGATGACTTAATGCCTTTGCAACAATTTGGATGGAACTGGAGACTATTATCCTAAGTGAAGTTTCTGCAGAATGCAAATACAAACATCACATATACTCACTATGTGTTTAGAGGGAAGTAAATCACAAATGAAATCAAGCAGGGGAATGAGGGGATGGGTGAATACCTACCTAATGGGTACAATGAACACTATTTGGGTGACAGGCACACTTTTGATCCTGACTTGAGCATTACAGAAGCAATCCATGTAACCAAAAACATTTGTACCCCCATAATACTTTGAAATAAAAAAAAATTGAAAAATTCACCCCTGCCTTTATAGAGATCAACTTTTATATAAATTGTTAGACTTATTTTACTTCAATTTATTCCATAAATATGACTGATCTGATTTATTACAAATATGTGTCAGAGTAATTTATTTAAATGATGCAATAAGAAAAGATTCAAGATACTTTATTAAGAAAAATATTTTAATCAGAATAATATGGTAATATATTCCAGACTTTTTTTACAAAAAAACAAAAAAATTGAAGAATCAAGTTGAGAAAAAGGGGCATCTGACAAATTTTAATAATTAGATCCATCTCAAAAGTGCATTTTGACAAGATGAATACACTCCATTCTTTTAGCACTAACCTCAAGATTCAAATATCTTAGGGAAAAGCATCTGCCTGGCCAAACTATCTTTCCAATAGTGAAGAACATTATACCTAGATGGATAATTTCAAAACAAGAGTAAACAATGGGAAAGAAGTAATTCCCTAACAGTAGTCAGAAAAATAGGGAAAATCAGAAAATGTTGGACACACAGGAACAATAATGACCCTATAAAAATAATAGTGTTTTAACTTATGACATAACTGGTAGTTCTTCTTTGTTCTAGTTTTTCATTAACTCTCTTGAAGAATTTAAGACATTTCTCTTGATTGTTGTTTTTTTTTTTTTTCGTGCATTCTGTTTTTAAAAGTTGAACAAGCAATCCACCTGTTTATGGCCTGTGATTTTTATAAAATGTAATTAAGGACTTTTTAAAGGAGTGCTAATTAAATTTAGATTTTTAATAAATTCTTAGGGTAAAAGAAGACAGGAAATATAAATAATTATTAAAAGCAGATGTCATTTTCCTAAACAAGTATTCTTTATTTTATTCCAAAGCATGTCCCTAATGACTAACTATAAAAATGAACTTTCTAGCCATTGATAGGTCATGGATAAAGGCAGTTTGATTTTTTTGATTTTGATGCTGTATATATGCTCAGTGGGTTTCATAGATTGCTATCACTTATGCACCAAGAGTTCTAAAGCCAAATGCTATCTTTACATCAGTCATAGGTAAATATGGTGGCTGGCCTGTTTAATTGACTGGAAGACACTAATGCACAAAGATTAATAGAAATGGGACTTAGATTCCAAATCCTATTTCTCAATATTAATACAGCTACTGTTGCTCTGGAAAGTGCCAGGTAAAAATTCAGAAACCATGAAAATATCAACTTAAAAACATATACCATGCTCAGAAACAAATATTGAAGTATCTTTTAAAAATACTTTTCCCATGCTAGAAAATTCCTTTTTAACACCAGTAGTTAGACCTCAAATGTACTGTTACTATATATTTCATATAGTAAAAGATCATATTAAATACAGTATTCAATGATCAAATGTTTTATAGCTTTGGGAAGTTTTTTTTTTTCTCAGTTCTTTGTCATTAAGTGAATAAATAGACAACAATCATTCCTTTAATATATTTTTATGTGTGCTTACAATGTTCCTAGTAATCTTTTAGGTATGAAAGTTATAAATATAAATAGTCATAGTTCAATCTATCAAGAATCTTACCTTTGGAAAGAAGAGTAAGTATAAGATTATGAAAACATAAAATTTCCACATAAAAAGCAAAAGATACAACCAAATAAAACAAAAATGCTATGAATCTTCATCTTTACTGAAGCTGGAGAATGGTCCTAAATCAACATTTTTAGTAGAAGTATTCTGGTAGGTAGTCTATATATAGAAAAGCTTTAAATAAATTATCGAGGGATGACTCACAGTTCTGATTCTCCAGAAAGTGACAGGTAAATCTTCCTATTTCCAGTAATTTATAGAAGCACAAATAAATGTCTCATTTATGATAAGGATCTTTCCTCTGGGAGCCTATTTAAACAACACATAAAGAAATTTCTGAAATTGTAGCACTAGTTCTGAAAGAGCAAGGGTATGACTTTCAATCAGAAAAAAATTTAAAAATCTGTATGAGTCATTTTTTTGTAGGTATGTTAGTTTCCTAGGGCTGCTATAACAAAGTACCAAAATTTGGTGGCTTAAACAAAATAAATTTATTGTCTCACAGTTCTGGAGGCTAGATGTCCAAAATCAATGTGTTGTCAGGGACAAGCTCCATCTGAAACTTGTAAGAGTGAATCCTTCCTTGCTTCTTTTTAGCTTCTCAGGGGTTTGCCAGAAAATTTTGGCATTTGTTAACTTGCAGTGGCAGTGCTTCAATCTCTGCCTCTATTGTGACATGTCATTTTCCCTATGTGTGTCTTCATATAATGTTTTCCTCTGCTTATTTATTATTATAAAGATTCAAATCATATTGAATTGGATTTAACCCTCCCTGATGACCTCATTTCAATTTGATCACATTTGCAAAAACTCTTATTTCTGAAAAAAATCACAATCACAGGTACTGGGGTGAGGACATCAACATACCGTAGACTTACTCTGCTATAGGAAAAAAATATTTTATTAGAAGGGAGCCTCTACCAAATGACACATATGAGTGAATCCAGTATATCAAGTTGAGATTAGTATGTGTACCATTACATGCCCTCATCAATAGGGAAGAAACTATCTTAATACTTATTTTAAGAAAGAATTCAATGAAATTTTAAAAATGTAAGAAAGTATAAATTAATAATAGTAAGAGGTGACACAAAACATAATGAAATGTAAAATAAGCAAATATTGGAAATGATAAATTAATCAAAAACTAATTTATGTGCTTGAATAAACAATAAAGAGGCAGAGTAAAGCATTGAGGTTTAAGAATAACGGAATTATTCAGACATAGCAAAATTAATAGATATTTAAGCGAATGTAACCTGCAAACTCTAGAGAAAAATTTAAAAATCTGAATAGATGATTGCTTAGTAATAGTTACACCACAATGTTAAAGAAATAAGGGCAAAGAACTTGAGAAATCAATTACCATAGAAGAAATTGTGAAGATAATTGGAGGTCTATTCTTAAAAAGCATCCTGATCAGATGATTTTACAGCTCAGTTCCACTTATTTTTAAGTAGCAGTTAAGCCCAATATAATCAAAACTGTTCAAGAATATAAAAAATATGAAGTCTCCTAAATTTAATTTATTAACCAGATTATGTTTAATACCAGTGTCATAAATTTAATTTAGTAAAACTACTGACTACTTACTGTGGTCTAAGATGTCAAAGGTGGATCAACGCTAAAAATATTAACAATATAATTTTATATCAGTAAATTATAGAAGAAAAATCATGTGGTCTTATCGAAGATGCTTAAAAAGTGATAATATTCAGCCAAGGTAACTAATTAAAAATTAAAACAAAAACAACTTTGGAATTTAACAATGTAATTTATATAGCATTAAATTATGTAAGAATAATCATGTGGTCTTATGAAAAATGCTAAGATTATTTTATAATATCCAGTCAAAGTCACTAATTAAAAATAAAAACAAAAACAACTGTGAATAAAATAAGTTTAGCAAGAAACTCTGACTATTATAAATAGTATAAGAGAGATACTCGGGAAATTCAGTTAGAATGTGAAATATTAACCACTTGTTTTAAGAAAGAGATAATAAAATTCTCTAGCACCATTATCTGGAAGGTGTAGCAAATACAAGAATACAGGAAATACAATTTACTGATATAAATATTGGTTAAAAAAACATTAAACTTAACGTACATAGAAAGCTTGTTTCCTTAGAAAACTGAAGAGATGTTAGTACAGCATTAGAATTAATGTGCTATATGATTATAGTTTTTTCAGTATTACCAATAATCAGAAGTAGAAATGAGAAAGTCTCACTCACAAGACGATTCAAAACTGCAAAATCTAAAATTAACTGAATTAAAGAGTAGATATATGAAGAAAGTTATCTAAAAATTAGACAATGGTAGAATATATTTGTAAACCATACATATAAAATGCATTAATATCCAAAACATATAAAGAACTCAAAAGAACTCAAAATATATAAAGAATATATAAAGAATGATTCAATAGTAAGTAAACAAATAACTAGATTAAAAACGGGCAAAGTACTTGTATAGACACTTATCAAAAGAAAACATACAAATGGCCATCAGGTATATAAAAAAATGCTCTACATTACTAATCAAAGAAATGAAAATTAAAACCACAATGAGCTATCACCTCACACCTGTTAGAATAATTATTATAGAAAAGACAAAAGATAGCAAGTGCTGGCAAATATGTGGAGAAAAGGGAATCCTTGTACACTGTAGACAGAATTTTAAATTAGTACAGCCATTATGGAAAACAGTATGGCAGTTCCCAAAAAAATTTAAAATAAAATTACCGTATGATCCAGCAATCCTACTACTGAGAATATATCCCAAGGAAATAAAACGGGTATGTCAGAGGTAACTGTGGCCATGTAAATGAGGTGGAAAAAACATATCCTCACTTGTGCAATAAAGACACTTATACTTGCTTTTCAAATTGAAGCTCATTTCCCCCAAAAGGTAACTTTTGCTTCTCATAAATACTTGTCGCATCCTTCATAGAGTTAATTACCCACTACTAATTATTAAATGCTAAATTTGTTCTTAGTTCCATTTTTACATGGAATATCCTGCATGGGAATACCTTGCTTATGTATTTATTTCTCCTCTCAGATGGTAATCTCATTATGATAAAAAATTAGTGCACAGCAGAAGCTCAATGCATAATTCTTAAACTGAAGAAATGAGATTGGGAATTTCATCTTCCCAGTACTAAGTCGAAGTAGTCTAATTAACCCATGTTACTTAGAGATATTTTAAATGATTGGACTGACTCTTGTAACAGAAATAAAGCAAAAGATATCATAATATTTGTAAATAAAATGTGAAAGTTCCCTAATTTGACAGAACAATGGATAAGGGCAGATAATTCCATTTTGTAGCTTTGAGGAACCGAAATGCAGTCACTTGTCATAGGTGCTATGAATCCTCACTCAATGTACCTTGCAATTTCCTGACAGAAGGGAATGCTAGCCATCACATCATCTAGGAATTCCCCCCTGTGCTTTAGTCTGTCAGCTGAAAAAGATTCAATTGATTATGACAGATGGGCATGAAGTCTGTCACGGTTCTGATGAATCAGAGAGGGAAAAGCTTGATAAATGTTGAGAGAGAGATTATGCCTTGATGATTATTTTTGTGGAGTCAATCATCTGTGTACTGGGTACTTACTATCATCTTCTCAAGGAAAATTATTATTGCCTACTAATTGGCATATATTTTACTTCACTTTTGACTTAAAATGTCAATGATAATTTTAAGCCTGAAATGATTACATATAGTGATACAGAAATACACCTAACAAATTCATCAACTTTATAGTTTTCAATTTAAAAACCATTTATATTTCAAAATTTGTATACCTTATTAATATCAATGTTATATATTGGAAATATGAAAATATAAAAGACATATGGCTCAATTATGACCATATCCAGTCAACATTCTGCTACTGTATTATATTAATCTAAAAGCATGCCTTTATAATTACTTCCACAAAAGTCTCATTTAAAATAATCACTTGGAAATTTCACCTATATAACCTTTCTAATGTATAAATTGACTTTATGAGTTAGAATAGTTAATTATACATGGAGATGTCATATGAGAAGAAATTCAATTTTTATATTTTTTGTAATGCAAGAAGTATACTAGGCTCGTGTCCTTTAGACAAACAAAAAAAAAATATACCTACATAACCAAAAATCTCAGTCTTATACACTTCAGTTTTGATTATTATTACATCTTGGAAAAAGTGTTCCTTTTTATTGAATTGCTTTTTGTGTGTGTGTGTGTGTGTGTGTGTGTATGTGTGTGTGTGTGTGTGTGTGAAAGAGAATCTCTCTGTTGCTTGGGCTAGAGTGCAGTGGCATCATCATAGCTTGCTGTAACCTCCAACTCCTGGGCTTAAGCAATACTCCTGCCTCAGCCTCCTCAAGCTGGGACTACAGATGCATGCCACCACACCAGGCTAATTTTTAAAATTTTAATTTTTTTTTTTTTTTTTTTTGTAGAGATGGGGTCTTCTATGTTGCTCAGGCTGGTCTCAAACTCCTTGTCTCAAGTGATCTTCCCACCTGAGCCTCCTCAAGTACTGGGATTACAGGTGTGAGCCACCACTCCCGGCTTCAAATCCCTAATTTTCAAAATACTGTCTTCAGTGTTTCTTGATATAACCAAAAGATTTTTAAAAAGTCTATTTTCCCCTTGAACTCACATGCTAAGCTGGTCCAAAGCCAATTGCTCAGGACTTCCTTAACCTTCTCAGCTCTGCTTTGTCCATTATAGAGTCTAACCCTTGCTGAATATGTTTCCTTGGCTAAAATTTTAGCTAGTTTCCATCTCGTTTTGAGTTAATGGAAGGCACTAGGAGCAAATGATAGTGTGGATAGGAAAAGCCATTATCCCCTGTCTCTATCACACAATTTTCCTGCAGTGGCTCCAGCTCCCCAGTGACAAGCCATAGTTACCACTATTGTAGGGTGATTCCAGCCTTTGGACTCCAATTTTCCCTTTGTCTCAGCAGCTTAGGGGTTGTAGTGTTTTTCTGCTATTGCTAATCTTTGAGTCTGCTTGATTTCCCCTTTTATCTTCCTAGCTCTTCTATGACCTGTGTAACTAATTCTCCAGCAAATTACCTATGTTTTAAATTCTTTGAGTGGTTTCTCTACATTTTTCTGAGAGAATTCTGAATGACATTATCTTCCAACTAAAAAATCAATAGTAGTAGCCGCATTCACTAGCATGTTGTGTCTTAAGGCTACATAGTGGCGGTGATTCAGTGCTCCAATCAATCATGAGTGCTTGCCAGAGATGAGGACGTTATGCGGAACTGGTCGCATGCCATATGAAAGTGCTACTAGACACTGCCCAATCCTTAGATTCCTTGGTATTTTACTTCTTACTTCTTACTTTCTTCCTTCTCGCCTTATCATGTATGCTCTTTGAAAAATAACTTCCATTATAAAAGGTTTTGAAACTCAAGGCCCTCACTACCTTAAGAACAACTCATTCTTTAACCCATGAAATCTGCTTTCCACATTCTGACAAGTATTGGAAATGAGATTAGAACCTGTATTAGTGTCCTACTGCTGTTGTAACAAATTACCATAAACTCAGTGAGCTGAAGCAGCTCAAATTTATTACCTTATAGTTCTGGAGAATAGAAGTCTCACTGGGCTAAAATCCAAGTGTTGGCAGGGCTGCATTCCTTCTGGAGGCTCTGGGGGAAAAGGAATTTATCACATTTTTCAGCTCCTAGAGGCTGCCTGCATTTGTTGGCTTGTAAGTCTCTTCTTTTTTCAAAGTCAGCAATCGTAACACTCTAACCTCTGATTCTATCCTCAGACATCCTTCTCTAAGTTTGACCTTCCTGTCTTCTTGTTATAAGGACCCTTAGAATAACATTGAGCCTACCAAGATAGAATAATCTCCTCATCTTGAAACCGTTAACATCTGTGAACCCCCCTTTTACCAGGTAAAGTAAAATTTACAGGTTCAGGGATTAGGACAAGGACATTGTTGGGAGGGGCATTATTCCATCTACCACAGGATCCAAATCTATTTGAATTCACATCACTTTGTTTATTGTTATTAGCCTGTATCAAATATAGACTTTCCATTATTATAGCATGATACAGGCAAGAATTATGTCTCTCCAGAATTGTAATAGAATTAATGCCCTGAATTTGCTTCAACATGTCTCAATTACTTGTAATAAGATAGGATAAGCAGAAAAGAACCAAGATCTTTGATTTGACTTGTTTATAAGAACAAAAGTTAGTTCTTAGAAAAAGACTGAGCTTGCTGCAGATCCTTAGGGAGCATTCAGTATTTCAGAGAAAATGAAATGTTCACACTGTAATGTTACAGTTTTTTGTAGAATGCATTCTAGGCTATCTTTAATTATTTGATGCTGGGATATGTTAATTCTTTCATACTCATCTACATATTTCCACTAAGAAAACACTGAAAATGAAGGAGGAGGTAGCCTCCATTTTTAAATTAATGGAGAAGATGGAATTCCCAATTCTGGTCCTACATCTAAGAAGCTTGCAAGTTGTCACTTCATCCTAACAAGTAAAACATTAAACAAACTGGAAAAATCAACAACTATACTTAGATATGTCAGGAAAATGAGGACACGGGGAAGATCACAGTCTCTGAAATTGAAAAGATACACAGCCAAATACAAAGAATCACAATTTACTAGAGAAGAAACTCATCAAATACCTTAGCAGAAACTAATAATGGAATAGGAAAGCCTAAACTATAAATGACAAATTTCTTGAGGCTAACTATGGACAAGTCTGAGAGAAAAATACTCCAGGGAGGCCTCGTGATGGGGGATGATAGGTATGTTTTCATGAAGTTTAGCTCCAGGAACTCTAGAAAGTTCTCACAGTGAAGAGCTAAGAAAAATCAATTCCTGACTAAATTGACTCAAATCCCACACTAACAGCCTCGCAAAAGAAAAGGCACACACATTTTCAAGCATATATACTATTTATCTGAGTTTTCTTACACACCATGTCTGTCATTTAATCAAAATGACAAGACACAACAACAAATAGGTAAAAACCTTAAGAGGCACATCAGGCCTCAGAACCAGATTAAGAGATAAAGTATATATTAAAACTATCATTGGGTAAAGAATTTAAAATAACTATAATTAATATGTTAAAGAGTCTAGTGGACTAGCTTGACAGCATAGCATGGGCAGGTGTAAAATAGAAACTACTGACATAAAAACACAGATAGAAAAAAGAAGTGGGAGAAAGAACAGAGCATTAAAGAGCTGTGGGATAATATCACATATCTAATAAGAATCTCTGAAGGAGAAGCTGGAGACAAGGCAGAAGAAAAATTTAAAGATTTAAGAACCTAGAAATAAGTTCTATTTTTTGATAGCACAGTAAGGTGACTATAATTAACAAATATTTTTTGTATTTCAAAATAACTGGAAGAGAAGATTTGAAATGTTCTCAGTACAATGAAATGATAAATGTTTGAGGCGATGAATATCCCAATTACCCTGATTTGATCATTATACATTGTATGAGTGTGTCAAAATATTACACCGTACTCCCTAAATGTGTATAACTACTATGTATGAATAAAAAAAGATATAAGGGCCCAGAGTTTTCCAAAAAGTAATCAAAGATATAAAACCATGGACTCAAAAAGAGAAACTAAAGAATAAATACAAATTTTAAAACTTAAACATATAATATTCAAATATCTGAAAACCAAAATAAAAAAAATATTGAGAGTTATTCAGAGGAAACATATGCATTGCATACAGAAAATCAAAGTAGAATTCTCATTAGAAACTATGCAAGCCAGAAGACAATGCAGGAACATCTTAAAAAGCTAAAAGCATAACAATAAAAAAGAAACTTCTCAACTCTAAATTCTATATATGGCAAAAATATCTTTCAAATATAGATGTGAAATAAAGACTTTTTTTTCAGTGAAACAGATAATGAGAGGATCCATTATCATCAAAACCATTAGCAAATATGATCATTTTAGAATATAGATAAAAGGAAAATATTTAACAAAATAGCACAAAATATGAGAGGAAGGAATTGGAAGGATAGTATTGTAATGTTCATAAATTATATGTGAGGCCATATATGAACTATATTTTTAAAGACCTGATAACTCTATTTTGCTTTGATTCATTTATCCAGTCTTCACTATGTAGTGGTATTAAATTTTTTGAGTTATTGCTCCACTCCAGTGTTTCTGTATCTCTGAGAAATTTTTACTTACTTTTAAATTTTTATGTTTTAATTGACAAATAAATTACATATAAATATCACATACAACATGGGGTTTTGAGATGCATATATGCCATGGAATGGCTAAATCAAGCTAATTAATACATGCATGACCTCACATAGTTATTGTTTTTTATGGTGACAACACAAAATCATAGAAGCAGAAAGCAGAATGGTGGTTACCAGGGGCTGGGATGGTAGAGGAAAGGGGGCAGTTGGAGAGATGTTGATCAGAAGATACAAAATTTCAGTTAGATAGGAGAAGCAATTTCAAGAGATCTGTTCTACAACATGGGGACTATAGTTAATAAAAATGTATTGTATTCTTAAGAAATGCTAAGAGAGTAGATTTTAAGTGTCCCCCCTTGTGAACTCTTGATTTTAAATTCCCTTAGTTCAATCAACATGCTGGTGTCTGATGCCATGATCACTGCTGAGAAAATGCTTACATCATGGTTGCCTGTATGGACTTTAGTGTCTGAAGGAAATTATAGATTCTCAGTGTATATTTGTTGAATAAGTGAATAAATAAAAAGTATTATTTTATTTTTACAAAAGTAGTTTTTATTATGTTTCTATGCAGGTCCTATTTCTACAACCTGACATGGAATTTGTCCTTTATCACCACATCCTTAATTCATTATATTCTACATATTTCACTGGACCCCATCCCAGCTCTCAAATCCATCTAAAGCAGTTTGACTTAGAAGAATCCACCTTAAACCAAGGAGTAGAAATATCATCAAGTCATTTCAATCCTCCTGGTGTAAGTACCTAGGTCAAATACACTAAATACTGAATAGAATGAAGAAAGGAAGCCAAATATAAACAGTAAGTTCTGCTACACCTTTTATATATTGTTTATATACTTTATCTGGTACCTAACACAAAATATTTTAATGGAATAAATGCAATTCTAGATGTGTTAATAAGCATCAATTGCTAAAAAGTACAAAATGGAGATTGTCTGTCAATATTAGTGCAATCTGGGCTTTAATTGTAAGTTTAAATGCTCTTTGTAGATTGAGACTGTAATTATTCATTTGCTTTTCATGATTTATCTGAGTTAAGCCCAGGCTGCTGAGCCCAGCTGTTTCTAAAAGGCAGAATACAAAGTTTATTTCTTATTCAACTTACATTACATTTTGACAATTATTTTTCTGTTGCAGAGGTTATTAGCATGCTCATTAGGTATGTTATTGCCATGAAAACTGCTTTCTGAAGCACACAAGGCATTAGGATTATATCACCTATATTGAAATGTGTATATTGACAGCAGGCTAGAGAAGTGAAGGGGCCACACATATAGTTTTAAAAGCTATAAATGCATACTTTTATAGTGGGTAAAGGATTTTTGAGAGTCACTTTCTTTTCCAGAGGACTATAAAAGTAAGAGAGATGGGTATTGCAAATGATTTAATAGTTAACTCAAAAATGGTCAAGTGAATACTTGGAAAGACTGAAGAAAGAGGATTCCTTTGGTTTCATATTAATGATAGCAAGAAATAAGGGATAACAATAATAAAGATTTCTTACAAGCACAGGGAATCTGAAACTGATGGGATATTACCACCAATCTGGGCAAGTAAATCACAACTGGTAAAATTTATTTTCTGTCTTTTTTATATTAAATTCTGTTACTAACCCATGAAGAAGGAAGAATTATCTGATCTGATTTTCAGGCAGGAGTGAGGTAATCAGAGTCCAATGTAGCACTAGAAAACCTTGAAAAGATCACGCCCAGTTATAACAGTCAGTAAACTTTTTTTTTTTATTTCAGCATATTATGGGGGTACAAATATTACAGTTATGTATATTGCCCACGCTCCCCTCCCCCCTCGAGGCAGAGCCTCAAGCATGACCATACCCCATACGTTGCACATCTTACTCATTATGTTTGTATCCCCTCCTCCCCCCTCCCACCCTGTGCTACCTGACATTAAAAAATACTGGTTTGGAGGTTTCCTGATCTCAATGATTTTACTACAGGAGGTATCAGGACACAGTGCATTTAAGATGCACTTCTGTCGTAGTCCATTTTGTGCTGCTGTAACAGATTACCAGTGATTGGGTAATTTATAGAGAACAGAAATTTATTCTTTCACAGTTCTGGAGGTTGAGAAGTCTGAGATCAAGGGACGAACACCTGATGAGGGCTTTCTTGCTGCATCCTCACATGGCAGAAAGGCAGAAGGGCAAAAGAGGTATGAACTTTGAATTCTAACATGGCAGTAGAGGAGAGCAAACACACTCCTGCAAGCCCTTTTTATTTATAAACTCGTGGTTATTGGCTGTCTCTACTCGAAAGTTGCTATGGTCTTAATGTGTTCTCCCCAATTCATGTGTTGGAAACTTAATCTCCAACAATGTTCGGGGGGACTTTTGGAAGGTATTTAAGTCATGAGGGTGGAATCCTCATGAATGGATTAATGATATTATATTAATAGCAATAAGTGATTCCACAGGAAGGTAATAAATATTGACCTCCCAAAATTACTACTGTAGGCAAATTCATCAGATAATTAAAATCTGGAAAGGTCTTGGAGAGCTTTCGTTCAATCACCTTTTTATATGAAGAAGAAATAAGAAAAAAAGTGACTTTTGTATTAGTGTTCTATTGCTGCTGTAGAAACTTACCACAAATTAAGTAGCTTGAAACAATAAAATTGTATTATCTTATAGTTCCTTATGTTAGAAGTACAACACAGATCTTGTGAGGCTAAAATCAAGGCATAAGCTGGACTGTGTTCCTTTTAGGAGCCTTGAGAGTGGAAAATGTTTTATTTCTTTTTTCAGCTTTTAGAGAGCACCAAGATTCCTTCTCATGTGGCCCCCTTTCTCTGCTTCAAAGTCAGCAGCATTGCATCTCTCTGATCATTTTGTTGTCACGTATCTTTCTGACTCTGACTTCAGCCAGGAAAGGTTCTTTTAAGGACTCTTGTGATTTATTTGGGCCCACCCAGGTAATATAAGAACATCTCCCCATCCCAAGGTCCTTACCTTAATCACATCTGCAAAGTCCCCTTTTCCATGTACAGTAACATATTTAGAGGTTCCAGGGATTAGGACATGGAAATATTTAGATATTCTGTTTACTACAACTTTCCTAAAATGCAATAGCTAATAAAAGTCAGAGCTGAGATTGGAAATCTCACAATTCTCAGCCACATGTTGTCTCTATCACACTACAAATGATTTGATCATCTAAAGGGGAGATAATGCTTTAAAATATTACTATTTTCTATGCTAGATGGGTTATTTTATAGAAGAAAAAATCTCATCCTTCTTATTGGCAAAGGATTACGAGGTCCTCTATATTTTTTTAAATAAACCTATTGTAATGACATAGGCTAAAACTGAGGTTAATAAAGACTAAAAAATAAGCACAGATTTGGAAGGTCCATGCAGGAAATATGCAGAGAGGTGTCCAGGATACAAGGGCTAGCAATGTAACAAAGGTTGACATGGCCAGTTTATAATGTGTCTCTGAAGACTTTTTCAGAAAAGAAATATCTGATGAATGATATTTAATGATTCATTAGCATAACTCCTCTTACAGGACTGACAAACTTTCATTAAAATCTAACAGAAAAGCATTTTTCTTTTTTATATTTGTGTTTACTTGATCTAGTTGAGGGGCTGGGAAATTTCAAGGCAAGGGGGAACTACTGATATCTGAAATGGTTATTGACAAAAGCAGAAAGTAGAGAAAAAAAAAGAGAGTTAAATAAATGAAAGAAATGAAGCCACAGGTGGCAATCTGATCATAGATTGCATATATAAATCTTGGAGAAAACATTTTTCTTTCCACAAGACCACAAATATGAGTCCAAGCTAATTTTATCTAGATGATAAGAGGCTAATCCTAGCTGATAGCTGAGTTGCAAGTCTTTTCCAATTTTTTTTCCCCAGAGTCAAATTAATATTCAAAAATGTCTTGGTTGGTATTTAACTTTGTCTATAAAAGACTCAAATATACACTGTAGCAATATGTGACAGAGTAAAATGGTGTCACTATATTTAATGTCATCTATCCTGACTTTTTTTCCTTTATATAGCTTGTCACTTTCCAGAGATTTAATGTCTTTCATTACATTGATTGTCGTATACTCCATCCCTTTCTATCCGCTTAACTGACAATATTAGTCACTGAAATTCAGTAACAGATATAGTCACTAAGCTGTACTACAGCAATTAGGATAGGTGCATACTCTGCGATTCACTAATTTTGAAGTTTTGTTTATTTTATAATTTATAGTTTTCCAAAAATAAAATAGGATGAAAATACTGATTTTATTAGGGGGAACAAAGATGAAAAAATGTCTCAAAGAACTAAAGATTACATTTTCTAAGTATACATTTTCATTTTCCTATTTTATGGTTCATATTTGAAATATGCTATTAATATATATATAACATAGAAATTGTATTTATTTAGCCTCCAAAGCACAAGTGTTCATATAATTTTCTAACATAATCTATTATATTTTTCTTTTTATGTTTGGTCCCTGAACCATACTTAGTACCAAGTAAGAAATGACAAATATGCTAATTTTTATTTTATTTCTTTTGTTACAGAAGAAAAAACTAAATTGATTTTAATATATTACTTATATTTTGGTTATATATCTACTAGATCACATATTCATACTACTCATAAATTAGTAGTAAATTTAGAAGTATGCATTTTTCCTTTGAAATAATTACAGTCATATAAATGTATCATATGGGAATTCATGTGGGTAAAAAAAAAACATCTTACAAGGATTACATTTTTAAGGTGTTGAGAATGTGTCCTGCAGAAAAAGCTTTCATTGGCACTACAATAACTGTGTCAAGACCTCAGTATGGCGAGAATTTGTTCTCATTGCATCTTGGAGATTGACAACTGACTTCAGCTGATGTCTCAGGTGAGAACAAAGCACACACAAGAAAAATTGAACAATGTTACATCTTTAGTTTACTGATGCAGTTGGAAAAAATATATTCCCTAGGAATAAAATGTGTGAAGATATCTAAGTGGGAGAGACTGTGTAGTGATAAATGAAATAGCATGGTCTCCATGGCCCATAAAATTGGATTTTATTTTATTCTAATTGGTTTTTGATTTAAAACTCCTAGCACAAATAAAAATCCTAAAAGGAGAAGAAACTTCAAAAGAACAATTTGAGTATCTTTATTATATGAGGTTTGACCTCAGTGGTTCTCTATTCAACTATATAACCATTTTATCATTATTGGAGAAAGTAAATTGAGTCTGGAAGATGAATATATTGTAGGAAAACCTTACAAATTACTTGATCACATAAGTCAGCTTTAAAAGAATGTTTGCATAAACTGACACATTCATTCATGGCTGATAGAACTGCTAGAGAGCAAACATTCATTAACTATTCACCTATGTCATCTATACTTTCTGTTTCACAGTTAAACTATAAATGAAACATAATTAATGTTTTAAAATGTGTAATCTTCCAGTTAACTTTTTTAAAAAAGGTAACTATGTATACTTTACTAGATTCTGTAGATACTACAAATGACAAGACCCTCAAAGGATTCATGACTGTGTATGACAAATAACATGATTTGCCAGCTGAGAGAATTAAGGGTATGACATTTCATCAAATGTTTTGTTCAATGTCAGGTATCTAAAAATGAAATTAATTCAGATAAAAATGAAGAAGAATCGAAGGAACTCTAAGCTATTTCACAAGACAAATTATGAAAGGCAGTATGGCATTTTAAAATAGCAAATAGTGGTCTCATAGGGGAATTAGGTATATCTCGTCAGTATTTGAAAGCCTGTCATGAGCAAGGGGATTAATGTCTGCTTTAGATAAGTATTTCAAATATGGATTTGCATTTAAGTAAAGGCAGGATTTTGTGCCAGAGGGATCCAAATATGTCTGCTACCTGAGATAATGAGTACCCAGTTCCTGTAGGTGTTAAAGAATTTGATTCAAAATACATTAAAGACCAATGTTTGAGAAGAAATTTAAGTCATTGAAGTAGTATCTATTTAGTACTATTAGAATTAATTTGACTTGCTTACTCAATTTGAGCAACTGGATGGCCCAAACATATAATATTGACATGAGTCTACATTGAAGTCTATTTATAAACCATCCATTGCATTGACGGTATTGATTAGATCAATGAGTCACAATGGCAGTGTGAAGATTCAGAGTTAACTGTTATGGAATGTGCATTAAAATGTCTAAAGAAAATAGGTTGAAAACAGTATCAATCCTTTAAGAGTGCAGGTATTTTTGACAAAAATATTTCATTTCCTTAATATACAACTGTAAGTTAATATTGAGAATGTTAGTTGGTTAGAAAACTAACAGACATAGTTTTGAAGTTAGCTGTATCTAGGTTATAATTTCAGCTCTCACATTTGCCAGTTGTTGCCTATATCACTTATACGGATTATAACAGGACTTTAGTGTGAATATAAAGTTAAGTGGTATATATAAGGGTCCTATTTAATATCTAACACATATTACATGCTCAAAAATGTTAGTTTTGTTTTCTTTAAGTTAAACTGAGTTTATTTTAACTTCCAGCAGAAAAATAAGAATTTTGTGAATAATTCCCAACATGCAAGGATACAGTTTAAGTAAGACTCTTATAAAACAGTGTCCGCTGAACGTTCTTCAATTTATTTATCCACCCCCAAGACCATCCACATATTATGGAGACCAGGCTAAGCTTGTGGAAGGGAAAGGTCTTTTAATTTCCTTAGCCCTGCCCATTGAATTACAGCTAATGAATATAAACCACATTGTTGGCTGCAGTTCTGCCCAATTGGACACAATGTAAACTATCACTGCAGGATTCTTCAGTACTAAACTCCAGCTGAAAGAACTGTCTCTGCAGTTATTGCTGAAAACATTATTTCTTAAAACTGACAGGAAATGTACCATTATCCTGTTAATAATCCCTTTAATTTCTGGAAGCCATAAAATTTGGCAGAGACAAAGGAAGCCTCTGTAGAATGTAGTACTCCTGTAACTGTTTCTGAGGGAAGAAAGCAGGAATAGAGAGGTTCAAATAACTAACTTACACTATTCAATTTGTCCCTACGACCACATTAACAATAGGCTTTCTTTCCATACACACAGTAAATATGTTTTCCTTCTATATATGTGGTATATGTGAGTTATCTCCATTATAAATTAATAAATAAATTTTAATTAATTTAGTACTTGGCATGTCAATTTGATTTGTTTTACAGAATAGTTGATTATATTTCCACTAATATAGATTCACAAATTCTGTTTTTTGAAACATTTTTATTAGCTTCCATTGTTGTTAGAATAAAAGAAACTACAATTAGCTTTTGTTCTGTCTCCAACATAGCAAGTTTGAATCAATAATAGCTTCACCCAAGTATGGACAGTCACTTTGATATTAATTTAATATATGGAATTTTCATTATGAATTTTCTATAGTACAGGTACAAATAGACATGTAATGATCACTTAATTTAAATAACTATGGATTTCTTTAACCTACTGCAATTAGTAATTATCTGTATTTGTCAGCAAGTATAAACAAGTCTTAGTTAAAATAATAAAAATAAACTCTTTAAACGCATAAACTGTTCCTTTCCTGAAAAATATTAAATTATACCATCATAAAAATATATTTTATTATTGAAAATTCTGAATTGTGAATTAGAAGAGGAATAAACAAATACACAGTGACCCATAATACTATTCAATGATTTATAAGGCTCTGCACACTTTGCCTAAATTATTTTATGCAATTTAATGCCTTTGAATACTATTATGGGTTATCCTCTCCTGTTTGTTCTTTTTTCCTCCTTTTTCTTCTTTTTTTTTCCCTTCCCTTTGTAAATGAATGCAATATTTGGGGCAAGAACAAGGTAAACATCATTTGGTAGGGAATCTTGGCTTGGGGTGTCAGAGTTCAAGTGGAGTGACAAAGACATGCTTGGTGTGATGTCAGAGCCAAATAAGGGTACAAAGTGCATACACATGGAGAATCAGCCTGTCATGGGATTTTGGAACACGAGTGAAGTCAATAGGGTGCCCACACAGGATACACTCTGACATGGGAAGTCAGAGTTGAAGAAAAGCCAGGAAAGCATCCCCTTCATGAGAGATGACTGAACTCAGACAGAATAAAGAGGTCGTTGAAGTATACCATTAGCCTATAGGTTGGCAGTGCCCAGGTAGGGAAAAGAAGGTGGACAGCCCATGCCTAAAAAGGTCCCAACATAGGAGAGCAGAGCCAAAGCAGGGTAAAGAAGTTATCCCGTGGTGGGGATGGCATAGGGTGGGTAACATACTGTGAAGATCCAAACCCAAATGGGGTATGTATATCAGTGGCTGAGTATGAGTTGTCACAGCCTGAGAAAGTCACAGAAGGCATTCATATGCTAAGAAGGGCCAATGTGGTGTGGCAGATTGGATGACAGACAAAAACTCATGGAGGTGGCTTGAAATGGAGCAGCAGATTTTAGGGTGGCCTCGCATGAAGAATCAGAGCCTGAACAGGAGAGAAGGGTATCCTTGGAATAATGTGGCATGAGAAGGAGTATCAGAACCCAAGCATGGTAAGGGAGGTCTTCACACAGAGTGGTACTGAGGCACAGGGTGGGGAAGCTCAAACTGTGTGAAGCACTTTCACAAGAAGAGATAGCCCACCGTGGCAATTCAGAGCCTGAAGGGGATCAGGAGGATGTCTGTGTGGGAATAAAGCACAATGAAGAGATGGCAGAACCTACAGGTGATGAGGAAGAGCAACTCAGAAAAGTAATCTGGAGTCTGACGAGTAAGGAAAACATCTGAAAGTGAGGTCAGAAAAAAAGGTGTCAGAGTTCAGGTGGCACAAAGAGAATGCCCTTACAGTAGGAAGGTCTTACTGTGACATGCCAGTGTTCCATCAGGTTAAGGAAGGCGACCATACAGCTTAGGCGGTCTAACATGGAATGCTAACACCCTGATAGGGGACTGAAAATGTTCCCATGGAGAGGAGGTGTATGAGTGGGTGTTAGAATCTCACTAGCAGGTGAAAGGCCCAAGCAAGGAGAAAGGGACTGGTTACATTCAAGAAAATGAATAAAACATGTGGCAGTTTTCTCACTGTTAGGGGAGAGAATTAGAAATATCAAAAAGAATAAAACTGTTAGATTGGCACTGGTGGTATCATATTAACTCGTGGCTTTCAATATGTAGAAACAGATGCGAAAAACAATGAGATTTCTGCTATTTCCCATGAAAGAATAATTTCTAAAGGACATGTGTTGTACCATAAACTACTGGTAAATTAGACAAAATATATAAGAAAAAAATGTTTACAAACATTGGACAATAAGTGCAGATATTTGGTTTTTGAAGCCATGTCACCCTTTCACTGTGACTTCTTCCCATATAGATCCCCTCCTGACCTTTCTCAGGTTCTGATTTGCCGTTTTTGGCTATCCCTTCACAACTTTTGGGCTGCAGTACCCCATGCCAGCCTATCACTCTGCATGAAGAACTTCCTCACTAGGATTACCAAAGCTTTCTACCTTGAGGCAGATTCTTTTTTTTTTAAGTTCAGCATATTACAGGGGTACAAATGTTAGTTATATATATTGCCTTTGCCTCACTAGGGTCAGAGTTTCAAGCATGTCCATCCCCCAGATGGTGCACACCACACCTATTAGGTGTGTATATACCCATCCCCTTCTCCCCACCCCCATCTGCCCGACACCCAGTGAATGTTATTACTGTATGTGCACTTAAGTGTTGATCAGTTAATACCAATTTGATTGTGAGTACACGTGGTACTTGTTTTTTCATTCTTGTGATACTTCACTTAGTAGAATGGATAGCTGGAAGTAATACAATAGAGAAAAGATAAGTCTTTTCAACAAATGATGCTGGAACAATAGGACATCCATATTAAAAAAATGAATCTAGACAAAGACCTTACACTTTTCACAAAATTTAACTCAAATGGATCATTGACCTAAATGTAAAACACAAAACTATAAAACTCCTAGAAGATAATAGTAGAACATCTAGTTGACTTTCGGCTTGATGATGACTTTTTCACATATTACACCAACGGCACAATTCATGAAAAAAAGTGAAAGAAGCCAATCTCAGAGGGCTTCATATTGTATGTAAAGTATATGACATTATGGAAAAGGCAAAACTATGGAGACAATAAAAATACCAGTGATTGCCAGGGGTTAGGAAGGAAGGAGGGATGAATAGGTAGACCATAAAGGATTCTTAGATACGAAACTATTCTATATGATATTATAATGGTGGATGCATGCCATTACACATTTCTCAAAACCCAAAGAATGTATAACACCAAACATGAGCAGTAATGTAAATTATGGACTTTGATGGGCAATCATGTGTCAATGTAGGTTCATCAACTGTAATGAATGTACCACTTCAGTGTGGGGTTTAAATAGTGAAGGAGGCTGTTCTTGGGTGGAGTCAGCGAGTTTATCAGGATTCTATATTTTCCACTCATTTTTGCCATGAATCTAAAACTTCTCTAAAAAATATAGTCTATTATTAAAAAGATCAATTGAGAGGCAAAAGCAAAAATAATAATAAGGCTTTTGTGGTTTGTTTCAAACACGGTATAGAAGTAAAATATATGGCAACAATTACAGAAATATTGGAAGAAGAAATCAGAGTATGTTATCCTAAGATTCTTAAATTTATTTGTGTTGTAGCATAATATTATGTGGGAGTGGACTGTAATAAGTTAAATATGCATACTATATCTCTATAAAAGCCACTAAAATTAAAACAAAGGAAACTAGCTATAGCCAGTAATTAACAAAATATGGAACAAATATACTCAATTAATCCAGAAACAGGTGAAAAAGAAAAGAAGAAAAAGAATAAATAACAGATAAAACTAATCTAAATCAAATATAAAGATTTACAGAAAGATTGGGTATATATTAATAGATTTATACCCAAACATATTGATAAATAAAATTTTCTAATGGTTTAAAATCCTTATTAATAGACAGAGATACTCAAATTTAATGAAAAGGCCAAGCATGAATTTATGTGTCCTACAAGAAACTCATAGTAAGTAATATTTTGAAAATCAGATCTAGGTTAAAAGTAAAAGTTTAGAAAGATACATTCTATGCAAACACTAATTATATGAGAGCTATAATGACTATATTAGTTTCAGAAAAAGCAGACTGAAGAAAAATAGTGTCCCATGTATAAAAAGGATCATAATAACAAAGGAGCCAGTTCATCACCAAGACATGGCATTCCTAAATAAGACATGGCATTCCTAAATATATATGTACCTAATGCAATAGTTTCAAAATAAATCAAGCAATAAATGATAAACTTCAAGAAATGTGAAATTTATCTGGTCATTAAAAAAAGGCCAGATTTACCCTTAAATAATTAGAAACTGAACAACATAAATGAAACAGAGCTTTAAAGTCATTGGACAACAGGTATTGTAGTACTCTGATCCTTGGTGAAAGAAATAAAATGAGTGGAGCCCTGTGATTTATCAGCTGTTTGAGGATAGTTTGTAGACTGGAGTTCAGAGAAAAAGAACCCTCATAAAAGCCTGTGGTCTTGTACAATGGAAGAGACAGATTAGAGTTTAAGGAGATAAAAACGGGTAGAATTTGCATAGCAGATTCTGGAGAGAAGGTAGTTTCAGAGAGAAAGAGTAAAAAATAGGGAAAGAGAGAGTCACATTGGTGGAGGAGGCCCTTGATATTTTAGCTTACTAGCCATTTGTGCATGTATGAGAGACAACTATCTGTGCTTGGAAACAAAATATGATGAAAAATTAATAATCTCACAGATCCAAGAAGCTCAATGAATTTCAATTGCATGCACACACACACAGACATACACACACAACCCCATGCCAAGGCTGATCAAAATCAAACTGTGAAAAATTAGCAATAAATACAGCAGCAATAAAAGTTTTAAAAGTAGCCAGAAGGGGAGAAAAAGGCACATTACATACAAAGAAACAGCATTAAGGCTGCCATTAACTTCACATTAGAAACATGGGAATCAATATTCTATTGTAGAAATACAATAAGAAGTATTCCATTGCATCTCTCACATGTGTGTGTTATCTATGTACCTGGATATCGATGTTCCATTCATTGTATAAACAGTTCACAGTCTAACTGGTTTATATCCCTTATATTGTCATACGTTATTTTTGAAAAAGAGTTCCTATTTGCAATTTTATTTAACTTTCAAAATTATCTTCTAAAGGTGATTTCAGAAGTTATGGCACTAGCTATCCTGACTCAAGGCCTAACCACAGTGCTTCAAGTGAGGTATTGTTGGAGAAACTACAGTTGGAGGGCTTATTTGGTGGTCAGGGAAGAAAGTGACATTTATTCAAAGTACACACAGTTGACATAAATTACCTAATTTAATTATGTTATTATTATCTTCTTTCAAAAGCTGAGGAAATTTTGTAGTCAGGCGGGTAAGGACTTGAGGCTCATGGGATCTCAGGAGAGTTATTTAATCTCTTTGTATCATGGGCAACTCACCTCTAATACAGAATACAGGAAGCACTTTTTCCCTCTAGATTTAATTGTACTAAGATTTTTGATGGTATTGGAGAAGAAAAAGAATAATTGTAAGGGCCTATCTTTGGTCCTAATGTGAAATTTAGTCTCCTTTAAATTGTCTATATAGCTCAAAAATAAAATATTTTCTACCTGTAACTTGCAGATTGTTTTTAGAGCAGGAGTTTTACATGCTAAACTTATACACAGATTATGTGATGCCTGTGATTGCACGCAGTGGGATGCAGTTGCAAGAAAGCCATTTACTCACTATCAATGTGTGTAATGTATGGAAACCATGACTGAAAAGCTACACACATAAAAATACCTATAGTGATTCGGTTGACTATAAATTCAATATTACGAAATAGTTATTTCTATATGTGCACTTAGGTATTCATCAGTGAAACTAAAAATTAAAATCATGAACCATGAAGAGTATTTGGAAAGCAAACACAATAATATTTTAAAATAGAATCAAATAACCATGGGGGTTACCATGTTGGGAGCATTTACTATATAACAGGCTATGTGATAAGTTACAAAATGTACCAGATGGTGTTAAAAAAAAACAAAAAAACCCAGAGATTTTATTTAAGAATCTTGCCTGTTCAAGTTGAGATGTTCCTAAGCAATTGTATATGCAGTCTGAAACTCAGAAGAGAGGACTGGGTTGGTGATAGAAACTTGGAAGAAGTCAGCATGTAGTTGGCAGTTAAAGCCATTGATGTTAGTTAGATCAGATAAGGAAGAAGTGAACGTGATAAAAAGAGGCCATACACTTGTGCTCTGAGGAAGCAGACTCCTGAAAGCAAAGAAGAATGAGAAGAAACTGTGATAAATGTAGGAATAAAACTAGTAGAATTTAGTATCTTAGAGGACAAGGAGGAGACTTTCAAAACAGAAGGAATAATCAACTGTGTTGGAGATAGTTGAAAATCAAGTAAAGTTAACAAGTGAGTTTCTGTTGGAAATAATTGGTAAACCCATCAAGATCATTTTTATGGAAAAGTTTGGGGTTTGAGGCAGGAGATGATTGGACTGGGTTGAGAAGTGAGTGGGAGGTGAAAGGAGAGTGAACCGAATGTTACAGAAAAGCCTTCCGTGGAGATGAAGAAGTAGAAAAGTCATGAGAAATTACCCTGATTTTATTAATTAACATTGTATGCCTATATCAAAACATCACATGTACCCTGTAAAGACATATAGCTATTATGTACCCATAATAATTTTAAAAAATAGTATGAGACAGAGTAAAAAACTGGGAGGGAATATGTTTCCCAGAGAACTTGAAAAAATGGACTTTGACAACAAGGGAGCTATATTTCCTCCTTGATTTAAGATTATCAGCTGAAGATGAAAGAGGCATCTCATAAATTGGAAGGGATAAGTGGCTAGAAAAGTATTGAGATGTCTTGTATGTGTTAAGGACCCTGTTAAGGTTGATAATAACGGGTTTGCATTGACGCTATTCTGATAGCTATTCAGTCTTCCCTAGTTGTGCTCTGATGGCATGCAGAAAGCAAATGTTTTGATCTGCAATTTGGGACATTGGGATTTAGTCAAGCCTGATTAGGTGAATCCAATTTTGATACTGAAGTGAATGTAGCAAAAACAACTGATGGATAGGGAGAAACTAAACAGGTCAAGTGATCATAAGTACTACTGAGGTAGAAAATTATTAGCAGTGGGAAAAGTTAGTCAAGGAAGCTAAAGTTTGTGTCCAGAGAGTGGTTTATGTGCACATATATATTTACATAATTGGGATCATTCTCAACATAGAGTTGAGAATATTTTAATAACTGAAAGATTTTTGAACATATTTTAATGGCTGAAAGATTCTACCATGTATATATATTTAACCATATTCCCTTTAAGTTGTTCTCAGTTGTTGTATTTCTAAATAATGTTGTGATGTACATTCTTGTACATAAATTTGACAGCCCTACAGCAAGAAAAAAGGGATATTACAATAGAGGTCACATAGTAGAGAGAGAATGAATTCAATCAACTCCACTGAGTAAAAAAGAGAGAACAGTTTTAAGGGGTGAGCTAGTGAAAAACTACTAGAGAACAGGAGGGGGAGCAGTTTGGTCTATGTCATTGGGTCATTTGTATTTGCTAATTGATAGTTATTGAAGTTCAGCTCCTACCATCCACAAAGACTGGGGAGTAGAAACATTGTTTTTCTTGGTGATTGCATTTCAAATGGATGGTTTCCAATCCTTGAAAAAGATATTCCTAGGTTATAAAGAGACTAGCAGAAGATTTTCAAATCGAAGAGGCAGAAATACTCTAAGAGAAGGGAGGCTAGTGGCCTATAGACAGGAAGAAATTTTTCTAAAGTTTAGTCAAGTTGAAGGGAATATTAAGGCCATCTTGGTGAGACAGCAAAGGAGTAACAGCCTTTAGATACAGGGAAAATGGAAACACGATTCCTGGATGGAAACACTTACTAGCTGTCAAACCCTGGACAAATTACTTAATCTCTCTGTGCTTCAATCTCCTGATATGCATAATGAGAATAACAACAGGGCTGTTTTAGGATTAAATTGGTTAATATTTATAATAAACATCTAGCACATAATAACTACTGTGTAAGCAATGATTAAATAGAAATTATTTTTATTTGATCCTTATAACAATAACAATAGTACCTATGAGAGGTGCTATTATTCCCATTTTATTGACAAGGGAAATGAGGCTTGGAGGGATAAAATTACCCTATAGATCCATCTCATATTAGAACACAGGACGTTTGAAGCTGAGACTATCCTCTAAACTGGGAATGTGCAATATGCAGTTGAAATATGAGTAACAGTTATGATGGAAATTCCTCTGAAGAAGTTTCTAAGTAAAAATACAAAAACAAAACTGCTCAGCCTGGCATGACAGCCCCAGCAATTAGTAAACACTATGTTAATGGAGACTTTCAAGAAGCCTCTTGGTATATAATGTGTGTCTTTAAGAATCAGAAATGTAATTTGATTAAATTGTCTTTAAATGTTTTCAAAAACTATTTTTCAATGCTATGAATTCAGAGTTACATTACAAATGAAAATGTGCAATTCTTAGGAGAAATTGTACTTAGTCATTGGTTTATTGCTGTTTTCTATACTTGTGGGAAATAGGAAAAAAAAATTTACTAACCACTTGCTATGTGTCTCTACTGTGCTAAATCCTGCATGTTTCCCCATGGATTAGTTAGGACCAGCTTATATTTTCAGTGACAAAATATAGACATAGTGGAAGTTTATTTCACATGTTGAAATTTATCAACTACAAAATATTATTTATTGAAGAGAGATTTTAGAAAAATGAGTCTTTGCAAAAAAAACAAAAAGGAATAGGATTTTAAAATTTAGGTGGAATACATTATACAAAAATTTTACGGCTTATTTTGATGTTAAATTACGCAATATTTCTGCTAAAGTCATTTAAGCTCATCATAAAAAAGTAGAAATTACATAATACTTTTATTATGACATTACTTTTGTTCTATCTCTTTTAATTTCTATTACAAGAACAGTTCATTTATTTTTTTAACCATGGGAAATAAAGGACACAAGAGAGAGCAGTTGTTACCAATTACTGTGTAAGGGAGAGTAGAAAATGAAAAGGGAAACAATTAGCATAATAAATGGGTGCATGACCTCATTAATTAGGCTGTAGGGGGCATTCAACACTTAAGGAATTCTATCTCACCTTTTTTTCAATCATTATCTTTTTACAAACAGTTTCTCTAGAACTTTTTTCTATTAAGAAGTCCTCTCTCTGTGATGTCACAAGTGGCATTAGCCTCATGGGGTAAGAACTCCATCCTGGTTAATGGGGCCATTGAGGACATATTACTGAGCTCAAATCAGCTGATAGCCTGGATATGAGGCCTGTCAATGTGGGCAAGAGAGTCAAAGTTAGTTGGAAAGAATAGACACTGATGGATCATTTTTAATTATTAAAACATATGAACTACTATTCTTTTCTATTCAGAAAAGAATAACAAGCAACATTTACTTCAAAAATTACCTTAATGTTTTATTCTATAAAATGGGAGGTCCCATCTTTACCAGAAAAAAATATTAGGAATTTTTTAATTATGAAGATATTATTTGGCCTATACATTTCTTATGGTCTGCCACAATAAATTGCTAAACCCATGATTATCACTTTAATTTTAAATGATAACACACATTAATTGGATATTCATCTATGTTAGTCCATTTTTCATTGCTATAAACAAATACCTGAGACTGAGTAATTTATAATTTATAAAGAGACTTATTCAGCTCACGTTTTAGCAGACTGTATAAGAAGTATCAAACCACCATCTGCTTCTAGTGACAGCTTTCAGAAGCTTCCAATAAAGGCAAAAGGTGAAAGGGAAGCAGGTGTGTCAACTTGGCAAGAGAGGGAGCAAGAAAGAGAGGAGGGGACGCCAGGCTTTTATAAACAACCAGTTCTTCAGTGAACTAATAAAGTGAGAACGCACTCATCGCAGCAGGGCACCAAGCAATTCATGTGGGATCTGCCCCCACAATCCAAATACTTCCCACCAGGCCCCACTTTTAACACTGGGGATCGAATTTCAACATGATATTTGGAGGGGACAAGTGTCCAGACTATATCATCATCATCATCATCACTTTTTAACAGAATGTGATCAAAATAAGTCAATGAATCTTGATTTCATATTTTCAAATTGTTTAGAATAATTGAAATTTTTCAAAAATCAATGATAACAGAAAGTTAGCAGATATTTCCTCTTTCATTTTCCAATGTCAAATGTATGCCCAGTTCTTACCTCAATGATACCCAACTACCATAAACATATAATATCACTTGCATCTGATTTTACGATTAAGAAAATGTCCCATACAAACAATTTGAAAACCTAGGCTGTTATTTATATATAGGAGAAATTGTTCTATTTATTTATATCACCAAGCCCAATGGAATAGAGGTTTTTTCTGATATTTTCAGAGCATATAAATTTAGAGTTAATAATGATCGTAGTAGATATTATCTAATAGATTCATTATTTATTACCATAGTTGACCACTGTAATCATAATTTGGATATATTTTTATATAAGTAGATCTAAAAATTGTCCATTTAATTTAGCACATTAACCCTGAAAAGAACATTTCTGATGGATAATGGAAAGGGGCTAAAAGCCTCACTTGAGTGAAAGAAAGAATTCATGTAAGTTGCCTAATAGTTTTACACTGAACAAAATTTATTGACCCAAGAGATACATATTGCTTACATATTGCCTTCCTTCACAGGCGAATGCCTCCACTCATCCTATGACTCAAGTCACATTGGATCTCTCACCATTTCCCAAAGATATTACCATTTACTTCTTACTGCCTTACTTTTTATATTCCCCTTGATCACTCAATCCTGAGTCATTGCTATTTATCATTATGGGAAAAATAATTTATAGTCACTTACAGGAATCTGCTAATTTAATAGTTATAATTTTAAAATTCTATATACATTCAAAGTTTCTACTATCTTGGATATGATTTAAAAAGTGCAAGTTTTAATCTTTATTTTTTAATCAAATTCTTTGTGGTGTTGGAGTCGGCATAGCAATTCACCAAAATAACTTTCTGTTACTTCTGGGCTTATAGTTAGACTATATTCATCATCTTCTTTTTTGGGTAGGTGTAGCATGTGACTGAGTTGTGACCAATAAAAAAATACACATAAAAAATACATTTATTCTTATTATAGACCTGATCCATAAATGCCTTCCATGGGATCTGTCACCATTCCTTTTCCCTTTCCCCCATATACTAGTGCTATGTTGATATCCAGGTGACCTTGGAAGCTATGTTTTGACAATGGAAAAGCCTCTATTGTGCTGGATCATTGAATAACTGCATGGAATTTCCCCCTCCCTCCACTTCAACAATGAGGATCATCCTTTTAAAATTTTATCATAAGCAACTGGGATTGTTGTGCAATGTATACTAACATATCATGTGTTACAAAATCTTATTTATTCATTCAACATATATTTACTGAGTGCCCAGTATCTACTATACACTTTTGTATTTATTCAATGACATATAATTCTTATGATATTCAAGGGACTATTTATAACACATATATTAAATTATTAATCATATAACAGCCCTAAGGAATAAGTACTATCATCTTTCCATTACCTAGGAGCAAATTGAGGTGCAGAGAATTTATGTCACTTGCCATAGTCTATCCAGTTGATAGGTGGCAAAACCAAACCAGGGCTCTAGAACCAGTGCTTGTAATTCTAGCTCTGTGCTGCTCCCTCTCATTCTAAGCATTGGGATTAGCAGTAAACAACAACAAAGGACCTGTCCAGATAAAATGTGCAATCTTAAAAAGACTTAAGAGAAAAAAATAACTAAATGGATGACCAAGAAGATTAGACATTAAAGAGTTTGAAAATATAATGGACATTATATTGCAATTTCCAAAATTCAAATATGGATAATACATTAAATAACAGTAATATCAAGATAAGATACTGTTTGAGCAGAGTTTTGAGCCATGTGAAGGAAAAGCCACAGGAAGATCTGAGAAAAGACAATGCAGAAAGAAACACAATCATAAAAACCTTACCAAGTGTCTTTGAGGAATGACAAGGAATTTTACATTACTGGTGTGGAGAGAATATCAGGGAGAGTGACAAGTCATTAGGCAGAAATCAGGGCCTTGTAAATAATGTTAAGATGTTTTAATTACTTTTTAAAGTAAAGGAAAATATAAGTGTTGATACAGGTAAATGATATGATCTGACTTACTATTTAATAATATGAGTTGTAGCTAGAAGTCTATAAGGGAGATAAAGTAGGGTAGGAAGTAAGGAAAAAGTAAGGCGAGAAATGTTAGATTCTCTCCATCTGCAACTATTCAGATGGAGAGAATAGCTTGGCCTGGAGTAGTTGTGGTGGACATGATGATAAACATTCACAAATGGCATGTAATTTAAAGGAGAATCTATAGGCATTTTCCATGGGTTGAATAATGGATGTATGAATGTGCAGAGGAACACATAGATGAATGGAATGTCAACACTGTGTCTGCACTGAAGGTCAATACTCTGATTAAGTCATATTGAGACACCCTTCCTTTCAATATCTAAAGCAAAATTCTGATTACAAATATGGTGTGAGAGAAAACAATCTACTACCTCACCAATACTTCTGAAGAATTACAAAGAAAGCCCATTTTCTCCAGTGGTTGCTATTTACATTTTCTTTACAATTGCTGTTCAGTATATGTCTCCATTCATCATTGACTATTTCATGCCTTACTCTCCCTCTTATTGCGTTTCTTTCCAGCGTGTTTCACTCTTTAAATATGGAAGACAGCAACTATCTCTTTTGTCCAAAGTGCCAATAAAACAAGTTTTTAAAATACATTTTATTAAGGTTTAGAGATAACTATATATGAAAACTACACACCAGATTCTACTGTATTTAAAGTTTATTTGCCATGCTAATTCTTGACAAATAGCCTGTGGCTGACTTCTTTATAAAGCTTCTAATTGCTTCCAACATTTAGGTCAAATATTCCTTCCCAAACAGTAGCCCTCTTTTGTTTGTAATCTCATATAAATTTGAAGGGCTGTAATACATTGTATTGGCCTCTCAAAGAAAGCCTAAATTCATTGCCCTCATAATGGTTCATACATCCAGCCATGGCAGAACTTTTGTATCATTGAGAGCAGGTTTGCTACCTAATGTCT
Source organism: Cheirogaleus medius (assembly GCA_008086735.1). Lineage (NCBI taxonomy): Eukaryota > Metazoa > Chordata > Mammalia > Primates > Cheirogaleidae > Cheirogaleus > Cheirogaleus medius. The sequence goes on from VBSM01003204.1 coordinate 21,249,143, forward strand.
ACAAATCTACCACTGTAGAATAAGATTTTACTTTGTTTTTGTGTTTTCAAAAAGTATGTGTTGCAGTAGCCTCACCTCCTCCTTCTCCTCCTCCTTCTCCTCCTACACACAAACACACAGACACACAGAAACACACACACACACACACACACACACAACCTTGTAGTCTTGAGTCCCAAAGTTAATTTCAAATATTTCCCTCTGGCAGAAAACAAGGCAAATTTTTATCAGCATTTGGAATTAATTTTTATCATAATTGTTTTTTTCCTTAATGTTTCAAATATCTCAGATAAAATTATTACCTATGGCTTAATCTCTCTCTCTAAACTCTACAAATGAAAAGCTATTCCTTGAGAAGCTGCATTATTTTTAATTCTAGAGCAAACCTTACTGATCCTGGCTTTTCAACACATTATATAAAGTGAATGTTGACTAAATGTAGTGAATATTTATAATTTGAAATGATCAATGCCCCATTTCTTATGAAATATGAAAAACCTTTAAAATTAGAAGAAACTTAATTCCACAGACAAGGTATATTCACCATTTTATGCAACTATGTAAATGATTATTCCAAACATTTATAGGAATCTGTATATATAGCAAATATGAATATGATAGAGATGTATATTTTTTCACCTATCCAACAATGGAGTTTAAAAGGCTCATCATAATAATGTTCATATTATTCCACACAATTACTGTGGCAAGGGTCCCTGACCAGATCCATTTTGGACTAGTTGCATTATAGGGTATCATGTCTGTCTGTACCCCTAGATCAGGGGTCCTCAAACTTTTTAACAGGGGGCCAGTTCACTGTCCCTCAGACCGTTGGAGGGCCAGACTATAGTTTTAAAAAAAACTATGAACAAATTCCTATGCACACTGCACATATCTTATTTTGAAGTAAAAAAAACAAAACGGGCAAAAACACCCGGCGGGCCGGATAAATGTTCTCGTGTCCTCGGAGGGCTGCATGTGGCCCGCGGGCCCTAGTTTGAGGACGCCTGCCCTAGATGTTACAGTGTTACAGGTTAGGGCATGACATAGTACATTGGACATGACTTTCTTCATTGGAAGGTGCAAGAGACAATTAGGGAACAAAATCAATATATTCCTTCCATATTTATTGACCTTGTCAAAATAGGATATAATCGGTAAGCCTGTACTCTGCTGATTTTTCACTGCCATCTTTATTCACTGGTAGCAGCATTGTCCTTTTATAAAAGGAAGGCTGAGGATCAATATAACTACTAATTTTGACTTGTCTACAGGTAATCTACACTGTGTGGATCTGCTTTATTATAGTCACTGACTGATGAGAATTGTCACTGGAATTGCCTCTTCACTAAGCCAAAACAACTAAAGAATGTTAAAAGTAATTCCAGAAAAAAAAAATTGCCATGAGCCATAGAAAAGAGCCTGATTGTTTACTACAAACAATTTCTTTTTCAAAAAAAAAATTTTGTGTGTGATTCTTTGTAAAAATTATTTTCTTCAAAGAAAATGGTCTTGAAGAGACATATCTGAGCTAATATTTAGAGAATGTCTTCAGGATTGCACTAAATATGTATAATTTCTATAGTTTAAGTTTCCTAATTTAAAGCGAATGACTACTTTTAATGATGAAAGTAGACTAATTTTATCTATTGATTTCATATGTGGGAAATTGTACCCCAACTGGAGATAATTCTAGGGTCCTTAGAGAAACACATCTTCAAGTGTGTCTTCTTGTATGACAGCAGTAGAAGAGAAGGTTAACTTTACTCACTAGGGGTATATTCAAAGTCAGAGCAATGGAGTACTGGAGGAAGATAAATTCCCAAGGGGATAATGTTCCCTTTGTCCTAACCATTGTATTAAGCCCTTTAGCATTTGGAGGGGGGGGAGTTGAAATGACTCATTTTGTTTTCAGAACTTCACCTGAAGTACATTGAGTGCACTGACTTCAATATACATTCAGAACTATTTTCTCCTTTTTAAATTATTTTGGAGTTTCCTAATCTTCACCAGCTTGTAAAATTTTATTCTCATGAATACCATATATATGTGCCATATATATGTGTGGGTGTGTGGGTGTGTGTGTGCCTGTGTTTGTGTGTATATGGCTAAGGACCTATCTTCTTCTAGCAAAAAGTCCAGTATTTCATCAAGATCCTAAAAATAAGTGTATCTGAGAATCTCTGGAGAATTAGTATTTGCTCAACAAATCCAATTCTAGCTTCTTAATTGTCATAGTGGCTAAATATTTGTTTCCAGATTTATCTATCATCACTTCTTGGTGTTGGTAACCTCTTTTGGATTCTGGATCCATGCTGTTTCCTAGGCTACCACTGCTTTTCACAAAGAAGTTTCATTTCAACTATATATATTTCCTATCCTTATTTCACTATAGTAATTTTTTATACCAGATTATAACTCAAAATAGGATGTTATTAAAGTTTCAGAGATAACATGAAGGAAGTATGAGTAAAACTTCCACTACCTCGTTCTACTCTTGCAGCTGGTAGGTCCTGCCTCACCTTTACAGAGCCCTGATAGGTGTGGCCCTGCCCAGTCAGAAAGATACTCCATGGAGCAGAACATTTCTCCTGAAACTTGTAGCATCAACAAGCCTGTCCTTGTCAAAGAATTCAATCATCATTCCAAGAGTTTCCCCCAACTTAAGGTTGGAAACTTTTTTCTTTAGTCCTCATTTTCCTGTCCAAATATTGAACTCCCCTCAAGGTAATTGACAATATTTGTGCTCCAAATCTTCAAGGAGAAACTCCTTCTATCCTTGTAGGGAAAAAATATCAGAAGGTCATAAGAACAATACTCTGAGGAGAAAGGATACACATTAAATTTATTTATGCTCTTAGAATGAGGTTAAGAATTAAAAAGACAGAAACAGTTTGTCCAGGTACCCACAACTTTAGTCCAAACCTGCTATCCCTTTAAATTAGTGCTCAAATCACTGAGAAATGCCACATCCTTAACATTTTCCTGACATGTTGGTTCTTTGTAATTGATTTTTTGAGGTTCCCTAAAGAGTAGGCACAATGCTGTCTATATAGGATATATAGATTACTGAAGGAAGTAATTATATTCAACATACTAAGAGATTTTGAAATTATTTTTCTTTCTTGGAAAACCTTTAATCCATCAGTGCATTTTTCCCTGAAATAGAATTCACTGTGAATACTAAGTGCATGGTTTGCTTTAATTTATGACGGTTAAGGTATTTGTTTAACTAAATTAGGCGTCACTTTTTCATTGAGGAGAAATTAATGAGGATTACTTAGGATATATGAGAGGAACTCATTGGCTATGTAATATATTGAAATGTATATAAACAGATTGTTATTTGAGCTATTTAGGTATATAATTATAAATCATAAATTGCCTCAACAATCCATTAAAATAACTATAAATGGTAATGATGTTGTTTAATGTTTACCTTTGATTAAAAATTATTGAAAATATTATAATATATTTAACTTTTTTCTGTTTGTTGTTTTATTATATGATAATTTTCATACTATTCCCATTTGTTTTATTTAAATATTCCTTTAATTAAAAAATGTAAAGCAATCACAAAACTATAGAAAAGTTAGAAATACAATATAAAGAATATTTTTCCTTCCACTATTTAGGACTAAATTGTTTACCTGATGCCACAATATCTCCAAATACTGTAGTATATTTTTCCTACAAACATGGATATTCTCCTAAAAAAGAAACAAAAGAGAAAGTCATGGCTATAAGTGTGCCCATCACCCAGATAGTGTTCATTGTAACCGTTAGGCAGGTTTTTATCCATACCCCCCTCTCCCTTACTGCCCTGCTTGATTTCCACTGAGTTTTACATCCCTCTGTGCACATGTGTGCTCATTGGTTAGTTCCAATTTAAGTGAGTACATGTGGTGTTTGTTTTTCTATTTTTTAGATATTTTGCTTAGGATAATTGTCTCTAGTTCCATCCAAATTGTTGCAAAAGGCATTAACTCATCCTTTTTTTATGTCTGAGCGGTACTCCATGGTATACATATGCCACATTTTGTTAATACACTCATGAATAGATGGGCACTTGGTTGATTTCGCATCTTTGCAATTGTAAATTGTGCTGCAGTAAACATTCGAGTACAGGTGTCTTTTTGATAAAACTACTTCTTTTCCTTTGGGTAAATATGCAGTAGTGGAATTGCTGGATCGAATGATAGGTCTACTTTTAGCTCTTTGAGGAATCTCCATACTGTTTTCCATAGAGGTTGTATTAATTTGCAGTCCCACCAACAGTGTATAAGCATTCCTTTCTCTCTGTATCCATGCCAGCATCTATTGTTTTTCAACTTTTTAATAAAAGCCATCCTAACAGTAGTAAGGTGATATTTCATTGTGGTTTTAATTTTCTTTCTCTGATGAAAAATGACATTGAGCATTTTTTCATTTGCATTTATTTTTATTGTCAATTTTTAAACTAAGGATTCTTCAAACATTGAATCATTAGATTATGAACATTCAAAGCTGTTGTTAAGGATGTAATTTTGAATATTTCAATGATGACCAGAAATTCTTTTTACTAAATTTCTTTTATTAAAGATACTCTTACTTATTAGAATATTGAATATTGACTGTTCAATGAAACAATTTGACATTGAAATGCTTGACTTATTTCTTTCTCTTTCCCTAACAGATAAATAAATATATGCATAATACTTACTTCATTCAAATTGTGCTCAATGCAAATTCTTGAGATGGAAACAAGTTGCTTTGCTTTGTTCTGTGCCACACATATTCCCAACTGCGACTGTAAAAGCTATAAATATATATGTAACAGCAGCTAAGACTTAGTAAAGAAAATTGCCACATTAAATTACATGAATCATTGAATAATTCCTTTCAAAAGTGTAATGGATATTAGGAGAACTATGCTGCAGAGGTTAGCCTATAAGTTAAGATAATAAGAGTATGTAAAATACTACCAGTTGACCCAAACATAATTCTGACCAGTTTATCAAATCTTGTTTTTCATACCTGGAGACAAAAATAAACTGTAGAAATTTCCTCTCATTATTTAATATTGGCCTAACATTCAACAGAGATTTAATAATAGTTGCCAAATTTTACCCCCTAAAATAATTCATATTGCCTAGAAAAAGGAAAGAATTCATTTCATATAGGATTGGTTTTCCTACAGAAGATGATATTTCCTTATTCTACTTCTCTGATACAGTAAGAAATAATCATTTCAGGAAACTTTTAAGTGACATCAGTAAACAAAAAATGTAATAATGCATACAATTTTGTAATTTAAGTGATAAAAGAGATTTCAAATGAATGTTAACTTTTAAATATCCCTTTGTAACATTACCTGCCTTTTATTTATACTCATATTACAAAATAAAACAAGAATAGTAATGAGATGTGTATCAGACACCACTAATGTAGTGCCTTTGCTTTCTCGGCCTCACTTGGTTTCTTGCTCCTCTTTAGCTGCTTGTGTAGAGACTTACTCTGGCTGATGTGCATATTTACATGACCACTAGAGTGGTGACAGGTTCTTCCTCTCACTTTCAGAAATACATAAAGCACCAGGCCACAGGTCATTTTATCTAGCCTCCATGGGGAGAGTTTGAGAAACCTGATGATATAATTTGGAATTAAAGAGTAGTAAAGTTTAACCAGTAAAAAAGAGAAGATAGGAGGTAAATACAAATAAATTTCCCCCTCTCCCCATTCTTTTTCTATTGGATTTCTATGAAGTACAGTGATATCCTATGTGAACAATTGATTGGTTATGTCTATGCTGAAGCAATTACCAATTTGGTCATGTTCTGACTTCTGTGTCTTTCACTCTCATTGCCCTGGGTGGTACCTACAAATAAAGAATTAGCACTTAAACTTGCCTTAGGTAAGAGGGTGGTACCACTGGTTGAAGGTTGCCTTCCTTTGCCAAGGGACTCAATCCACAAAAATCATCAGTTACAGATGTTTTAGCTTTTATAAAGGGGATAATATTATTGTGGGACCTAAACTTAGAAAGTATGCCATAGTTTTCCTGAAAGCTTCCAACATAGCCTATTGGTCTGGACCCCATTCACAGAATTCTGATTAGTAGCTTACCAAATATAAATAACCAAATAGAATACTCAAGTGTGGCTCATAATGTCTCTAATGTACAGAGCCCAGTAAGAAGCTGGATCGCCTTTTATGGTGGTCGGGCAAACAGACTGCAATTGTTTTTTGACTATTAAAGAGATTGAGCATTATGAATCTTCTCACATAACCCTAAGAAATTTTACTTGGCTAGCAGTCCTCTGAATTTTGCTGGGTTTTCTTGACCATCCTTTCTGGTACAGGTATGATAACATTGAAGCCATTTCCACTGAGACCAAGGCTTCAGACTTGGCAACCAAATGAACAATATTCATATAGTGAACGCTTTGCATGCCAGAAGGCAAAGGTACTCATGCTAAATCCTGACACTCTCCCTGATGGCAAATGGCAGGGATTTCAGTTATCCCTGTACCACTAACACTTCTCTCTATATAAGCATTCCAAATGGGAAAAAAATATTCTTTTTTGACATTTGTGGGTCAGGGAGGTATAAGAATAAAACACCTTAATTCTTACTACCAACTCAGAACTGGAAGTAGCAACAGTGCTTCGAGTTTGGGAAACACAGTGTAGTCCTCAAGGGTAGGAATATTCAGAGTCACTTCTGTGTATCTGGAGATGTGTGCATAGGCAATCAACAGAGAGAGTGGCAAAGAACCTCCCATAGGCACCATCAGGCATTTAGAACATAATACAAAGGGAAAGCAAAGCCAAAAAGGAAATACACATAGTGAACAGACCTGAAATAGCTCTTGGGGACTCCAAGGAACAATGACAAGGTTAATTGCAGTGTGCTTGGAGATTTTACCCTAAATGCTACAGTCAAGAGCCAGTTAGATGAATCTATTTTGTAATCAGTGATTTCATCGCAAGCAGCACATTCTGAAAAACCTCTGAAAGAAAAAATTAGTGTAATGATATGATCAAATTCCAAATATTAATGTGTGGATAAAGTAAGGATAAAAATACTGTTCTCCCTAATTTGAATAAGGCAAGAGACCTATAATTATAGTCAAGAATCAGTCAAGAGCAGCAATCAAGCCACAGGATAATGCATAAGAAGCAAGAATGATAGATGCAGGATATTACACATTGTCTGAAAATCAACGAAGAATAAATTGTAATCTATGTTAAAAGACTGCTGCTTTCATTGATCAACCAATCCTTGTCCGCAAGTTGAGTTATGGATAATGTCAGTTACTGCTGTTCTGTTGCCAGATTGCATGCCCGCCTGGTCCCATAGGTTGTCAGAAAAAGTAACTCATCCCTCTTTACACAAATGATAGACAAAGTATAGAAATTGCAAAGCCTAACAGGACGGGTGGCACCACTGAGACTCGGAACAGCATGTTGTGTAATCCTGTCCAGCAACCTGCAGGAAAAATGAGAATGCACTATCCCTTGCAACCCCTTAAAAGACAAGGAACATTTTTTATATTTAACAAAAATAAAACCATGGACTCATACGTGTCCTCTGACCCCATACAGATAAACCTAAGAAAAATAATTATTTTTTAATGAACTTAATCTCACTTTACAATGATCACACCCTTATTGTCATTCATAATTTAAGGGAAAAGACATCTAAACACCATATTTATTATTACATCTTTTTAAAATTTTATTGTAGTTAGACATAATCGAACATCATTTTCCAAAGAGTTAATAAACCATCTAAACACAATTAATTAAATATTCTTTGCCCATTTTTCATAATTGCATATTGACTATGTAATATAATATTCTAGAAGATCTATACACATACCTAAACAAGAAAACACATACTCACTCATATGAGCACACACATACATATACACACTTATTTTTCTATTTCTTCTGGTTTCATTGATCTATTTCAATATTATAGTCCCAGTTTTACTTTTTAAGCCATTAGAGAGAGAGATTTCATTTAGCTATTTAGAGGTATGAACCTTATTACTCAGTATGTTTTAAAATATTTTGACTATTTTTATCTTACTGATATTATTAAGTTCCAAAATTATTTTTAAAATTTCTTTTGAATTACATCATTTGTATATGTATATGTATAATTTTAATTGATATTTTTTGAAGTAGTATTTTTAAGCAATTAATTGATATTTTTACAATATTTATTCTTCCAGTCTGATAACATGATAGGCTCTTCTGTTAATTCTTTTTATTTTCCTCATTCTAATTAGTATTGTTATCTATACTAAAATGTATACACAAGTATTTTAAATTCTTTTGTCACTATGAATCAAGTCTTATTTTTTTCTATTTCAGTTTCTTATTGGATACTGCCAATATTTAGTCATTTAAGCTTTTCTATATTTACGTATTGACTACTTACTTTATTCATTTCTCATGCCGCTAAATAACTTTTTTCCCAAGCCATTTTCTTAAATTACCTAGGCAATTACTTGTAATTTTGTCATTTTCAGTCATAAATCCAGATTCTTTAATTTAAGGAGTATATTAACTAGAACTACCAGAGTCTATAATTATATGTGACATACAGCAATCCAGTAATTATTTATTGAATGAGTGATCAATGTTAAATTACAGTATGTAGAGAGGTAACTATTTAAAAATTTAATGTAAATTTCTCCAGTGCTAAGTCCTATCTTTGATATGTACAATATTTTTATTCTTGCCATTATGACTACATATATAAAAACAAGAATAGATACTAAAATTATCTATTGCTATAAGCATTTTTTTCATTTAACATAGCATGCCCTTCATTAACATATGTTCTAAATGGAAATTTCTTTCTAAGAACTTCTATTTGCTTTAATGCGTGGTATGATGAATTCCCCTTCACCATCATTCTACTTTTATCATAAAATTGTCATGGTTCACCCCAATTCTGAAACCAAAGATTAGGTTTAAGGGATTAATAGTCTGCAGCCACAAGAAGAAGGATAGGGAGGATAGTGAGAAAGGAAGTATTTGAGAGACGCCCTGTGAAGGATCTGAGCTCTGTTCTCCTACTATGATAATTTAAGTAACTTGCTTATGTATTTCAATCTCCCATAGGGGGTGTATTTTACTTCAAAATGTTGGATATGCCTGAGTGTCACATTTTATATACTTAATCATTTGTGAAATTTAAGGACTTAGGCTTCTTTTGAGGAAAAAGAATTGGCCCTCATTGCTTATATCTCTCATATCACCTATCTTTCTCTATTTCTCACTAATTCTATTAGAAAGAGGGAAAAATAAGGAGGTACTGAAACCACACTTTTTAAATTCCAATTAGACTGAAGTGCTGTTTAGCAGAGTGATTTATTTTCACTCATGTCAGTTAGGCATGCATTTATGATATGAATTACTAGGTTTATTGTATTATGATTGTGGAATGTGACCAGTTCTCTTACCACCTTTATGGATTTAGTGAATTTTATTTCAGAAAGCATAGAAATTTTATAAGGTTATGCAACTTGGGTAACCAACTGTGCTAGAGAGGTTTTTCGTTTTGGCAGTATGATGTTTTTCTTTCTTCTTTTCCCTCATTTGCAATTGTTAGGTCTCACTTCTCCTTCACCTCATAGTCCTCATAGTTTCTGTTGCTCTGAACAATATGGCTTCATACACCTACTTTACCTATCTAGTCCTAGAATGTATGGAGATTTATCACATCTGTTCTATATATTTTTACTTGCTTCTTTATTTGTTGTGATTGAAGTCAAATTATCAAAGAAAGGCATTATTGTGTTCCTGTTGGTTTTCGACATTAGTTCTAAAATCTTTACTTTCATATATTTTGTCCTTTTACTAAGTGTTTAAAGATTTATGTTCAGTTGATGTTCAGTATATTCTCTATATTTTATCTATTAAAATGGCCTTATTTCCTTTGCATATTGATTTGCCTAGAATTTTTATATTATTTATTAATATTCTAAATACTGCCTTTATTTTAATTATATCTTTTCCTTATTTTTATTGTATATATTCAAGGTATACAACATATTTTGATAGACATATACATAGTGAAGTGATTACTATAGTTAAGTAAATTAGCATATCTATTATCTTACATAGTTCATTTTCTTTTTTTTTTTTTTTTAGCAAATTTCCAGTAAATAATATTATTAACTATAGTCCTCATGCTGTATGTTAGATTTATAGAATTATTCACCTGAGCCTATAATGGGAGCAGCAGGTTTGGAGATCTTCAAATGCTTTCAAGCTCATATTTTTTTGTCTTAATGATTAGCACTTGGTTTCTGCACATCCATACTAATCTACTTTAGACACTTGGCCACACCCCTGGTGTTTTCTCCTGAACATATTTTCTTACTTTTTAATAGGCTGATAACTTCCCAACTCTTCAAGCTCTGCTTCCCTTTTGATTGTAAATTCCATCTTTACTTCATTCTCTCTTCTCACATTTTGCTATAATCAGTCAAGAGAAGCCAAGTCACACTCTCAACATTTTACTTAAATATTCCTTCTGACAAACATCTTAGTTCATCACTCACAAGTTCTACCATCCACAAAGCACTAGGAGAGGAACACAATTCAGCCTATTGCTTTGCCACTTCATAACAGGGAGGATTCCGTTTCCAATACCTTGTTCTCCACTTCCATCTGAAACCTCATCAGAATGACTTTGCTGTTCATATTTCCACCACCATTCTGATCACAAACACTTAAGTAATTTCTCAGCAGATTCAGATTTTCTCTACAACTCTTCTCTGCTTTTGAGCCCTCACCAGAATTGTCCTTAATGCTCCATTCATGGCAGATAGGCTTTTTCTGGCATTCACTTCCAGACTCTTCTGCCTCTACCCATTAATCAGTTCCAGAGCTGCTTCTACATTTTTAGATATTTGTTACAGCAACACCCCAATTATCAGTACCAATTTCTGTCTTAGTATGTTTGTGCCACTATAACAAAATTCCTTAGACTGGGTAATTTATAAATAATAGAATTTTTTCTCACAGTTCTGGAGGCCGGTAGATCCAAAAGCAAGGTGCTGGCAGATTGGTGACTGGTGAAGGATTCCTTTCAGCTTCCAGGATAGTGCCTTGCTGTTGCAGCCTCACATTGAGGCAGGGGAGGTGGCAAAAAGCTCTCTGAAGATTCTCTTAATAAGGGTATTAATACCATTTGTGAAGGCTCCACTCTCATGAACTTTTTAATATTCTATTGGGTACATGTGCCTATGTGCATGTATATATTTACAGGTAAAAAATCTAATGTAAATAATTCTATGTCAAAAAAATTGCTGTAGAATAAATATGTCTTTAGAAAAGTGTACAAATATCAGAAGATATACAAACATCAAATAAGTATTTAAAATGACAATCAACATTGATACTTGTGAGTAAAATGCAAGTGTACATGTATACAAAATTCCATAGAATAATATAGTCAAAACAGTAAAATAATTTATATATTTAGTGATATACTAACAGGAAATATTTGGAAACTTCAAAATTACACATTTTTTAATATCTAATATTGTGATTTTTGTAAAATTGGGGGAAATTGCTCTTTATTCTTATTATCATCTCTGGATCTCTGTACTTTAGTTGATTTTCATCGTATGTTACAGAAATACCATACATTGTTCAATAGAAATATATGCTTATAATGTAAACTCTGTAATTTAGAAAGCCTTAGGATGCTTTTAATGCTTGGTAATATGAAAAACCCCAATAAAAACACTTCATATAATAATAATAATTATAAAATGCATATTTAATTTTTATGATCTACAAAATAGTTGATTTCATTTCTGATTTTGTGTCCGGTGTCACTGGTAATTTTTAAAATAAATTTTCATAATTTAGTTATAGATATTTTAAGTTGTTCTAGTTTGTTGATTGGAAAACTTACTATTATAAAGATACTAATTTTCTTCTCCAAATTGAATTATGAGTTTACTATAATCACAACTCCAAGTAGAATTTTGTAGATATTGGCAAGCTGATTCTAATTTTTTATTTGCTACAAAAAGCCAAGGTAACCATAAAGAAAAAATAAAGCTGTGGGATTTATACCGAGAGATATCAGGATTTATTATCAAGCAAGTAAAATTAGGACAGTATGGTATTTGTTCAAGTATAGACAAATGGAGCAATGATTCAGAATAGAGAATCCAGAAATGTAGCTACTAATATATAGGTTCTTGAGTTTTGACAGAGTTGCCAATGCAATTTAATGAAAAATAAAACAGCTTATCAATAAGTGGTACTAGTGCAATTTGGATTTCATTTTGAAAATAACATATCTGAGTCTCTAACATCATATACAAAAATCGATTCCAAGTGGATTGCAGATCTACACGTGAAAACTATAACAATAAATATATTTTTTGTCTAAAAGTAAGAAACATGTCTTTTACAAGATAAAAAATAGTTTAAGAATGAAAAAAATATGTACCATATTAAAGTTAGGAACAGAAAAACGTAGCATTAATAAGGCCAATATATAAACTACATAGTTATAGGACATATTTGAAATATATAATTGACAAAGGACTCATATTCAGAACATATAAAGTTTGTAAATCAAAGAGTAAATGATTAGACAATATAATCAGACAATGGCAAAAAAATTGTCACTTCACAAAAACAGATGTACAAATGTCAAATAAATATTTAAAATGACAATAAAAATTGATACTTATGAATAAAATGCAAGTTAAATTGACAATGAGATTTCAGTATATTCTTACCATACTGACTAAAATGAAAAATATTTTCTAATTGTCCTCTTTGTATTGGAATTATATACATCTATTAAACTTGCCACGTGATTATTGCCATACTTCACATTAGAGTAGGCAGAGCATTGTCTCCCCTAGGCAACTGAGTTTTGGCTTTGCCCATATGACTTTCTTTTGCCAAGAGAATGTGTGAAGAAATGCCGGTATGCTAATTCTGGTCAGAAGACTTAAGAGACATTGCAGGATTCTTACTTGCTCATCTTGTGATCCTAATCTGATTCATTATGATCTAAGGAGAATGAAGACATGTAAAACAAAACTGAACCAAAAATTCAGCCTGAAGCAAAGCCTCAGCAGCTGACCCACAGACCTGTGAGCAAGAAAATCAAATGGTTGTTACTATAAACCACTGACGATATGCAGCAATATCTGAATAACAAGAAATGGCGATGCTGGAGAGCTTTGGGAACTCTCATTCATTACTGGCAGCAGGGTAATTTATTCTAGCAGCTTTAGAAACTATTTGCCTCTAGATAGATAGAAAGATAAATTGATCTATAGCTTAAAAACAAATCCACTCCTAATATGATAATCAACAAAAATGTGTCCATTTGTGCACCAAAAGATAGGATTGAAAATGTTAGTGCCAGAACCTTTCTAATAGACAAAAACTGATAACAAAGCAGATGTTCATCAAAACTAAAATGTATAAAGAAATCATGGTATATTCATTCAGTGGGACGATATCCATAAACAAAAATAAAGTACCTATGTTGCATGCAATAGAATGAATCTTAAATATGATGTTGAATAAGAGAAGCAAGAGAGCCCATACAATGATTCTATTTACATAAATTTAGAAACAGCCCAGATTAATCTACAGTGATGGAAGTAAAGATAGTGGTTACATTTAGAGCTGGGGCTAATAAGTGGATGGGGACATGAAGGAGGCTTTTGTGAAGCCCACAATATTCTATTTCTTCATATGGATGGAAATTACATAAATCAGTTTACTATGTAAAAATTTAGTGATCCGAAACTTTATGATTTGTGTCCTTTTTGTGTGGATATTACTTTTAAAAAGTCTACTAAAAAGATTCAACCTTTACAATCACACTAATTTTTTAAAGAGGTTTTGTGACTGTCTAAAGGTGGGAGAATGTTTAATTTTAAGATACTTTATTTTAAATCAAAAAAGATGTTTGGAGTATGTGTGTGTGTGCACGTATTTGTTCATGCAGTTTCTGTCATTAATGACAATGACACACAGGTTATGGGATTAGATTGAGAAAAGCCATATTCAAAATGCAAACCTTCCATACAAACTCTCAAATTTCAGACTAAATATGTGGTTCTAGCTGACAGGATAAAGACTTCCTTCACTCCATCTCCTGCTGTCTCTAAATTGTCACATTATAAGTAAATCCCAGAGATAACGATATTGACCTCTTTACACTATGCATGCTTCTTCTGCCTTGTCTGATTGCACATCATCTTAGAGGCTCTGCTCTGTTTTTTCAAAGGAAATCACAATCTTATGAGTGTTAGCCACTGAGTTCTTAATGCACTTCTGCCTACCACTGTGCTGGAAAACACAATTACGGAGATTTCTGCAGTAGAATGGTAAACAAAACAACCCAACATTGTTTCTACTATCTTGTTTTCTCTTTGGAGTCATCATCGGGCAATATTTTTTCTTCTCACTGAAGCAAAACATTGATAATATAATAATAACATAATAACAATAGTAGTTATGATAATGTTTAAAATAATAATTTACTACTCTTTTTTAAAATTAACCAACAATAATCTTCAGAACACCTCATTTCAATCCAGGTTTTATTACCTTCTCATTAGGAATAATAGTACAGTAGTCGCCTCTTATTCATCAGGGATATGTTTCATGATTTCCAGTGGCAGCCTGGAACTGCAGATTGTACTGAGCCCTATATAAACTGTTTTTTTCCCCTATGCATGTATACCTATAACAAACTTTCACCTTTTCACTTAAAGGAAACACTTTATGACTTCTCATTGACATATTTGAATTTCCAGTACCACTACTCTTGAACTTTGGGGCCATTATTAAGTAAAACATGAGCAACTTGAACACAAGCATTGTGATACAATGACAGTTGGTCCAATAACCACTTAGGGGGCTACTATGTGACTAGTGGGCAGGTAGAGTAACCAGCATGGAAATTTCTGAACAGAGGGATGATTCAAGTTATAGGTGGGGCAGAGCAAGACAATGTGAGATTTTATCATGTTACTCAGAAGGACACACAATTTAAAACTTATAAATTATTTCTCAAATTTTCCATTTCTGGACTTCAGCTGATTGTAGGTAACTGAAATTGTGGAAAGTGAAAATGCAAATAAGCGGAGGGGAATAACTGTATACAAATATATCATATGCATTATATTTCCAACTTTACCATGTATTTTTCCAAGTGGAATATGAATTTTCCCCTAAATTATGTTAATTTAACTTAAGACTTATCAAAAAGAATTGTTTATTCTATGGAAATCTAGCATAATGTTCTATTCTTTCCTTTTTTTCTTTATATATCCCACAAAAATTTCATCTGGAGATGCACAATTCTTTATTTAATGACATAGGTGAACTGAGAATGACAGCAACAAAACATTTAATAAGCATGGGCAATCTCCCATACATTTTTATAATAAACTTATTTTAATTTTAGTAGTATATGGAAGCAACATGGTACATATAAAATGTACTTATTTTGGAGAGAAATAATTGAATTCAACATTTAACACCTTCATACATGATATTTATAAGTTAGAAGAGATCATTTAACTGTTCTTATGTTCAGTTAAATGTTCACATGCACACCTAATAAGAATACTTAAATTTTGTATTTGTTTTGATAATCAAACAAAATAGCATAAAGACTAGCACACAATGAAACATCAATAAATATTCAATCCATTCCCTTTCAACTTCAGAGAGATTAATAATTTCCAGAAAGTAAAAAAAAAAAAAATCTAATGGCAAAACCATATTTTAAACTCAAATTTTTCAGACTCCAGAGATTGTAACTTTTGCTCTTTATACAGAGAGAGTTTAAGCACGATTTTATGAAAATATTATAACACTCTAGAGAATAGGACAGATTTTCTACCAAAGACTCTTGATGTGGTTACAAGATTTTATAATATAATATGTTAGCCTCACATTGTTTTATGACTAGAACTGGTAAAAAAAGAATTGCAACAACCCTCTAAGCAGGCCTAAAGTTCATATATGTTCAAACTAACACTGTATATAATATTTGCCATTAAAATGACTAAAACATTAGCTGTGCAGTATATATGAGGTAACAATAAAGGCTAAAACAAGTAGAAGCTCTGAATGCCAACTGCCACTCAAAATGCAAAAGTAGTAATAAATAAATGTAATTAAAGCTAAAATCATTCTCTATTTTGCTAGAGAGAATGCAAAAAAAAAAGCAATAGATAAATCAAGAAGAAAGATTTCTCAGGCTTGTTTCTTAGAGCACTAAAAATGCTAGTTTTTTTCTACTAAGACTATAGCCTGACAAAATGGTCATAGCCCTGCCACCTACTCTTTTCTTCTCTAAAATCATTAACAATCATGATGATGGTAAAGGTGATGACAACAAGCAACAACTCAAAAAAAGAAAAAAGAGTTACCATTGAGTTTTATTGTGTAAAGAGACTCAGGGCATCAAATTATTCAATATTTTATAATATGTATCTAAAGATATCTGGGAGGAACTAGATTTATTTTTGCACAAAATAATATATCTCATGCACAGTATTTTTAAAGTGTGTGTGTGTATGTAAAATGATTAATGACATATAAATATTTTTTAAAATTTAGAAGGTTCAAGCAGCCTTTAATCTTATGCTTTTTCTCAATTGATTCATAACAAAAATACAATTATCATGTAGAATAACAAACATATTTTAATATTAAATCAATAATCTAGACAACTCACTTCATTGTAGCTGATATGATAATACAGATCAAGCCTTCATAGGTAATAATTATAAATTCTAAACAACAGAACAAAGCATAAAGCTTACTTGAAGACACTGGAGAATAAACAAAAGCAGGCAGAGCTGATAATTGGAAGAGGAAAAAAAAGGCACTGGGTAGGTTTTCAGGATCTTAGCATGAGATTATACCCCTACCTCTGCCACGTGTGGCAATTACAACTCAGAGAAAAAACTGCAGTTTTTTGGTGGCAGATCCAGAGCATAGAGTTCAAAGAAACTATAGGTATTGAATAATGAAATGGGGAGATTCTAGAAAAGAGAAAAATAGATTGAGAGAGAAAGAGAGAGAGAGAAGGAAGAAAGGAGAGAGAGGGCCAGAAAGAAGGAACCAAAATTAATATGAATAAACTCCATCCAAATATCCACTGAAACCTGAACCATCAATTCATGGGGCAAACTCTAAACAGCCAATTGGATGATTTAAGAACTGAAAAAGATTTAAACTATCACTCCACAAAAGAAATAGAGTTTGCAGTTTGAAGTCAGCCTCTTCAGATTCATATAACAAAATCCAAAATTTTTACATTTTTACATTAATGTATGTATTAACGTTTATACTTCGGTCCTCACAACCATCAAATCCCAATGGTAGGGAAATTATGCTCTACTAACAATGTAACCTCATGTGTGAATCCAGTCTCCCCAGATATATACATAGTTTACCCAAATTCATTTGTCCAAAGTTTCCCCATCATCTGAACAGTTCTAGAATATTGGCCAACACTTATCTTACCATATAATGTAGCACCCAATCTTTTTGATGTCTTCATTCCTGAAAAGGAGATCTCTACCTTGCTCACAATTGATTCTCATCTTCATCCCAGTCTTTTTCTCAGTTAAGCATCCGCTCTAGTAGTCATAGCATTAGCATATCCTCTGAAGTTCTAACGTCTTGAATGTCTTCCTAGTCTCATTCCTAAGGAATATGGGGTAAACGGAGTACAATGAGTGGTTCACTATCTCATATGATATAATAATCTTGCTATTCTGCATATTGAACAGAGCTTAATCTTGCTATTTTGCATATTGGACAGATGTTGGTATGTGTATTGGCTCATCTGGGACATTCTCATCTTTCAAAGAAGAGACAATACAGAGCAGGAGTTAAGAGCAATGATTCTAGAGCCAGACTATCTACATTAAAATCCTGACTTAACCCTTAGTCTACGTGAGAACTTGAGTAATTGCATAATCTCTGGGCTGGCCACAGTTTTCTCATCTGAAAAATGGAAATGATAGTATTAGTAATACTGACCAAGACAGCTTTAACATCCCCCTCAGCTTCACTAAACTTTAGATAGGTTTCTTCCTGACTATGGACCCCTGACCTCCCTTTTCTTAGACCATTACTTTACAAAATTTGTAGTCATAAATTCTTTCTTTGCTCCTTTGAGATATAAACCATCAACAACCTAGGAATGTCTTTCCTGGAGGATCTGGGAACCTTCTCTTTGGAATGTGTCAAGAAAGATAGAACTACAATCTTTTAGTCTCTGTAGGAGGGTTGGATTCTGACTTCTATAAGTGACAATTAGCAAATGTAGATGGCTTCATCGCACTAACCAACTTGAACCTTAACTTCCTCCAGTACATTTTCATTAGCTCATTCCAGTGTTTGAAATTGCTCCCACCCTTTACTTCAGTGAAGACGAATTCAACTTCCCCGAATTCTCCCTGATTAAAATAGTCTCTCTCTCTTATCCCTTGCTGCGATAGTCTTTAATAAAGTCTTCCTTGTCATTTATAACAAGTGTCTGGTGCAATTTTTCGTTTACAATTCCTACATTGTAGGTTTGCTGTGAGCAAATAAAAGCTAAAAAATAATTTGAATGTATCCACCACATAATTAGCCTCATGAGGAAATTATGGGGAAGAAGAGAAAAGAAAACAAGAAGGGGGAAGAAATCAGGAAGAAGAGGGTGAAGAAAGATGAAAACAAAGAAAGAAGAAAGATAAATAACAATAATACATTTTCTGGCAAGTGTTCAGAACTCTCTGCCTGTAATGATAAGATGGACATAAACTTGGGTTTTTAAAAACTTCGCTTATTTTAAATTTGATTTTTGAGTGTTGCATTAACCAGCTTCTATATTTGTATAAGACAATATCTTCTTGGATTGTTGGAAACATGTTTTGAAATTAGAAAGTAAATTGTATCCTCCCCCACTGATATGTGGCAGCCTCAAACCCCAGTACCTCAGCATGTGACTGTATTTAGAGATTCTGTCTTTAAAGTGGTAACTGAGTTAAGATGAGGTTGTTAGAGTGAAACCTAATCCAGTCTGACTGATGTTCTCAGAGGAAGAGACCTGAGAGACACCACGGATGCAGATGAAATATCGTGTGAGGACGCAGTTAGAAGTGAGTCATCTGTTAGCCAAGGAGAGAGGCCTCAAGAGGAACCAAAGCTGCAAATTTCTTGGACTTCAAGCCTGAAGAATTGCGAGAAATAAATTTCTGTGTTTTAAGTCAGCCAGTCTGTGGTATTTTTTGCTATGTCAGCCCTAGCAAACTAATGCACTTGGGTTCAAATCTACTTGCTGAGATTTACTAAAAATGTTAGTAAAGTTATTCCCTAACTTTGTTTCCACTGGAAAATAATGGAAATACTATTTACCATGTTAAAATACTAATTAAATCAAATAAGTTGTGGTGAAATAATGTTTGCTATCATCAATATTTTTAACATTTAAAATGTTAACATATTTAATATACAAATTAGTGAAAAAAATCCCAGGGTCAACAAATTGCTCTGAATTGCAAAAGTAGTACTTAACAAAGTTAATAGTTAAATCCAATTCTATTTGCCTCCAAAGTCTGTGACCTTTATAGGGGAAGAACTTTCAAACGTACTAATTATAAATACATTGTTTAATCTTACGGGTTTTTTTACTTGAAGAAAAAACAATACATTTTAAAATTTCAAATACAATTTCAAATGTTGAACAAAGCACTTCTTTACCCAAGCTGTGCCATGAAACATTGCATTTGCATGTGAAAATAATACTCTTTTCTAAAGAGGCTGTCAAATAGAGCAAGATGCTTCTTCATATTGTCAACCCAATCTTCAATATCAATGAGGACATCTGAATAATGCTATTATTATAAACTGAAAAAATTATCTTGAATTTATAATTGATAAGCAGAATATAAAAAGACAAAGGGGTTTATAATCAAAGAGGACTTACTTTAAAATCTTCTAGGGGAAACGACACAAAATAGATGATGGGTACACTATAGAAACTGTTCTGTATTGTGCTAGATGAGAAGCATGTTAGTTTTTGGATTCTTATACCCTGGAGTCAGACAGACCTAAATTTGACTGACTCTTCTTACTTGTTTTATAACCCTGTGTGTATCACATCAACTCTGTATGATTCAGGTGCCTTATATATCAAATGGAAATCATTAAAAATAGTATATATATCATAGGACCGATGTAAAATTATATAAAACAATCCAGGTAAATATTCAGTAGAGTGCTGGGTATCTTGAAAAACCAGTTGTAGTCACTGGGTAAAGAAATAAAAATGTCGAAATTATAAAACTAGTAGAATTATTTATGCTAGTTTACATAGTGAAATTTACCAAGCCATTAATCATAGCATTGTCCCAGTTCTAATCAGTTTAAGCCCAAAGGCAATACTAGAGGTACGTGAATTGATGCCACATGGTGGAAAACCTTTCTTCATCTGTGACCCACTGAATAGGCCCATAATATATCCATCAAATATTTTCAATTCCTCATTTCCCCAGAGTAAAATACGTAAACATTTTGAAGTTTTTGCTTATTTATTCAGAAAATTGAGTAGGAAGAGAAAATATTTATAAAGAAAACATTTTTTCTTCTGTGCTAGATCTTCCATATAGTTTATTTTATTTAACCTTTTGATCTCTCATGATTAGCTTTAAGTCTATTGGATGACAAACTCTCTTATTAGAATAATAAGCAGATTGAAATGAATTGCCATTTTTTCCCCTAAATTTTCACTTATATATCTTGCTTCTGATTCTAGGAAGCTACACTCAATTAATACTTATAATGAAGATATATGATCATTAGTCTAAGGTAACAAACATTTGTTTGTTTAATCTTTATTGTTGCACAATTGAAATACAAAAATTACACATATTTAATGTATACATTCTGATGAGTTTGCACAGATGCCTACACCTAAGATATCATCACCACAAAGTAATAAATGTATCCATCACTTCCAAAAATTTCTTTGCATTCTTGTGTATGTGCAGTAAAGGGGTTTCATTTCTGAGTTTTTAATTTTTTGATAAGGACACTTAACATGAGATCTATTCTTTTAATATGTTTTAAAATGCACAATACAGTATTGTTGACTATTGGAACTATATCGTATAGTGGATCTCTAGAACTTATTCATTTGCATAACTGACATTTTACACTCATTTCTCTCTCTCCCTACCCCCTGACAACCACCATCCATTCTCTGATGCTATGAGTTTGACTATATTAGATACTTCATATAGGTGGAATTATGCAGAATTTGTTCTTCTGTGACCAGTTTATTTCACTTATCATAATGTCTTCTAGGTTCATCCATGTTGTTGCAAATGATAGGATTTCTTTTTGTAAGAATAAATAATATTCTGCAGTATTCCAAATATACCACATTTTCTTTATCCATTGATTTGTTGATGGACATTCCGTTTGATTCACATCTTGGCTAATATGAATAACACTACATAAACATGGTAGTGCAGATATCTCTTTGAGATCCAGATATCAATTCGTTTGGATGCATAACAGAAATGAGGCTGTTGGATCACATAATAGGTCTATTATTAAATTTTTGAGAAACTTCCACACTGTTTTCCATAGTAACTACATCATTCTACATTCTCACCAACCATCAACAGTACATAAGAGTTTCTTAAGAGTTTCTTTTTCTCCACATCCTTGACAACATTTTTTTTTATTATTTCAAAATATTATGGGGGTACAAATGTTTTTGGTTACATGGATCACTTTTGTTATGCTTGAGTCAGGGTTGTAAGTGTGCCCATCACCCAGATAGTGTTCACTGTACCCATTAGGTAAGTTTTCACCCATCTCCTATTCCCCTCACACACACCCTGCTTGATTTCCACTAATTTGTTTGTTTGTGTTTGTTTTATAATAGCCATCCTAGTAGGAATGAGGTGATATCTCATTGTGGTTTTGATCTACATTTCCCTGATGCTTTGTGATATCAAGCACCCTTTCATATACCTGTTGGCCATTTTTGTGTCTTCTTCAGAGAAATATCTATTCAAGTCCTTTGCCCATCTTTTAATTGGGTTATTTATTTTTGCTTGTTTGTTTTGTTTTGTTTTGTTTGCTATTGAGCTGTAGCAGATTCTTATATATTTTGATATTAACTCCTTTTCAGATAGATAATTTGCAAATATTTTATTCTATTCCCTAAGTTGCCTTTTCACTTTGTCGATTGTTTCCTTGGCTGTGCAGAAGATTTTTGGTTTGCTGTAGTACCACATGTTTATTTGTGCTTTTGCTGCCTGTGCTTTTGGTGTCAAATCCAAGAAATCATTGCCAAGAACAATGGCAAGAAGTTTTTCTCCTCTGCTTTAATCAAGGAGTTTTACAGTTTTAAGTATCACATTTAAGTCTTTAATTCATAATAAAAGGCAAACATTTCCTAAGGTCCTGGGTGTACTAAGTCCCTCCCTCCTGAGAACTTAACCCAAGTCTGATGGTTCTTTCTTATGTTCTCTGAAACAGTCACATAGCCAGTGCAGGAGGATTATTAAAGCCCACTACACTGCTACTATGTAAATCAAACACCTTTACTTCCTGCTTTATTTTGCAAATTGTAACCATGATTACTCCTCTTTTTCTGGATTCTTATTGTTTGTTTACTTAGCTGAGGATGGTCGGCTTACTGCTCTCTTTCTCTTTTATGGCATTCCATAGTGATAACATGCAGATTTCTCACATAGACTAATTTCTTACATATGGGCATCCTAGTGCAGCAGAAAGAAATCTCATTGTCATTCTTTTTAGGAGACAAATGAAACAAAAACAGAATCAGCAGGAAAACAACAATGTTCAGCAGCTTGTGGCTTCTTGCACTGAGACTTTAAATTGAGGTTGCTGAGGACAGGATGCTTCGGGGAAAAGAATATTCAAGTTGCTTCACTGAAGTTCAGGAATGCAGTATTTTGCCCATTAATTTTAAGGAAATAATGTTAAGAAAAAGTAAAGCCAAGTAAACAAAGAACACCCATACAAAGACTACATGATCTTACACAGTTACCCTATGCAACATTGGCTTGCCTGTTGGCTTTCTAGTATTTTGATAGAAATAATTTTGCATTTGGTAAAATTAAAATCTCTACTCATAAATATTTCCAAATTTAAAAAATGATATATCATTTGTGCTAAGGAAAAAATAGAAGGATGAAGAAATAAAGAAAAATGATATGGATGTTCAGAAATGAATGGGCAGTTATTCTGTTACACTGGTGAATAAAATTAAAATTAGTAAAATATTTCAGGAAAAGAATTTGGCATGACCTACCAAAATTTTAAATTAGTGTAAATTTTCAATAAATTTTTAATAAAATTCCTATAAAATATATTGTAGGGAGACTATTAATCACAAGAAAAATTTAGATAAATAAGACATAGTTGGTAGGTAGACAGATAGATAGGCAACAATAGTTACAGTAATAGCCTAAAATTACTGAGTAATTCCTAAATGCAAGACACTCCTTGTGTGCTTTGCTTATCTTACTCGTTAAATCCTTAAGATACTGTTATTACAAGAACAACAGTTACAACTCCTAGTGTCCCATGTAATGTGACTTTAGGACTCAGCCTTTGAATGGAATCACATATTGTAGTAAATATTAGAAGAAAATGAATATTAACAGAGATTTGAATCTGAACATTATTAGACAACAATATAACATAATAGGATAAATCCATTTAACTGATATCAAGGAGCTATATTTATAACATAAATCCATGTTAACAATATATTTTCCAGTAAGACAGCTATTCTGAATTTGTACATGGAATTTCATTTCATCATACCTGTGTCTATATGCATATGTATGTGCTTATTTGGGCATATAGAGGTACAAATTCATTTTACATATGTTTGTATATCTTTATAATATGGCGTATGCCTATGAGTAAATGTGTGTATATACATATATATGCATGTCCCAGTGTGTATAGTATATGTACTTTCATATACATATGCACATAAATAGGCTTACATTAACTTGCAGATAGGCCTATATATGTGTGTATTTGCATATGTATGCATATATATGTGTAGAGATGAATATGTGTGACTACAGATATTAGTATGTACATAATCATATGCATACACAAGATATAATTATAGACAATATATAATTATATACATGCACATTTGGACCATATGCAGACATATATAAGTGAACATATCAGAATGTATATTTGAGTATTCACAGATGCATACATGTGTTTATGTGTGTTCACATATGTGTGCATATGTGTTATGTATGTACACACTCATGTGACTATGTGTATATGTGTGGGTGTGTATGAATGTAGATATATTTGTATATGTATGTGGCCATAATTACATGCACACATACATGTATACATGCATGCTTACATATAATTTGTTTTTGAAACATTTTCTAGGTCAACTGATAGACTGAAAATTTTTTTCAAATATTCATTAAAATTATGAAGCATATGTGAATAGTTTGATGGAGAAACAAGACCAGAGGAAATCATAGCCAGGAGCATTAATGGGAAATGACTACTAAGGATTTGAGAGCGTTGCAAGATTAGAATCTACTAATACAAAATGTATGAGGGGATTTAAAAGATAATTACTTCATTTACAGCAGCTGGGAAAGTAAGACTCTTTCACCTCATCCCCTTGGGATGAACAGCAAATTGCAATATTCATTCCTGGGCGAAAATAATAGAAAGAAACTCCAAGAAGGGAAAGGAACCTCTAGGAAATGAGTGAAGAACAACGGATGAAAGATCCTACCTCTATGTCTCAATTGTCTGAATGTCTAATTCAGAGTATGCTCTGGTGAAAGGATTACCAAAAAAGATAAAACAGCAAAGATCTCCAAATATTTGATGAAAGTAAATATCATACAAGAGAGGCTCAAAAATCACCACCAAAAACAAGTGCTTAAGGAAACAATACTAATAAATAAAAGTGAATGTCTTAAATAATAATACATGTATATGGAGAGCTTAAAAATAGTCAATTCATCAAACAATTATATACGTTAAATTTAAACATCATTGATGCTGGCTTATAGGCAAGATATTGACTCTAAAAATGTTCTTAGTATCTGGTTATCTTATCTAATTTACTTGCTAATTTTCATAAGCTTTTTAATTGATTTTATTGAATGTTTAGAAAATAAGTTTTATCTGCAAATTATGAACATCATAACATTTTTCTTTTCAGTATTTTAACATCTTTTCAATTTTTCTCTACTTCATTGTCTAGAAACAAAATAAATATAATATAAATGTCTATATCATTAATTTATACTTGATTTTAAGAGGATTGCTTCATTGGTAATCTAATATATGATGTGGAGATCTGATAGATGTTCTTTACTAAAAAAAAAGAAAAGAATAAGGTTGTTTTCTTCAGTGTTTCATTGAAGAAAATTTTATTAGCAATATATTGGGCCTAAAACTAGACCAAATCTTATACTTTTAAGTTATATCAAAAAATAGATTTACTTGTTTGCATAAATTGGTTTGAGATAGATTATCTGTCACTTGCAACAGGAAGAGTTAAAGGAAACAGATCATTATTTTCTTTTCCTTAAATCTATCATAATTATCAAATTTACTCTTCCTTTGCTTCCTAAGGAAAAAAATGAAATGTGTTAATCCTTCCTAGAGCATTTTCCACACGAATTTCAATTTAAACTGTGATGATTTTAATTATTTACAGTTATTTATTATCAAATCTTATGCTGTATGTTACTTTGCATCTTGCTTTTACTCACTTATATTTTGTTATTATCCTTATCCCATATCATTAAAAATATATATAAAAATATATTTAAAATAGCAATAGTATCCCAGGAGAATAGATATACAGTTACTAATAAACTTAGGTGCCACATCTGTTGAATCAACCAACTTACAAGTGGGAGAGTTATAAGGAATCTATTTTCCCTCAGGTGGTCTCTATTTCAGAAAGGAGAACTTACAGTGCCCACTTTGAAATTTCTGTTAATTTTCTCTTCTGTAAAATGAGGTTTTTGCTCAATGATTTCTAAGGTTTCCCCCCTCCCCTCATAACTGGTAGTCTAAGTCTTTTTAACTGAATATTTCAGCAATTTACAAGATACCACCAATTGCAAAAAATGCTGATATCTAAAACCAGAATACAGCAGGTCCTTGAATAATGTCCTTTTGTTCAACATCGTTTGATGAGAAAAAAAAAAATCTATTTCTCTCTGGAGCCACTGTTTGTGTACAATTTGCATATTGTTCCTATGTCTGCACGTATCTTCTCTGGTTTCCTCCCACATTTCAAAGAGGTATGCATTAAGTTAATTGGCATGTCTAAATTGTCCCAGTCTGAGTGTCTGTAAGTGTGTGTGGTATGCGCCCTGATGGAATGGTTTTATCCTGCCCAGGTTGATTCCCACCTTGCTTCCTGACTTGCTGGAATAGGTTCTGGCCACCTGTCACCGTGAACTAATGGGTGAATAATTATCTTGTTTTTCATTATCTTTCTTGAATATATGTATAGCTCACATTTACTGTGTTTTTGGTGTTTACTTAGAAATCTGGTGATGCTTTTATGACCAGAAATATATCATAGGAACTTAACTCTTGTTTTTATCGATTAGTCTATGGTAAAATTGTTTTTTTTATATGTCATTTTACTTAAAATTGCAGTTTCCAGGAACCTATTGAGGATATTAAGTGAGAACTTTCTGTACTCAAATGGACTCTCTTCACAGCATTCCTATTTCTAGCTAATGAACTACCCAGGGTCTACTGTTGTTAGAATGACAGACCAAATTAGAATTTCTGGCATTTGGAATCTGGAATTTGACTTTTTTCAAGAATCTTTGTAATACAAATATACAGCAAATCCTGAAAGGTCCTCGATCAAATCTTAAATACATGGAAATAGTCCTATCAGTTTTTATTTGCCTATCATTTACTCCTACCAAATTATATTTCATTTTTTTCTCTAATAGTCTTTTGTCTTTCTGTTCTCTTATCATTTTTCTGTCTCCTTTCTTCTCTCTCATCTTATTGTCAATCTATACTGTGTAATTCTCTTTCTTCTATCTACAACAGATATTACCCATGGTTATCAAAGAAATGATTTGGCTCATATGGGGCAATTGCCAGTATCTCAAGATATTATTGGTTGACACAACCGAGAGGAGGATTTTCTACTGGCATGTAGTGAGTAAGCTGGGATGCTGTTAAACATCCCAAAATGCACAGGGCAGTGGTTCGAATCCACATACACCAAAATATCAATAGGGCCCGGTGTAAAAAGAAACCCTAGTTAACCTACCTAGGTCCAAGCCACATGGAAAAATTAGGTATTTTCTTTAAATTACCTCTTTTAAAATTGTAACTAATTGATAAATTAATCAAAATTTAATTTAAAAGTCAAATTATTTGATAGTTTACAGATAGACTGCTATTCTAGAACAAGGATTTATCTTGTAAGTGTAAATTTTTCTACATCTTCACTTTTAAATCTAATGAGTTAAATAAATTTCTAAAGTCTCTGAATCTCAGTTATCATTGGATAGATAATGACACCAACCCCATAGGGTTGTTGTGAAAAGAATGTGTAATGTGCATAAGGCATCTATTATATAGTATGTGATCAATAGATAATCATTGTCATTACGTGTTTTTATTTTAATCATTGTTGTTATATATAAATATTACATATAAATTGTTAGCATCCTAGGTGAAAGGTATCAGGTATGCTAATGTTCTGAGTTTCAGAAGAGGTTTCATCTTAATTTTAGAGCTTGTGCATGAACTGTGGTCAGGTATTAAAAATGTTGTTTATTTGTTCAAAGAATTGTGTTAGTTCTGCATCTAGAACTTATAAGAGACCTGATTTTTGTAGGTCTTTATTACCTTTATTTTCATGATTTTTGTCTTTGAAAATAAAAGTAATGTGACTTAATAGTCTTTAATTGCGAAACAGTGACAATAATATCTACTTTATAAGATTACTGTATCAAATCAGATAACATATGCAAAAAGCACTGTATGAATGTAACACATTTTTGTACATTCAAGTCATTGCAAGTTCAAACACTTTGCTATTACTAGATTTATTTTCTTGACAGACTTTAGACAATGAGTAGACAACATGCTGGGTAAAATTTTTTGATTGAGTCTAATAATACAATGGCAAATACATATATGAAAAAATAAATCAAGGAATATTAGTTGAGATGATGAAGATGTCAATGGAAAAAAGCCAAACTCTGTAAAATATTTTTAAAGAGATTTATTCTGAGCCAAATTTGAGGACCATGACCTGGAGCCACTCCCAAGAAGCCTTGGGCAAGTGGACTCATGTGACTGGGTTACAGTTGGTTTTTAAACATTTCAGGGAGACAGGGGTTACAGGTAAAGTCATAAATCCATATGTGGAAGGCATACATTGGTTTGGCCCAAAAAGGTGGGACATCTCGAAGCAGGGGCTTAGAGGTTATAGGTGGGTTTAAAGATTCTTTGTCTTGTAATTGGTTAAAGACATGAAGCTTTGTCTAAAGGCTTGGAAGTTTTAACATAAGGAGCTGTTATCAGAGATAAGCCACTGGGACATAGATTTGTTGTGTAAATTGAGGACCTGCAGGATTGTCTTGCATCCCTTAGGCCTGTTAATGGGTTATAAAGGATGTCTCCAAGAAGGGAAGGGGGGCATGATAAGGCATGTCTGACCTCCCTCCTCCTGGCCGACAATTTAATTTTAGGATATTCCTTTGTCCATTCAGTCAATTGGTGGGGTGGGCCTTAAAATTTTATTTTAATTCACAATGGTGAACAGATTTAATGACAGATAATTTTAAATTAGCTTTGCAAAATTTCTCCCCAAATTTCTTAATAATTGACCCTTCTTAAATCATTGCAATTTCATCTAGTTTTAGTCAGAAAACTGCTCACATATATTTTGGTCACTATACAAATTTAATGATGTGCTATTACCAAATGACAAATAACTTCTAAACCTTTTAGCCACAGATCTTGCAGAATTCTGCCAATATTTGTGCCATGGTGTATTTTTTGTGTGTGTGTGTGTGTGTGTGTGTATTAGGAAGCAATTGCTATTTCCTATAAATTATTTTGATAATTATTAAGATAGAACAAAATATCTCCAAATTTTTGCAATGGAAATATTTGTGTCTTACTATGCTAATAGCTAGGCTAGGAAACAAGGAATCTTAGTTACATAATTAATGAAAATATTGGAGAGTTTGAAATTAAATGGGCTTCTTTAGTTTAGGAGTTCTCAGGACTTTTATTATGTTAATATGTGTTATAAATACCAAAAAGAGTTTTAGTGAACATAGGTCTTATCTCCACAAGGTCTCCTCCCTACTTTTCTTGTACGTTGGAAGTAGGCTTCAGCATAGTGTGTGTTGTGACTAGCCAAAGCTGTTCATGGTCATCTTATCTTTCTTGTTTCAGGGTCATAGAACTAACTGAATATGCCTTTAGATAGAAATGCCTTTTCCTGAGTTCTTTGTGATTTTTTTAAGCCTGATAGCTCTCCAGAAAGGACAAAATACTCTTTTTGTTTGTCTGTTTTTGAATATTGTTCTTCAGAAGTATGAGACATTTGACTACTAGCCTTAGGATAGAGCAAGAATCATATAGAAATGAGCCAAAAGAAATTCTTCAGAGTTAATTCAACCCTGAAGTTTATCTTTCCTTTGGACTTTCAGTGATGTGTGATAATAAGGTTCCTTATAGTTAATTCCATTTGATTTGTGCTGACTGATGTGGAAAACAATTTCTTATGATGATGTAAAAGGGTAATGAGTTTAAAGAGTTTTAACAATGAAATACTATCCACTGATAGGACCAAGGAAGATAATTTTTCTATGGACCAGGGGGAGCGTCAGGGAAAGGCAAGGAGGGGTATGATTTCAGGATGATTCAGGTACATTACATTTATTGTGCAGTCAAATCTCTCCGCTAACTATAATCTGAATTTGCTGCCACTCCCCAGCGCTAGCATTACCACCTCAGCTCCACCTCAGATCATCAGGCATTAGTCTCAATTTAAAGAAGTGATAAGTAAAAATTAGGAAGTTGCAACTTAAAAATTTCACATGGCTATGAAATAATTGAATTGATATTTTATACAAGGTGATTAAATATAATCTATACTTCAGGATAAACTAATAATTTCAATGAAACAAATAATCAAAAAAAGGTGTTAGTTTGTTAGTCTAACAGGTGATTATTTAAATTTCAACATAAACATACAAATTTGAAGAGGAAATATACATCATAATGTAAAGGATAGATATTATTCTCTTTTTTTTTACTTTCAAAAAATGTACAGGGTACAAGTGTTTTGTTTTATATGGATGAGCTGTATCATGCTGAAGCCAGTGCTTTCAGTGTACCCATCACCAGAATAGTGTACATTGTACTCAGTAGGTAGATTTTTATCCCTCCCCCCTACTTAAATTTCAATGTCCATTACACCACTTTAAGACCATATATATGTGTGTGTATAGTTTATCTTCCACTTATAAGAATATGTGGCATTTGTTTTCCATTACTGAGATACTTCATGTATGATAATCATCTCCAGTTGCATCAAGTCGCTGCAAAAGACATTATTTCATAACTTACTGTGACTGATCAGTACCTCATAGTCTATAAACATCACATTTTCTTTATCCACCCATCAGTTAGAGTGCATGTGTGTGTTGGTATGCAAATTTTCATCAATCCCACTCATCTTATTTGCCATCACATTCTTATTTCCATATCTGACATGTTGACAATTTCCTTTGGGTCGGAGTCCATTGCGGTGAACTATTATGATCATTTGGGGCTGTCAAACCAGCTTGTTTGTTTTCATGGTGTCAGAGTTCTCATAGTGGTTCCTTCTCATCCAAAACCTATTATCTCAACTCAGGACAGATAGGTTTGTAGTTCGCCTGTTCTCTTCTGGGTTCTCTCCTACTCAGTGGAGAGAGGAAGAGTTCTTTGGATGTATTTGATATACATTATGATACATATAGCACTGATATATTTTTGAAAATGCACAATGCTGCACACATGTGCAGGAGTGTGTGCATGCCCCCCAAAGATGTGATTTTTAACCCATTTAAAAGTGGATAAAATATCTGAACAGATACATCACCAAAGAAGATGTGCAGATGGCAAAAAAAATATGAAAAAACACTCAACATAATATGTCATTTATGGAATTACAAATTAAACAAAAGAGAGATACTTAAATACCTTTAAGACTGTCTGAAATCCAAAATATTAACAATACCAAATGTTGAAATGAATTGAAGCTACAGGAATTCTAATTCATTACTATTGGGAATGCAAAACAGTACAGCCACCTTGCAAGGAAGTTTGGCAGTATTTTACAAAGCTAAACATATTCTTACCATATGGTTCACCATTGGTGCTTATTGTTTTACCCAAATGAGTTGAAAACTTATGTCCACACAAAAACCCGCACATGAAAGTTTATGACAATTTAATTGCCAAATATTGAAAGCAACCAAAATGCCTTTCAATATGTGAATGGATCAATAAACTGCGGTACTTCCATGCAATGGAATATAATTAAACAATAAAAATAAATGAGTTATCAAGCCATGAAAATACATGGAGGAAACTTAAATGCATATTGCTGTGGAAGAATGCAATCTGAAAAGGCTATATACTGTTACCTAGCAATATGACACTCTGAAAAAGGCAAAACTATAGAGAGAGTGAAAAGATCAATGGTTGCTAGGGGTTGGAGGAAGTGAGAGAGTGAAGCATGGGAGATTTTTTAGGGCAGTGAAAAAGATTCGATATGATACTGTAATGGTAAATACATACATATTAACCATGTTTTCCAGTTTCTGTGTCTGATATTTTGACATCCAGGGTCTTACTGACTAGGAAAGTGCTATTCCTCTTAGAGTTAATAGACTGCTAGATACCCTAAAGGATTGTCCTTGATACCTGCCTTACATATGCTAATGAACCAATTCAGATACCATACTCCCTATCCACCAGCTTTATTGTCTTCTTACAGTGTAGCTCTAATTCCCTTCCCTAATTGCCCCAGGCTTCAGAGAGCTAGGGGGGTAGCTCCTAGACATGGGATTCTTCTGGAATGATTTAAACTAGCCAATCTTAAACCTGGCTGGATGTTTACACTGCCTCATATTCCTTTCCACAAAAACTACAGTAAGACTTTCCAGCCTTTCTCTAGTTTTCTCTCTCTGCCTACAACTGACCTTGGTGTTTTCCTCTGTGACTCTGCCTGACTTGCTTTCCTCTTGGGAACTGTAATAAATTATCTTTTTAATGGCAACCATCTCCTGATCTTTTGCCCTCACTATACCTGAATAAAACAAAAATCCCAGATACATTTTAACACAACCTGACAAAATGCATTTGGCAAAACCCATAGAATTGCACACCACAAAGAATGAACCCTAATGCAGAAAATGGACTGCATTTAATACCTATGTGTCAATTTTGGATCACCAATTGCAACAAATGTAAGATGTTCATAATAGGGGAAACTATAGACATAGGAGAGGGAACTTTCTATTTTCTATACTATTTTTCTCTAAACATAACTCTACAAAATAAAATCCATTAATTTTTTTTAAAAATAGACAATCTAACAAATGGGAGAAAATATTCGGAATTAATATATGCAATAAAGAAAATATTTTGTATGCAGAAAATAAAAGAACACTTACAACTCAACAATTAAGACAAATAATCCAATTACAGAAGGGCAAAGCATTTAAATAGAAACATTTTTCAAAGTAGGTATATAAATGGCCAATAAACACATAAAAGATGCACATCATTAGTCATTAGGGAAATGCAAACCAGAATCACATTGAAGTATCATTTCATACTCAATTGGATAGCCAAAATTAAAAACATTTATAGACAATAACGTGTTTTGGAGATGATATGGAGATATTAAACCATCATATATAACTGGACATTTTGGAAAACATTTTGGCAATTCTTTACAATATTAAAAAATAAGTATACTACCCAACAATTATAGTCCTAAGTGTATACCCAAGAGTATTAAAAATCCATATCCATAGAGAAACTTGCACACAAATTTTCATAACAGTGTTATTAATAATAGCTAAAAAGTGGAAACATTTGTAAAAGAAAATAAAGATCTCAGGACTACCCTCACAATTCCTTATGCAAAAGAGAAGTTAAAAGCTTCAGGCATCTGTGAAGGACTGGCCCCACAGATTATTCATTAAGGAAATTCCTTACGGGTCTTTCATAAGCAAAGACAGGCAAACTATAACTTTAGGTCTGAAGACTATGGCTAGCTCCTAAAACTAGTCTGTTTGATTCCACACAAATAATGCATTGCAAATTTATCTTCACAAGTGAAGAACAGAGACAAAACAGGATCAGAGATGATTCCACCTATCCAGGGACATCTACATAATTGATGCTTCTTTACTTCCTTTTTGTCTTCTAACAGTCACCTTACCGCATGTAAAATGTAGATTTCCCTGGGTTTCACAAAAATGTAACCATTTTGTCCCACTACCCATCTACCCCTTGCCTGTTATTCTTTCTGTCTGCCCTATCCCCCTTTAAATACTGAAGTTCTTAAATTCATTCCCCTTCAGAAAAACAGCTACAGATCTGTCTGTGGCTTGTATTTTTCCCAGTCACATCCTCAACTTTGGCTTAATAAACCTCTATTGATTGAGTCTTTGCCTAAGTCACTTATTTTCGGTTGACACATTGCAAATGTCTGTGAACTGCAAAGTGAATAAATGAATGTGGTATATCCAAACATTGAGATATTGTTTAACCATACAAAATAATGAATTGCTGACACATACTACAACATAAATGAACCTTGAAAATATTATGTACATTAAACTATATACTTTACGAGCATAGATTTGTGTTATATAAATTATATCTCAAAGTACTTATAAAAAAGAGAATCAAGTAAAAGTTCTAGAACTCAAAATTTCAATGACGAATAGTAATTTATTGAATGTTTTTTCTATGAGATCAAGAATTAGACAATACCTATAATCCTTTCCCCTATTTCCTTTTTTTAAAAAAAAAAGAAAAACAAAAAAATACAAAATCCTCTACTGTTGATCTTTAAATTAGACAAAAGACAAAAATTATAAGGATTAAAAAGGAAGAAATATACCTGTCACTATTGTCACAAAATATGGTAGACATAGTAAGCTAAAATAATCTGCAGTCAGACAATTGGAACTAAGTAAGTGCAAATGTTATATAGGGAAGTGGGCGGAGAGTAGAGGAGATAAAAAAAAGAAAAAATGGAGAAAAGAATGTGAAAAATAAAATAAGTTCATTAATTTTCTTAGTTAATATGTGGAAATAAATATATCATTCTAACTGACAGATTAACAAGTAGAGGTATAAGCATATTTAAGAAAATAACAAACAACAAGCTATTAATATTATTTGCTAAATTGAATGATGAAGAAAAAAACAAAAAACAAGGAGAGAGGAGTGAGATGTAAAAAGAAAATTTTATTGCAGATCATAATAAGGAACCAAGAAACACTGTCAAAAATGAATATATATGTATATAGCATATATACATATGTATGTATATAATATTAAGATATATGATAGGATAAAATATATGTTATAAGTAATGTTATATATAAATTATTAGGATAGACATATATAATATTAGGCTTAAGTAGTCATGGAAACAAAAATAGAAATGGTACAATATTTGGAACTATAAACAAACAGTAAAAAAAAGGGATCACATAAATCAATTGTGTTTAATTTATACATATCATTTTAGATTTGCTCTTTATTTTCAAATATATTCATTAAAAATAGCAAAATAATATGACAAAATTCAAAATAAACTTTTAAGTCATATCAAGAATGGAGATACCTCAAAGAACTAAAAGTAGAACTACTATTTGATCCAGCAGTCCCACAACTGGGTTTTTACCCAAAGGAAAAAAAGACAAGAGTGAGAGGCAGGAGAAGAGGGATGGGTAAATTCACACCTAACAGGTGCAGTGTGCTCTGTCTGGGGGATGGGCATGATTATAGCTCTGACTTGGGTGGTACAAAGGCAATTTATGAAACCAAAGTGTTTGTACCCCCATAATATCTGAAATGAAAAAAAATGTAAATTGACTTAACACATAGAAAAAAATGATTTCCCTTGTCTTACAAAGTAAAATTTAACATTTTGCTAAATATAAGGGACACATATAAGTCAAGATGATTCAGAAATGATGTGTGTAAAAAGATGGGCAAAGAAATATCAAAATTCAAATGAAAATGAAAGGAAGAAGAGATCATGGTATTTTTATCACTCAAGGTAGAAGTAGACCCCAAAAAGCATTTAAAAAGTTTGAAAGGGTATTTTGTATTGATGAAATCTCTAAGAATTCACAAAGATATAATAGTTATTATCGACTATGGAGCAAATAGCAGTGATTTAACATGGCAGACACTACAAAACTTGCAAATTATGGAAGACACACTCTAATACTTGCAGCATCCAAAAAAACCTGGATTCCTTGAGAACTATTTCTAGGTCTGGGAACAGAAAGGATCATGGAGAGCCTGGGATATTTTCTCTGATAAGAAAACAAAAAAACTTTCAAAAGTTAACAGGGTCATGTCAAGTGGACAGAGTGGAACTTTATTAATGAAGCTCTGACTGAAAAAATATTTGGAAAAATGTTAATAATTTTAATGGATTGAAACACATGTTAATTGTGAGTGAAAATTACTGAGTATATACGATCTTCAGAAAAAAAAGAGCTAGAAAAATGTTGTGTTCCTATTTAAAGTGCCTATTAAAACAACTTCTTAATTTAAAAAGAAATAACTAAAGGAAAAGCATTAAGTACTATCCTTGCCTTTCCAGTAGGAAGTCTATCGTAATGTAACTGGATTCTTATGCCAAAGAAGCATCAAATTTTCTGATACACTTTTATGTATAAAGATACGTATATGATACCACTCCCTCAAGGCATTTGGATCAAAGAGCATACAGTTATGAGTTCCAGTTTAAATTGTAAGGTTGGCAAGACTTATTTAACAATCTAGTCCCAATCAGAGACTTCCTAATTTCAATACCTTTTCTTTGTCTCTCCTAACTTGTGCTTAGTGAGGGGGTCAAACGGAAAGTTCCCCTTAACCTTCTGAAGGTGTGCCGAAAAATCAACTGGCAAAGGACATATTAATTAAAGAAAAGGCATACAAATTTATTTAATGTGTATACAAAGGAGCCTTCAGAATGAAGACCTAAAGATACAGGGGATATCATCCATGTTTATGCTTAGATTTGCCAAAGTATATACAGCCATGTAGAAATGTGACTGAACAAGAAGAGTATGATTTCATCCTAATAGACTGAGTGGGGAAACCCAGCAAGGCCTGTCTAGATTCTTCTTGGCCTCTCTGAAGGCCAATAATACATTTCTTCCTTCTGAGTGTGGGGCAGGACCCTCTTCAGAATGGGGGTCTTACGATCTATAGTCAAGCTAGGTCAGCTAATTTCTTTATGGCCAGTTTTCACACAGAAAGGTAGAGTGGAAAGTTAAAGTAATATTTTTAGGTTTTATGACTGTCTTTAGGGAAAAGGGGCTCTGGTTTCTATGACCTGCCTTGGGAAGAGGGATTCTAGTTTCTATGGCTAGCCCCAGGGGAGAAGGGGACTGAGAGATAGGAGGGCAGGAGAAGGTCAGAGAAAAAAAATTTTTCTCAGGCTGCTTTTGAGACCTTCATTTTGGAGTATTATTTCCTGAGTCCCGACACTACCATTGTCCTCTCCTTTCTTTAAGGGGGGGAAATTACAAAACTCTGGAGCCACACAGGCACCTAAGAGCCAAGGACTTAGCCAATTAATGAGTTTATTACTTTGCTGTCTTATTTATGAAAGATAAAATATCAGGAAGAACATTCAACAATAAAATTTTCAAGTATAAATAAATTTGGGAAGTTGGGAAATGTTCTATTAGAATGTAAATGACAGAAGAATAAAAAAGAACTGCACTGCTATTTCTACTCTGAAATGGTTTAATCTTTACTAATATAAAGAAAAACAACAATAAAGACTATATTTTTAATGAATTTAAAGGTATTGTAAATACTCTTTATACCCTTTAAATTACTGATATATGTCTCAAATCATTATATTAGCCTCAACTATTAGATAAGTAAATGGCCCTACTTTTTAAATCTGTACATAATGGCTGGAAATTCTTCCCAGGTAAGATCTGACTAAAATGGGCTTCAGGTAAAGAAGGTGTATTGGAATAATGTTTCCCATGTGCTTTGCTGTAATAAACAACTGGGAGAAACAATTTAATGAGAAGAAAAATCTTAGCCAAATTAAAAGTAGTGAATATCAATCTAGTAAAAATAAGACAGAAAAATCGATAGTGACAGAAGTTAAGGCAATCACCTGCCTCCAATAGCTAATTTAGGACCGAGTCAAAGTACAGAGAAGATTAATGAAGCTTAAAGTAAATCGGTGTAGAATAGAGTAAGAGTTGGAAAAAAAGGTTGCAATTAGCACACATGCTGGGGACATCAATCTGAGACTCCTAAATACAATATGAAACTTTCGTCAAGAGAATATTGGAAACTAGACTGAAATGCACAGGTATACAGATAAATCATGACTTCCCAAACCAGAAATTAATCACCATTAGGCGGGACCTAACCCGTCCAGGCAAAAGCTTATATCTCTAATTGTCACAAAATAAAATTCAACATAAAAATCAATCATTTGGCCTAGAACTGTGTTTTCCCTAATAGCTTTCTCATAATAAGGCAGATTGTCAGTTGCCAATGTGAGTCTTTGGTGACAACCTTCACCAACAGCAAAATTGGTTTAAAGAGTTTGGTTGCTCTCTCTGTTGACACAAGATCCAACTAGGTTCTTTAGACCTCCAGCCCCACCACTGCTTTTGCTATTCTGGACATTTCATATACTTGTGAATATACTATACTGTTTAATTAGGAAGGGTTTTCTCACTTTTAAGAGAACAAAAAAACCTAGAACTAGCTTAAGCCCAAAGGGATATAAAATCATATTGAAGAACGGACAGAGTTGAAGTTAGGAATCTGGGATTGGATATAATTGTGATCTTATCAAAACCGTGAGACTGGAAATAGTGGAATCCAGTTATTCCTGGTCTCACACATTCTTAGCTTCATTTCCAGTGTAAAAGAATCTCTCTTTCATTCATTCCAATTTGAAAAATTCCAGGGAAAAACTCTGATTAGCTTTGTGTGAAGAAATGACACAGAGACAAAAGAATTTAGAAGTTTCTTTACCAAAATGCAAGGTTGTCAGACTTAGAAGGACTGAGCAGTGAAATAGAAAACATGAGGCATTTAAAGGGAAAAAATATACTATTAGCAAGATTATTAAGCTTACTGTTAGTCTATTCCAGTATAAAAAAATTCTCATGATAATTATATTTACAAAGGTAATGATATATCTTCAGGTAACATTTCAAAAAGTCAATGATAAAATTGTCTTTCTTAAAGGTTTAATAACTTACAGGAAATGCTCAGAAATTATCTTAGTTTTTGGAACTAAAACAAAAACCCTATTAACTTTTGGTTTATCTCAGGGTGCAAAGTCCTCTCTACTCACCTCTACTGAGGGATGTGTTGTTCATACTCATTCCTAATGTTGGCAGGAAAATGTGTTTGTTTTGCTGCCACAGTACCTGGTTTTCAGCCTCTGTCCCTAAAATAATGAATTTGATCCTATAAGAATATTTTGTGATTTTTTGTGAACCAAAATCATTAATTTGATTCTTTATTTGACCAATTTCATTTACATAGGTGTGAAAAAAGGTGTCAATTAATTCACAAAGATTTATTTATTTTAGCACAATTGTGGCCATATCCTATTAAGGCTTAAAACACCTGTCTGGAGGGCTTATAGGTCCCCTAAGCTTCTAACTCTGCTGTATTTGTCAGAAGTATTTTCTTTTTAATATTATTAACTCATCTACTGAGATTAGAAACAAAGAACAATTTCATTCAACTCTGTTGGGTCATATTACAGTATCTATAATCTTTCAAGCTAAGGAACGCTAGCAGAGATTATAGATATATTTCTTCCTATCTCATTTGCTGTTATTTGAGCTTGTCCCATCAAAACTCATGTTGCAATTAGATCCCCAATATGGTGATGTTGGGAGGTGTTTGAATCATGAGGGGGAAATCCTTTCTGGTGGCTTGGTGCCATTCTCAGAGCAGGGCGTGAGTTCTTTCCCAGGCAAAAATAGATTAGTTTCAGTGAGAGTGTGTTGTGCTAAAGCAAGTTTCCGCCTGTTTTGTCCTCTTTCTTTGCATTTGTTCGCTTCTCCTATGGGCTCCTCTGCCGT
The DNA here is from genome assembly GCA_008086735.1 of Cheirogaleus medius. Lineage (NCBI taxonomy): Eukaryota > Metazoa > Chordata > Mammalia > Primates > Cheirogaleidae > Cheirogaleus > Cheirogaleus medius. Next base: position 21,288,619 of record VBSM01003204.1, read on the forward strand.
GTTATGATGCAGCACAGAAGCCCTCACCAGAGGCCAGGCCATACTCTTGAGTTTCCCAGCCTTCCAAACCATGAGTTAAATAAAAACCTCTTTTCTTTATAAATAATGCAGTCTCAGGTATTCTGTTAATAGCAACACAAAATGGATGAAGGCACATAATACCTCACTCTTTTCTGATACTAGACCAGTCTTATTGTGGAATAATTTAGGCACACAACTCTGTTTATCAGTGGTTTTCCACATTTAGACTTGCCATTACTTCTTGACTTTACTCTTTTTGTTTGTTTGTGTGTGTCTCTGGGACTTCCCTATCTTCCTCTCACTGAGGAGAAATGAAAGTAATAACTCATAAAACAATGGATTCACCTTGTATAGCTAACATTATGATACCCATTGAACAACAACTCCTCATTTACTCTTCCTCTTGTCCCGTGGCAATTACCATTCTGTTTTCTGTCTCTATACATTTGAGTACTTCAGGTACGTTATGTAAGTGGAATCATGTAATGTTTTTCCTTCTATGATTGACTTATGTCACTTAACATAATGGCTTCCAGGTCCATCCATGTTGTTTCAAATGGGAGGATTTCCTTCTTTTTTAAGGAGAGATAATATTCCATTTTATGGTTATACTACATTTTCTTTATTCTTTGGACTGTCCAGGAACATTTGGGTTGTTTCTATATTGTGGTTATTGGGGATGATGCTGCAATGAACATGGTAGTGTAGTTATCTCTTTGATTTTTAAAACACTTCTAGCCCTGGCTTGGGTGAGGCAAAGTCATTACTTGTAACCAAATTGTTTGTACCCTCATAATATCCTGAAATAAAAAAAATAAAATAATATACTATTCTTATCAGTAGAGGGTTTTTAGTTTTTTTCCTAAGTGACATAATCTAATTTTCTAAAGTGATATGTATTTTTTCTTTAATATACATATCCCATTCTTCTAATCAGTGAGTCTATCTTATTGGATGGCAGGACATTTAGTTTCTATTCTGTTCTATTTAGTGTCTGGAAACAAAAGGGTTACAACAATTTCTAATAGTTGAATTATTAGATACTTGAGGAAGACTTAAATTATTTCAATTTAATGATCTCTTTGTGCTGTTGGAGAGCAATTGGGAATGCTAAGATGGGAATAAGCAATTCCTATATTCACACTTTATTTTAAACTTTTAAAACACACTTTCCTTTAAAACAGCATATTGTTGGATTTTGGTTTGGGATCAAGTTGCAGTTTATTATCTCTGTCTTGCTTTTATCAAGTTACTACATGTTTCTGTTTTGTATGCTTCCTTGGCAACCCCTTTGCTAATTCTTGTTTTATCAAGAAAAAGTTTTTGGATCACTTTTATTCTTCTTCAGTAATTTTGAATTTACATATTCTCATTTCATTTCTGACCCCTCAGAAACTGTGTGAAGTAATAAAGGATTTTTTTTTAAATGCTAATTCATGAGGTAATTTTTTTCTGGGGTAATATGTTAGCTTTATTTAAATATACAAATACAATGTTTTTCATATTATATATATTTTTATACTAAAAATATGTATATGGAGTATATATTCCAGTGGGAAAAACCCACTTACCTGTGCATACATATTACACCTAGAATTTTTGCTGATATCAGTAATTTTTTTACCTAAATTATTATTTTTATGTTAATGTATTTTTAAATATTTATTAATAACATTTGCATGGTTTTATAACCATATTAAGGATTATTATTGAGACAATACTATTATACCATTTTTATCATGTCTATTTGTTTTATAATATTTTTAAAAATTTTGATTATTTTCTTTATTTGAGCCATTGTCTTGAAACTATTAATTATTTGATTGAAATCTCTCCCCTTTAACGTCTGTGGTTTTTATTCCATTGCCTTGCCATATTTTATGTGTTCCTTCCCTTGGGTGATAATTTTAGGATTTATTTGATACAGTTAAATATCTAAAATTTCACTGGAATATGTCCCTGTTATTAGAGTTTTTATTTATGTGATTCTACCTAATGCATAATTCATTACATAGAGAGTCTTCAATTTCGCCCCATCATTTCACTATGTTACATATTAAAACACTCCTGATAGAGGTGCTATGTGCACGGACTATGGAGCTGTGACCCAGAAATCTACTGGACTGAGTTGACATCACATCTCACAAGAGCTCAGTGGGGTTGATGCCTGCTGTCCTCTGGAAGCCTCACCAGCTTCCAGAAGCTAGTTCACTTTTTGCTCCCAAGCCTCTCACTCTGGACCATAGTTCCCCCTGACTCTCAAAAAGGTGCCCTAGGCTACTACATGGTACAGGAGGAGGCATCTCTCTACTTTTTGGTCAATCAGTGCTTTAACATTCTGATTGGTAATCCAGAGAAACTGTGTTCTGAAAGACCCAATGGAACACTTTGCCTTCTGGAGCATTGGGGTTGCTCTTAGAAAGTAGCTTATAGATTCCTTAGGGTGACAGCTTGGCAAAGATTCTTGTGGCTATTCCATTTGACAGGGTGTCTGCTGCAAAGTTTGTTATGAGATGTCTGTATAAGTATGAAAACCCTAAATGCATACAATGTCAGTGAGTATCTGACTAGATTCTAGCCCTGCAGGTCTCACCTGAGCAAAGTGCACAATTTGAAGAAGAGTTCTTCATGGCAATTAAGAAACTTTTAACAATAGTGAAACAAAAGACTACTGAGAATTTAGATGATGTCACCCTCCTGTGTAGTTTAAAAACACTTTGGAATCTTACAGATGAGTCTCCAGCTTCCTGCAAACACTTTATTGAAAATCAAGAATTGGCAATCCTCATCCATGTGCCCTAGAACAACATAGCTGAAGTCAGAGAGCTCTCTTCCAAACTGATAACCAAAGATGTGTTGAAGCACATTAGCAACCTGTTCCATAGCTATTTTGTTGCAAGCATCATTGCCCACCTGATATCTGACAGCCTTGGGTATCCCATAACCTGCAGAGGAGTGTTCTTCTCCAGAAGCTGCATGCAACCATCCAAAATTGCCCAAGTTCAAGGTGTAAGATGGCAGCATTGGTGACCTACAGATCCTTCAAGGTATTTTTTTCCCACTTCTTGGTAACTTATCTGAACCAGAAATTTGTCATCAGTCATTATGGACTAGGTATCATGTCTGCAGTAAAAGATCCAACAAATACTGCAAAATGTTAGTTGAAGAAGAATTGCAGCTTTTGTGTGACATCCAGGAGCATAGTGAGGCAAACCCCCAGACAAAGCCAATTGCAACATCAATTTTAGATGACTTCAGAATGCATTTTATGAACTGTCAGAGACCCTTTCTGTGTTGCATGTCCTTCTTAACCTAAGGGGCTTCAGAGGTGCTCTGTGTCTCTCACTGTCATGTTTTCTGGCCTGTCAGCCAATGAATGTTAAAACCAGTTGTCATCGGAGTTTGTGAATTGGACTCCTCATTGGCCTTTTATTGCTGACCTTATATAAATTTTTAAAAAATAGATTTTATAATTGCCATAATCCCAAAACAATTTGAAATCATTCTGGGGATACCCCATCCTTCAGCAAACATTTTTGAACAAACAAACCCTAGACTCTGTAGAAAGGCCTGAGACTTTCATTGGAGTAGCGATACCAGTTACTTTTCTTTAGCTCTGGGCAATTTCTTGATTCTGGGAGTTAATCAGGGGAAGGGGACATGGTGGAGGAGTAAAAAAGAAAAAAAATGCAGATACAAAGGTATCTTTGTATCCTCAGAAGTAGAAGGAAGAAAAATATATTTTTTATAATTTTGGGTATTTTGCAACAAAAATAGATATATGGGACATGATCAAATTAAAAAGCTTCTGCACAGCCAAGGAAACTATCATTACAGTGAATAGACAGCCTACAGCATGGGAGAAAATATTTGCATGCTACACATCTGATAAAGGGCTGATAACAAGAATCTATACAAAACTTAAGAAAATTAACAAGAAAAAAATCAAATAACCCCATCAAAAAATGGGCAAAGGACAAGAATCAAACTTTTCAAAAGAAGACAGAATAATGGGCAGCAAACATATAAAAAAGTATTCAGGAAGTCTAATCATTAGAGAAATACAAATCAAAACCACAATGAGATATCACCTAACTCTAGTGAGAATTGCTGTTATCAAAAAGTCCCCAAATAACAAATGCTGACATGGATGTGGAGAGACTTGAACACTCTTACACTGCTGGTGGGACTGCAAATTAGTACAACCCCTGTGGAAAGTAATTTGGAGATATCTCAAAGAACTAAAAATAGAAATACCATTTGATCCAGCAATCCCACTACTAGGCATCTATCCAAAGCAAAAAAAAAAAAAGACATTCTATAATAAAGACATTTGCACTCGAATGTTTATGGCAGCACAATTCACAATTGCAAAGATGTGGAAACAACCCAAGTGCCCATCAATACATGAGTGGCTTAATAAACTGTGGTATATGTAGACCATGGCATACTACTCAGCTACAAAAAACAATGGTGAACTAGCACCTCTTATATTATCCTGGATAGAGCTTGAGCCCATCCTTCCAAGTGGGTTATCACAAGAATGGAAAAACAACCAGCACATGTACTCACCATCAAATTGCTACTAACAGATCAACCCTAAGGTGCTCACATGATAGTAAGATTCACTGGGTGCCAGTCAGGTGGGGGGGTGGGTGAGGGTGGGTAAACTCACAACTAATGGATGCAGAGTGCACTGTATGGGGGAAGGGCACGCTTGTAGCACTGGCTTGGGTGAGGCTAAGGCATTATATATAACCAAAATGTTTGTACCCTCATGATATTCTGAAATAAAAAATAAAAGAATAAAAGCATTTTGGAGTATTTTGTCTCTGGCCTTTTTTCTCCAACTTTACAAATTAGACTAAGAGCATAATATTCTGTGTACATGGGTGTGCTGGTGGATCATGGTGGTATTTAGGACTGAGAATAGAGTGTTTAGATAAAAAGATTAAATAAGGATTGTGTATAACAATCTCTCAAAATTTTAATTTGGGTGACAGTATGAACAAAAAGGGAGGAAATGGAAGGACCGGAAAAATCTTGGCCAAAGACTTCAAGGAATACTCTTACCTACCGTGGAGACAAGAAAAACATGGACTTTTCTAAGAATCAGCTTCAATCACAACATGAAACTGTTTTGTGTCATTTAAAAAGCTCCACTGAGAAATAGAGTATCAATTCCTTCCTTGCTGTTTTATTGAAACTAATAAGACATGTTTTATCATTCCTATGTTTAAACTTGTTTTGCAAAGAACAAAAGTGAATTCCTATTAAATCAGTAGCATATTTAAAAACAAACAAAAATGTTCCCCTAAATTGTATTAGTTTATTCTTATAACCATTAACTGTTTTATGACTTTTTAATTAAAATCCACATTTTTGATCACCAAAAATGATAGACTGCATTACTCTCAATCACATAACTAATTAGTGACATAGCTAGAATTCAAAAAGCCAGCTTTACTAAGTGATTTTTCTTTTTCTTTTTAAATCAGAATATAATGCTTTATGGAATTGTTTTCTAGAGGTGGCTAGAATTCACTGCTATAACAAAAAAGATACGTAAAATCCTACTTACATTCATATCCTGACTATCATATATGTAAAAACCTTAAATTTTATTTCTACAGAATGTCTCTGTGGTAATGCCATACCCTGATATGCCAATATGTTGAAATATAGAGCAAGACAATGGGCAGAAAATGTTTAGAATATCACCATAGTATTATCTGCCCTCTTCCTTGAAATGCCTTGAAGTCTAGAAAATATATATTATACATAGGTATATGAATTAGACATTCTCTCTCTCCCCCCATATGTGTGTATATATATTATATACATACACACATATGATTTCATTTTATAATTTTGGTTAACTATAGCGCAATTATAGAAATGTATTGCATTAGTTATCTATCATCATTTAAAAAATTGCTCGCCGGGCGCGGTGGCTCACGCCTGTAATCCTAGCACTCTGGGAGGCCGAGGCGGGTGGATAGCTCAAGGTCAGGAGTTCGAAACCAGCCTGACCAAGAGCGAGACCCCATCTCTAAAAAAAAAAAAAAAAAATTGCTCCACAGCTTAGTACTTCAAAACAAAAGCATATATTATATTACACAGATTCTGAGGGGTCAGAAACCTGATAGTGGCACAGTTTGAAGAAGCTGGGTGATTCTGTCTCAGAGTCTCTTACGAGATGGTTTTTATCTTATTCAATTCTCTACAGGTGAGTCAATAAATCCAACCCGCAATCAGGGTCATGCATACCAGGAGATGAGATTGTGGGGATCATGTTGGAAGCTAGCTACTACAACTTCATACTCTAAATTCAAACTCCAAGTACATTAAATTTCTTCTAATTATGATTTGTTGACTCATTAAACATTTTCAGTGAATATATTTGGTTTTCTCACCAGAAGAATAAAGATAATTAGAGGCAATGAAGTCTACTAGAAAGATCTGGGGCATCAAGCAGGGTTCTGCTGTTCTACCTCTTGTTCCACCATTAATTAATCGTGCAACTTTCAGATTATGTTTGCCACACAGATTTGTCATCAATTTACTCATTCAACAAATATATACTAAGCACTTATTCATTATTCCAGATGTTGGGATTCATCAGTATACAACAGTATACATCAGTCCTTGTGGAGATTACCTTATAGCTAACTTCTAAAGTAATGAGTAGCTCTAAAAAGTTATATTGGAAATCTTTTTTTATTGAGACAAGTGAAAATATATAGAAAAAATTCCCAATGGCTTGAATTAAAGCCAGGAAGTAGGGCACATATAATTTCCAAGTTGGAAGGCATAGAGCTGAAGGCAATCACAAAAATAAAAAGCCTGGAGTTCATTCAAATGGGACAGCATTAGGGAAGAAGCTGAATTTAGGGCAATCAACCAGAGAAAAGGGGCTCAGGACTTGAGGGTAATAGAGCCTGAAGCAACTGCCTGAGTCTTTACCAAGCAGCCACAGGTAATTTTTATTGGGGAATTTAAATTAAGCCATGTGTGGGAAGGGAGTTGTTAGAGAAGCCATTCCAGCTTGCTCAACCTTCTAAGATTGTGCTCTTGCTAATTGTACAGCAGTATATTTCCCAGGATGCATTGTGAGAGACTCTAAGATAATGCTGTGTAATCAAAAGTTTTTAGAAAACATATCTTCTCACTGAGTCCAACACTTGTCCATATATATACTTTTTCTGTACTGATTAAGGGGATTCACTAGAGGTGAATCTTACTGAACTGGAAATAAATGTGAAAAGCTGAAGCATATGAGGCAGGTGTACTCCACAGGGTGCAGGGATTTTCAGCATATTTCATGAATTTGTCTCACAGGAGGGTTGCTCTGTTGGTCTTTGTGTGTGTGTGTGTGTGTGTGTGTGAGAGAGAAGGATAGGTGGAAGCTTAAGGATTCCCTATATTTCACTTCATTGTGGAGTCTGCTGTATGTGTAGGAATCTGTGAGTGTGTATAGGTAGCAGGGGCTTTTATTTGTGTAAAAAGAAGTGTTCTGAGTAGAGAAGTGCAATAAAAAATGTGACGCATAGAAACATGTTGTCAGTGAGGTTATAGTTAATTTCTCAGTTAAATGCTCCACTTAAGCATATAAAAATGGCAAGCAGGAGCAGTTGGATGGGCTTTTGGAGGTTTATTATAAGAAAAGTCTGAATTCATCTTACTTCTGGAAGAACAGAAAGAGTGCAGGAAAACAACAATCTGGAGAGTGATGCCAAAGGAGCCAGGGACTTGCAGTTCTGGGAATGTCCTGCCATCTGTACAGTCTGTAATCAAATAAAGCACTTATGCTGAGCGTGGCTCAGACACGGGGAGCTTAAGAATTGAAGTATCACCCTGAAATGCAATAGAAGCATAGGGTCACACTAGGTCCCTAGAGATCAGGGCTTGCTTTGAAGGGACAGTAGAACTAATCCCAGAGTAGCAGTGCTAAAATGGCTATTATTCCTTCTGAACTCAAAGGCCACTGAGACATTTTTATTATAATTCTTATAAAATAGGGTTGCATAATTGCAGTATCCAAACCAAGAGGTAACACATAGAAACAGGAGAGCAGAAAAGGATAAAAAATCAAAGATTGGAGAACTTGAGAAATTTCCTTAGATCTTGGGGCACACAGATGTTTGTTTAGAGTACTTAAGATAGCTTAAGCAATGATAACCATAAAAATAGCTGTTTATTGTTGTATTTTAATTGCCGTCTCATTGTATATAGACCAAGTGCATTGGTAAACACTTTTAGGAAATTATTGAGTTATACAAATACCCTTTGCAATGGATACTAAATATGTATTAGCTATAAAGTTTAAAGTACTAAATGTCTATTAGTTACACAGTTTAGTTTATATATATAACTAAGATATATAAATAATGTATGATGTATTAGTTATAAAGATTAAAGTAAGAATAAACTAGATAGGTTAACATCCTTGGTTGTGTTGCTTTGAAATGTTTAGACAAAAATGAAAAATTGTGCTTAAAATATGAATACTTGATTTATTTAATATCTGTCTTGGGAATTAAAGAAAAATATTAATTCATAGGAATTATTATTGATATCTTGAATTTTTGTGATATGGAATCATAAGTTGAGTAAAGAAAGAAAGGGAAATTTTGAAGTTTTGAAAATGCTGCCCTGTTGATTCAAAAGAACATATAGTATAAATTTAAATAAGCAAGAGAACAGATTCTGCAGCTTCCATTATTTTCTACTCACTCTGGATTCTGCTACAATTAGTGATTTTCCATCTGCCTTTTGGAATTCCCATTGACATAGGTACTTTGAACTCAATGTCATCTCAACTGCACTTAAATAATTTTATTTTTTGTAAACATCAAGAAAACATGTTTGTTTCTTTAAGGAACCAAAATTTTACAGTGTTTGGTCCTGTTATAATATGTATTGATTGTGATATTTTTGAAAGTGGATGGTCTTTGAAGCTTGATATTAGTTTGCTTCTTAGCTCCACCACTTTCTTCATATATTAGAGGTCATTCTTGATGATATATTTTCTGTCTTCTCAAGTAGAATGTAAGTTCCAAGAAAGCAAAATAAATCAAAATAAAACTTTAGAAAATAAAATGCTGGCTCTCACACCACATCTAACAAATATTTATTAAATAAATGAATAAATAAAACTTAAGTCTTTTAAAAACTAGTAAGGAGAAATATGCAGTGGAATATGAGATTGTTAATATGGAAAATTTCTCATTTTCTCCCTAAAATTAAAAAGTGTATCTGATTTTTCCTCCTTAATATTTTCAGTTATAAATGTTAACATAGCAATCTAATATACAGTAATGTACTGTCTGTGTAAAATGTGATAGTTTGGACATGAGAAATCTCATGGATTCAGGATTTTGACTTCTGTAGACTCATGAAATGTCATTCTATTAATAGTATAACCAGCACCAAGTAGTTTATTAAAGTGTTAATAATACTTTTATGTTTTTTATGTTATAACTACTGAGCATTCAAGCAAGTCAAAGAACTATAAAGAAAGTCTTCCTTATCTTTCATTATTTATACTGTGGAATCATGCATAAATGTGTGAAACTGTGTGACAAATATTTTGTTTATGAGGTGTAGAGAAAGAAAAAGTAAAACGTTCCACTGAATTTCCTTCTTTTACTATGCCATTTTATAAATGATCCTCTTTTAGTTAGCTAGGAGTTACACGAACCCAATTGGCCCAAACCAGATTAGAAACACATTAAAGCTGATATTTTAGTGATAGGAACATAGTCTGAAGCCATTCAAGAACAGAAAGGGTGCTTGGTTCATATCCCAAGTGATTATGTTATTGCACTATGAATTATTAAAAAAATCTTCTTCTTACTGCTGATTTGGAATTAAGTATCACAAAATACTTTTTATATATACCTTATCACTTTCTGGACTCACAAGTCTATTCCATTGCTTGGTCTATTAATCTTAGTGCCAGAATAAAATAATTTTAATTATTATATCTTTGTAATATTTTATATTTTGTGAAACAAGTTTCTTTTGATTTCACTTTTTTTTGTCAAAAAATGATTGTATTCAAAGGTTTAATCTTCCTGCTGAACCTAAAATTATTTTCGAGTTTCACAAAATAGGTGCTTATTATTATAATATAATCATATTTCCTTATAGATGAGATGATTTTGCACAGAATTGACATCTTATTAATGTTGGCTTTCTCATTAGGGACCACAATATATTTTTTCAATGAATCAGTTCTTATTTTGTATCTGTAAAGGAAGTTGTGTAGCTTTGTTTATATCCATGATTCAAGGTACTTGATAATTTTTATGGTAATGTGTATTAGAATTATTATTTTTATGAATTGGGTCTTGCTTTTGATTGCATTTTATGCAAGATAATTAGATATATAGAAAACATATACATTTTGCACATTTATGTTATAACTACTCATTTTACTTTTATGTTAAAGGGCATGACCATTTTAAGTGGACTCTCCTGAGGGTTAAAGTAGCTAATGTTACCATCTTCAAGTCACAAATATATTGTCATTTTTTTCTAAATTATAAGTCTTACTTTCTTTTCATGATTCGTTGTATTGTCTAGAAACTACTGTTATGAATTATGGTGATGATAGCATATTTAAATATAATTTTTTATTTCACTGATATGTTTTGATTTCAAAACAATTCTTAAACAAATTAAGAATATTTATTTTGCTTATAGATTTTGTAATTGATCCTATTAACATGGAACATTATATTAATATAATTTTTCATATTACTGAGCCATCCTTTGATATCCTTTTTCTTATGGCCCCTTTCCATATAATGGATGTTACAGCCTCCCACACCCTACCATGGTTCGCTTTTATCACTAATATTTGGGTAAAATGTTCTTTTATTTCCAATTAGAAGTTGGTCCATATTTGAGTATGGTCTCCTAGCTCTCAAACAGTATTTTGAACTTCTGTGGCTGCTTTTTTCTTCTTCTCTTTGTAAGACACTAAGCAAGAAATACAATTTTTTTTTTTTACTAACTCAAAATATACCCAACAAGTGATGTTGAGCATACCATTTGCCAAACATTTCAAATTAAAAATCAGAAATGACCTGCCATAATGAACTTTTCAATAATTATATATCTCCTTAGGCTGTGTATGATCATTTGGGTAACACTTATTTCCTATTACTATATTTTCATAGTTCAAATTACTTTTGTGAGTTGCTACCAAGTCACCAGGTGACAAATCCTAAGTACAGTTATAGTAATATGCAGAAATATTTAGCTTTTAATTTATTTTACTCTTTTCTCTCTGGAATACTGCAGGGTCCTTAATTTTCAGACCAATAGTCAAAGTGTCTTCCTAAAATTTTTGCCCCTCCTTCTCTCCCCACCTAGGCCAAGAACATATGAGACAAAATAACAATTTTAATACAGTTTCCCAAACTTCCCATCTGTACTGCCTGAATAAACCTAGTTGGTTCCATAGAAATGGGCATGTTTTGCTAATAATTCTGCATTGGCCTTTTTAAAGAAGTGAACTCACAAGTAAGATTAGAAGATAGCTTTTCAAATTCTAAGTTTAAAATAATAAGTAAGATACATGCTGGCTTCATAAAATAACATTTGAATATTTACACTGTTCCCTATGAGCTTGAAAGGTTTATATTAAATAAGAATTTTCTATTTCTTACATGTTAATTGAAGTTAATTCTTCAAGATATGAGGATATGACAATTTTTTGTTTAATATTCCTTAGCAAAATTCTATAATTATGGTTATTTAATTGGCATCTGGCTCTTATTCTGTTTTATTTTTTCCCAAATACCTTTTTTTTATTATAAGTTTTGTTGGTGTTATTATAGGAGATTGATTACCTTCCAATTATATATCTTCTTATTTCTAATTAGATTAGACAATTCTACTTTTATAATCTCCAATATTTTCTATCCATTATTTTATAATACAACTTTTTGATCCTTATTTTAAAATTTAAATTCTTCTCCATTTAGTTAGATTATATCTTAGAGAATTCCACACATAAATACACCCCCAACAATGAGAAGACAGATTAATTTATTCTTTTCAACTGGACATATTTTTCATGTATTCTGTCATCTTTCATGTGATTAAAAATGATGTAACATTATATGCAAATTAAGATATAAACATATTTCAATGATAACTATAAATATTTTTAATAAATAATAAGTGCATTTATTTGTATATTAAACAATATATAAGGCAATTTATAACTAACTACACACTCAGAGCATATTACCTGAAATTCCCTACAACCTTACCTATGGCAATCACAGTGACATCTTATTTTTGAAATATTTTTGGAGATCATCTTTTGCATGCTTCTTGTGATGATACAGGTCTAATGATATTAAGAAACACCTTTCACAATAACATTGGCATATCAATTATATTTGAGAGAAATAGGGAAAAATAGATGTGCTCAAAATTCATTCTATTCATTATTAACTGTTTCTTTTCAGCAATATGATTTTTACAATTGCCTTTTATCCCACCCACCAAGTGTCAAGTTTTAACTTACTGTCTATAACAAAAAAAGTATGTTGCTTTGAAATATGAGCTATCAGATGTCTACAAATGAATAGCTATCTAATGTTAAGTATAGTTGTATGTGCTATATGAATAATCTCTTGAGATTCCCTGGAGATTATCAATATTTGATTTCTTGTCAACTGAAATATGAAATATAGGATGTGCTTATGTATTGGATATTCAAAGTTTTCATAGTTTGCATGTGTAATTGAGAGTAGGATTTGGACTACTTTTAATACAGAAAAGCATTTTCTCAATTACATAGTGATCCAGTGTAAAAAGACTTATAAAAAAGCCTTCTAGGCACAAATTGTTAAAACCTGTTTGGTCAGCAAAGCTGTTATGCAGTTTTGTTTTGTGAAAATGAATTCTGCTGAAAAAATATCTTGTGCTTTCCTGTTTCAGAGTTGCCTGAAATTATGGCACTGCCAGAATTGCATTAACCATGGATTCTTCTGAGTCCTATTTTTAGATGTAATTGAGAATACTGATGGAATTATTTTTTTGAAGAGCGTTTAATGTAAATAGAGTCTAAAATTACAACATTGCTAAAGATTTGGCCAGAGAAATTATTTTATTGACTTAATGACATCTTCAACAAATTAAACTTAGGTTCCAAGTGAATGTACTGCAGAGCAAGAATATTCAATATGGTACGTATTAAATGTTGGTGCCTGCATTATTTCCATGGCAATTCTTTTCTCTTATTGTTAATTTCACATGAGAACTTCTATTATTTTTTTCTTCAAAATATTTTGCAAACTTCTCCAATGTCTTGGTTTGAATAAGTAATAAAAATATATGAAAGAACTTATTTAGTTAACCTTAACTCCTTTGCCCTTATACCAGCCTCTGCGTACCAAGAAACACTTTCAGATGCATTGAAAAGCCAAATGAAAGGAATAGTCATGAGCATTTGGATTCGAAGACAGGAAAGAAACTTGTTCTAAATGAGTTGTCTAGATAGCTCTGTCTTGGGAACAACTACAGGAGGTGTTGCTGGGTCAGGGAACTCAGTTAAAAGACATGTGACTGCCTGTTTAAAGTATAATGCAAAAAGGATTAGGAAGCAGGAAATAAAATCCTAGTTATTTTACCTATAAAATGGGATTTATGCTATTTCCTTTATCGTAACAATGTTGTCATGTGCCAAATAGTATATGTGAAAGTACTTTGTAAATACTTGCAAAATAATATATATTAGTAAAATAATATATACTATTAAAAGTAAATAGTTATTTTTTCTTATTGCTTGATATATGCCAAGCACCTTTACATATAATACCATTTAATTATTATAATAACCCTATGATGGGTAAATTCTTATTATTATGTTGATACTGAGGAAAAGAAGCTTAAGAGTGGTTAGGTAACTGGCCCAAGCTCACACCACCAGAGATGGTAGAGCTGGGATTTGAAAGCAGGTACATACATTATGCCAGACTGTGTCTATTGTAGAAGTACCAGGTATTTCTTAAATTGCAGTAAATAGGGAAAGTAGACCTATTATATCTCTACATTTTATTGTAAATCTAAATATTCTGTGCTTAAGTATTTTTTTTTCAGTGCACCTGTCAGAATATTTTTAAACATTATGTAAATTTGAGAAAGCTTAAACATGCTTAGTAATATTGTGGGGACATTCCTGTCATAGTCTCAAATATGGACAGGGCATAAAAGGATAAATAGAATAAGAAAAGGAAGAGGAAGAGTAGAATTGCTGAAAGAACATGGTGAAAAGAAAGGTTGTTGGCTTAGACACTAGAGTCAGGGATGAGCAATAAATTTCAAAGAAAAGCAAATGTTTCCAGGTAACATATGAGTTCATTAAAAGGAAGACATTCCAATTGACTAGGATATTCCCCAGTGAACTATCTCTGGAAGTAAAGCACCAGAAACATACTGTGCCTATTAACAACATGATCCACTGCGCTTAACAAGGCTTAATACAATAAGAATAATAATACTGCTTTATAGTTCATAAGGCTTTACAATTTTACTTGTCATTTATACAAATCTTATCTCATTAAATTCATTCTCAAATTTTACTAGGAGCCTGGTTATTTTAAAAAGAACCTAAGGCTTAAGGTAAAGTATCATATTTCTACTGGACAATCACTACACACTCGGTACCTGTCCTCATCTCATTTAAGATTTACAGCAACCCCAAAGGTAGATATTATCATTCCACTATTACTCTTGAGACTCAAAGACCTTTAATAGAATACAAGAGAAAAAACTAAGATATTTCAGAACTGATACTTGAATCTATTAAATCACTTATCTTTCTAGAAGTAAAATATTGAATTATTCAGATAAGGTTGTTTATTGCCTATATATCTCAGCCTCACCAAAATCACATTATGAAGCTATTATTAAGTGATTAGAGTACAAGTATAACCTAAGTGGTCCAATGAGAATTATTGTTTTTGGTTAAACTAGAGTTACAGAAAGCTTAAATTACTTGCTGCAGCCTGTTGTGCTTTTCACATCTGAGTCTTTGGTGTTGAGTTTGCATCTATGTACAATTAGCTGTAGAGCCAGACTGCCTGGTTGTAGAAATTGAAAGTTCTCCTCTGAGTGTGTGACTTTGGGAAAGTTATCAAGTATATATTTTCTTCAGCTTCCACATCTGTAAAATGGTCAGAAAAAAGAACCATTCTGGCTTAATAGGATTTTGTGAGGATTAAATGACTTAGTATGGACAATCCTCCCGCTAAAATGGTGTCTGGTACATTTGAGCTTAATAAAAGATAGTTGTCATTATAGCGATTATTATAATATTATTATTATCTAAGGACAATATTCCCTGTAAGGTTGATTTTCTAATATTAACTATAGCCCTAATAACATTGTTCACATATTTAATAAAAAATGTTAAGTAAAATTATAAAATGCTATAAAATGTAAAATAGTTTTATTATTTTTTATGGCATCAAGGTTTGTTAAATTCCATAGTCCCTGGTATTAATAAGCACAATAAATTTTTTTATATTTCACTTTCACAGACTCACTGAAGAATTGCATTTATTTGGAATTCTTTTCTTTTAATTAACTCATATGCTTCCCAAAAACTTTTTCTCTTTGGTCATTATTGCTACTTCTTGATAACTTATCATTAGCCAACATACCAACCAGTGATGATGATGATGATGGTGGTGAATAAGAAAATGTTGAAGATGATAATGATGATCATAAGGATGATAGCAATAATAGAAGTCTTATAATGTGCCAGGCACAAGGAAATTTTTATTAATATTTCAAGAGGGACAAAACAGACAATCTTGACTTACAAATAGTATCTATTTTACTGGTAAAAATATGTTTCAAGTTGAATATTTGTGGTCTATTTTTCTCATGTATTAAATGATGGTGTTTGATTTCCAAATTTCTTTTCCCCCTAATGTTTAGTTGAGAAACCAAAATTCACATATATAAGTCTGGAGAAAAAAATGCAAAGAAATCCTTTTTGTTCTTTCTGGTTCTCCTTTTCTGTATTTAGGCTGAAGACATCCTGTTTCAATTTATTACACTGGGGCACTTTCCTAAAATGTGTTCAATTGCACTCAAAACTCAAGCAATTCTCTCAGCATATGATAGAGACATAATATCAGATTAGAAAGAAATTTCAAATTTCCTCAAACTTAAACTTTTATTGAAAAAGTCCAGGATTTATGATAAATCATGGTTATCTTACGATTCAGAAATTTCTGAACATGCCTGAAAGACTGGTGTTTCAGACTTAGAAGACATCCATTTGAATGAGAACCCAAGACACCTCCTAGGAGAGTATGTGTGTGTGCATGGCATGGGTGACGGCAGTGGTGGAGAAAACATTCTAAGGCAAAGGAGAGTGAAAGAACCCAAGCGCAGTCCAAGTTTACTGAGGAAGGACTAAAAGAGAGGGGAAGATCTGCATAATGAAAGATGTCTTTCACTCATATTCTTTTCCCATTATGTCTCTGTGAATCCTACCCTGAGAGAGGAGCCTTACAGGAAATGCAAATCAAATTGAGAAAACTATGTCACTATGTGATATCATTATATATGCATGTCACATTAACTTGCAGATAATCAACAGGGAGCTTATTCACACAGGGTAAAGCAATGGAATGATGCATGGTCATAAAACACAGGTAGACCTCAGGAGGGACTGAAACCAGGAATTAAACAGTGAAGAATGGAGTTTATTATTTCATTATTCCTGGCGATGCCTTGTCTCTTATATCTTGCATTTCTCTAAGTGCCTTTCATTATTTTCTCACTCTCTGTAGACATTTTATTTTAATGTCTTTGTGAATATTATTAAATGGTAACTCCAGCCCTAGCTTTACATAATAGATTCCACACCTGACTAACAGAGAGGTTTTCCCTGATCAGTCGGTGTAAATAAAGTCTGTCTTCTCTACCTTCTTACCTTGCTTTATTTGTCTTCATAATTATACTGTTATCTCACCTTTACTTTTTCTCTCACCCTCACCAGATTAGAAGCTCAAAGAGAGCATATACTTTATCTGTTTTGCTCCTTATTGTCTAGTACAGTGCCTCTCAAGGATTAAACATCTAGTACATATATATTGAATGGGTAAATTAACACTGGACAAATTTTAGAATCCAAAGACATACACACAAAAATAACTGACTTACAAACTAACTAAATACATATGTAATAGGTAAGTTTGTGTTTGTGTGTGTGTGTGGGAGAGAGAGAGAGAAAGAGAGGGAGAGAACATTTAAGAGGCTCCAAAAACCATGTCTGGAAGTAGGTATTGCTAACGGGGGAACAACAGCCTACATGCCTGTTCTCCTTTTGCTTTCAGACTCAAAGGGGTCATTGTCATAGACATTAGTCACCCTGCTTTCTGTAACCTAACATTCTTTCTACTCTCACTTACTCCATTTCCCATAAGAATATTCAGGAAAAATATTCAGGGGAAGTGAGGTGGTGCTCAGCAAAACCCAACCTTGCCCCAGTGATTTATATAAAGATATATGATTTATACAGAGATATAGGTATAGATAGATAGACTTATATAGATATCAATAATATAATTTTATATCTATTTATATAATTTACTGATTGCTTATCATATATCAGATAGTAACCATAGTACTTTATATATATATATATAAATTTTATGATACAGATGTTCTTATTACCAACCCCATTTTAGAAATGAAGAAACAGACTTAGAAGGGTTTGTTACATTGGTATTATCCAATTTAAAATTGGTAGCTAGAGGATTTTCATTTGGGTACTTGGATTCTAAAGCTTATGCTCTTAGCTAGGATTCCATACTACCACATTATATAGTTAATTTTAGGCGGTTGGTTAAGTCCCAATTGACACATTTAGAGTTTTACAATTTCATGGACCTTAATTTTATACCCCATCCTCCATCCCACATAAAATTATCACATATCTATTAAAATCTCATCTAAATTTCAATTTTGAATAGGCACTTGTTTTTACCCTTGATCTTAGCCAAAAGGCCAGGAAGTGTTATATAGGCATTAGTTTTTAACTCAAACTACAATGCTACACTCTGATTCCCTACTTCCATCAAAATAAACACAATGATCTAGTTTGTTGTATTTCTATCTTCCTCCTAAATAAAGGACTCTGCCCTGTCCTAAATTGAGCAGAGTAAAATTTCTTAATTTTCTTATAAAATAATTCATGCTATTGCCCTCACCTTTGCTTGTTTTTTCCTGAGTTTTACTGCTTTACCATGAATTTATGAAATATAATTTTTATAAGCTGCTTACTATGAAGTATATTTTTTATTCACCTGATTGAATCCTTTGTAACTTTAAGAGCAGTACAATAATAATATAATCTTTTTAAAGTCCTTTTTTTCCCCCTTCATTGTTCCTCTTATTTTCTTGTTTATTTTGTAAAATTATTGACTCCTAAAATGGTTTCTTTACACCCTTGCTCATTTTTATTAGAGCGCTTGAGACACTAAGACACCAGAATGTGGAATTGGGCAAAGCCATGTTTAAATTTTTGGTACCACTAATTGTTAACTGAACGAACCCCTTAATCTCCCAAAATGACAATAATAATACATTCTTCAGGGTTGTTATATAAATAAAATAAGATAATATATTTAAACATGCCTTCTTCTCTTCAAATCCCCCAGAATTGCATCTTATAATTCTCTGTGATACAGAGCCTTCCTGACTCTGCAGATCAGCACATTTTCTCACACGCCCCATTTCCATCACAGTGTTTGGTATTTCCTGCCTTGGGTGGCCTATTACTTGTAGATTTAGAGAAAAACAGTGTTCTCTAAGTGGCAAAATAGTCCATAATAGGTGGGCATTATGTATGCACACGTGTGTGTGTGTGTATGAGTAGTTCTCAGTTTCAATATTCATTACCTAATGGTTCTAAGAGTGTCTCAGCAAGTAGAATATGACTGAAGAGTGTGTGATACAAGTACGTACTACAGAGACAGAGAGATTACGACTGGGCTAGGGGAGCGAGACAGACTGTTTTCAATTCACGATTCTTCTTTTACTGATTGTGTCATCTTGAGCAAGTTACTTAATCTCTCTATGACTCAGTGTTTTCATACATAAAAATACAATAAAATGTCTGCCTCATAGAGTTTATTGCAAATAGTGAATGAATAAATCCATGTAGAAGGCTCAATCAGTATTAGCTATTATACTTATAAGCAAGTATATTTCTTCCACAGCCCTTTGGGTATTCTGTCTGGATATGGGTACTGGTGATGTCCTGAAATCACCTTCTTGGTGACATTGCAGTTGTTACAGTTTGGATTTGTTCACAAGGGATATAAGGATGTCAGTGTAGTCCAGTGATAAATATAAGAAATTCAAGAGTCAGACTGCCTTGATTTGCTCCAGCACCTACTAACTGAGCAATCTTTGGCAACTTGCCTCTCTGAGCCTTGACTTTTTTTCATGAGTAAATTGAGCATATCTATCTCACAGGGCTGATGATCAAATGAGAGAATACATACAAAGTACTCAGTGCAGTGCCTACTGAACAGAATTCTATACCCCGGTAAATGTTAGTCATTGCTTCTGCTGCTATTGTTGTAATAATAATTTTTTAACAAAACACTTTATTGTGAAATATAATAATTACAATTATTATTGGAAGAGATTAGCATTTGGATTGTGAAATAAGTAAAGCAGATGACCCTCCACAATGTGAGGAAGCCCAAATAGACATAAAAAAGGCAGAGATGACAGCTCGTTGTTTTAATTTGCATTTCTCTGATGATTAGTTATTTGGAGTATTTTTTCATACACCTGTTGGCCATTTGCATATCTTTTTCTAAAAATGCCTATTCAGATCCTTTGCCCATTTTTCACTTGGGTTATTTTCTTAATATTGCCTTGTTTAAGTTCCTTATACATTTTGGATATTAACCCTGTATTAGATGTTGAACTCACAGAAGTAGAAAGCAGAATGATGGTTATCAGGGGCTGGGCATGTGCAGGTTTGGGAGATGTTGGTCAAAGGATACAAAATTTCAGGTACATAAGAGAAATAAGGTCATGAGATCTATTGTGCAAGATGGTGACTATAATTAATAACAATATATTATATACTTCAAAATTGCTAAGAGTATATTTCAAGTGTTCTCACCACAAAAAAGATAAATATGTGAGGTAGTGTATATATTAATTAACTCTATTTAGTCATTCTACAATGTATACATATTTCAGAACACATTATACACAATAAATATATATAAATTGTATTTGTCAAGTTTTTAAAAAGGTAGAGAAAGTGAGAATTTGCTTTCACTCTTTGAGCTGAGACTCCATCCTTTCCTGCCTTCAGACATCAGCATCCCTGATTCTTGGGCCTTCAGACTCAGATCAGAGCTTAGACCATTATACAACCCTCACCCTAGGCCGTTGGACTCAGACTGACTTATACCACTGGCTTTCCTCGTTCTCCAGCTTGCAGTGGGAAGATTGTGGGATTTCTTGGTCTCCATAATATTAATTAATTTGTATTGGTTCTGTCACTCTGGAGAACCCTTACTAAAACACAGGGCATAACCATGCATAATAAAATGAATAGGTGTAGCTGTGTTCTGATAAATCTTTATTTACAAAGACTAGCAGCTGGACAATTTGGCCCACTCACTGTAGTTTGGTGAACCTCATTAAGAAGTAAGTCTATTAGAGAAATATAATAGTGAGATAGCTATGTAGTCTTAGTGCACATTTGATTTTAGAAATCAGTAATTTAAATAAGTCAAACAAGTTGTGTGATTTTTGTCTCTTAACATTTTTCAAATATTCCGGTAGAGAAATAAATAAAGCAAAAGGAAGATATCACACACTATTAGTGATGAATCACCAATAAGCTACAGTATAAACTAGAAAGAAGACTGCAATA
Organism: Cheirogaleus medius; assembly: GCA_008086735.1. Classification (NCBI taxonomy): domain Eukaryota; kingdom Metazoa; phylum Chordata; class Mammalia; order Primates; family Cheirogaleidae; genus Cheirogaleus; species Cheirogaleus medius. The sequence continues at coordinate 21,309,596 of VBSM01003204.1, forward strand.
ATAAGTTGAGTGCATTGAAGGAGAGGTGGTCATAATAGCATGACTAGAAAAGGAGAAAGCCAGTTGGGTCTTGGGTCTGATAAGAAGGGTGGTGGTAGTCATGGAAAGAGGCTTTTAATGGAGTCCAAGACTTCTGCCATTGAGATGCTTGGTCAAATTATTTGCAAGGATATAATGCACTAATTAGGGACTGGGATACTGGAAATCTAGATTTGAGAGTAAGTGATGGCTAATTTATGGTATGACCATGGGAATAACTGGCTGAGGTGAAGAGTGCAAAATACCGTTGGAGATAAAGATAAAAGTAACGAGGAATCTGGATGTTTCATCTTTGAGGTGTGTAAATATATAAGTTTCTAAGACTGGAATTGGAATAGAGAGGAAGTTAATAAGCCAGAACCTGAGATCTATAAAAGGGAAGAGCTGTGGTGTGGTGCTGGTAGATAAGAACAGTTAGGTTAATAAGAGGGATGTGTTGTTCTGTTGAATGACATGAGTTTAAAATAAGCAGTGATCATTTTGAAAACTGGGTAATACCCTAAGGGGAGAAGTCATTAAAATGTGGAGCTCTACTAGTTTATTTTCTTCATTTCAGGGATCATGAGCCATCTATTTGTTCCTATATTAGGCTGCTCTCCACATGTTTAAACAGATGTTATACATATACATATATGTGTGTGTAGATATCTCTATATATGTGCATATATAAAAGTAATTTTTAATCTAGTGTTTATGATTTTATTGGAAGATGTGTTTGTCTTATGAAAGCCATTTTAATATAAGGGATAAAATCCATATAACCTTTTTAGTTGTTCTTTATCATAAAAAGTTTTCAAAATATTTTTCCATATCTAATGTAGTATTATCTATCTCCTTTCACAAAATTATCTATGATAATTGTGGAATTGGCAGTCATCTTGGGGCCTTTTAACTCTGGGTCATTTATATGGACACTTTGTCATTACTCTTATTTTTAATTTTATTTTTTTATTCTCTAGAAGGGCATTCAAGGGATTAATGATTATTTAATTGCTTTTGTTTGCTATTGTTGTTGACATACACCTTACCTATACCAAAGTTTAATCTATTAATAATGTTCAACTTCTAAATTTAGAAAAACCACATGTATGTAATCTACTCCCCCTGTCCCCTCCCATGCTCATTTGCAGGTATTTTTTCCTTAAGGACAATCATGTATTTTAATCAGACTTATAAGTCAAATATCCTGACCAGTCCCTTGTCATGGTGAAGATTATGAAATTCACACCATGCTATTTAGGGATGCGGTCATAGAATTTTGGAATTGGAACTAAGGTAAACTAGGTTTTTAATTTCCAAACTAGAAATATGTACAGGTCATGGTTACAGTCTGATGAAGAAATTTTTGGTGAGGGAATTAAACTTGGCCCAGTAGAGAAGTTGGGCCAAATGAGAGACAAATTTATAAAATAGTGATTGCATTTCACCCTGATTTTATTCTTTGTTGTTTTTGAGACAGAGACTCACTCTGTTGCCTGGGCTAGAGTGCCGTGGCATCAGCCTAGCTCACAGCAACCTCAAACTCCTGGGCTCAGGCGATCCTCCTGCCTCAGCCTCCCAAGTAGCTGGGACTACAGGCATGCGCCACTATGCCCGGCTAATTTTTTCTATATATTTTAAGTTGTCCAGATAATTTCTTTCTACTTTTTTTAAGTAGAGACTGAGTCTCGCTCTTGCTCAGGCTGGTCTTGAACTCCTGAGCTCAAACGATCCGCCCACCTCGGCCTCCCAGAGTGCTAGGATTACAGGCATGAGCAGTCAGCCGTACCCTGATTTTATAAGTCATTTAAGCTCCTCTATTCCTTTCCAAATTTTATGTTTCTTTGTGTTGGCTAAACTGGAGTAAATTGGGTTTCTGTGCCCTGTAATAAAAAGAGAGCCCTGGACCTTATCTTTATATATCTCATTTATCCTTTTAAAACCACCCATACCATAGGCATTCATTATTCCCAATATCCAACTGGGAAAGCCAAGAATGAAGAAAGGCCAATGACAACCTCATTGTCAGTTGAAGAATAAGACACCATGGAGTTTTACTTTGATGTAAATGCTTAGGCAAAGAATAAAATATAGAGCAAAAAATCAACAGTTCACATAATTGTATTTCTACTTTCTATTCTTTCTGGCTAGCAAATTGGTTACTTTGTGTTGTTTCTAACACACTAATTAGCATAAACCCTAATTATTTTAAGAGTGTAGCTCTTCCATTGCTGTGCTTAATTAAAGATAATGATTTATTGAAATCGTGACAGCTTATCCCTGCCCTGATTTAATTCCAAATGGCAGAGTATACTAGATTGCAACTATTTTTTCAGCTACCTAAGGGTAGTGGTTAATTTTACTGCCTTGACCAGTACTTTGATTGCTGTTGCTTTAATAAAGCTTCTCCTATACCTAAATCAACTATTACATACTCAAGAATTGAACATTTTATGCTTAACACTGTGGCTATATTTTCATATAACTACTTCAGTAGAGAAGTAGAGACATATGTATTAACAACTCTCACAGTTAAACAACTCCATAAATAACTGTAGAAATTACATAGACTAATGGACATTTTATGTGCTCAAAATTGGCTACTGTTGCACTCCAGCATCCTTTTCACTTTTCAGCATAGGGAGCTGTGAGGTGGTAACAAACAAATGTACCTTCAAATCTAAATCACCGAAATAAAACTCTGAGCTTAACAACCTCAGGGACACTCAACTGATGTGTCTCTAAACATCTAGCATAGTGAACACTTGAATAGACATTGAATCCATCAGGACAGATTATGCTTTAGTAATTAACAACCCAAAATTCTCAATGGCTTAAAATAATAAGGATTTATTTTTTTGCCCATGCTACAAGAGTGATACCATATTATACATCAGAATAACAAAATACCACATTGTAATATAATACCACGGGTTGAAAAGGAAAGGGAAACCACGCATGCTACTCTCAGGAATGTAGACTATTACAACTGCCCTGCAAAGCAGTCTGGCATTATTTATTGAAATTAAGTGCATGTTTGCTGTATGGTTCAGCAATTCCACTGCTAGGTATATATCCCAGAGAAAGTCTCCCAAGGCTTATAAGAATGCACACATAATTTTGAGTAATAGAAAAGGAAGGATATTTATAGCATAATACTATTTATATAATTTAAAGCATTTACCCCACGAATACACTATATATTTTATAATACTACATGTATATTTATGTACCTTTATAAAAATAGTACAGTTCTCATAGGACAGTAGGAAATAGGAGTGGTGATGAAAGGACATGAGAAAATTTAAGCACAAATATAAAATGTCCTGTGCTGGACTAATGATTTTTAAAAGTGCTATGAAATGAGGGATATAATTTACTAAATTCCTTGACTTGACAACAAAACCAAGTTTTAAAAAAGGTGGGGAGAGGGTGTCAAAATAATCTCTAAGGACATTTATTTTTGTCTTAACCATTTTGGGCTCATTGTGGCCAAAGTCTTTGGTAGTTCTTTATTTCTGCATATGGTCATAACTAGTCAATAGATTTTTATACACCCAGGGCATTCATCTATTCATTTAATAATTAGCAATTTAATTCTTTTTTCTACTAGTCATCAGGATACAAAAATCAATAAAACAGCAGTTTTCCCCTTGTCATGCAGAGCTAAAATAACACATGGGAAAATTAGAAAATATAATAATAATAGGTTAACAAACCAAAATGTGATGTAATAAATGATAAAATATCTGATTTGGGTGTTTTAGAGATAAGTACAGAAATTGGAATTTTGGAAATTAAGTTCATGGTTGTAGTGGAGATGTATGTACATTCAAGTACATACCTCCCACCTTTATTTTTTCTGATTTAGCCACTTTTCCATCCATCCATTTATAAATGGTTTATTATATAATACTTGTGGTTTTTGTCATAATACCATTATTTGTGGAAAGCAAGTGAGTACATATAGTTTTTTATAACTAATGTAATCAAATGCAGACATTGTAGTCTATGTGCTTCTTGCAGTTTTCTTTACCTACACATACCCACCATACACAACACATACACACACACTTTCTAAATGCATTACTTAGTATTTTTAATGTAATATTTTTTGAGTATTTTCATATCATAAATTAACCTCTATAGTATTGTTTTTGTGGTATAATTTACAGACATTATGATTTCCAATGACTTTTTTGGGGATACCTGCAGATTTTTAAACCATTTCATTATGTTAACAAATATAAATATATATGTATGTATTATTAATGTAACTAGCACCCCAATCAAGATAAAGAACTTTCCATCTCCCCAGAAAGTTGCCTTCTACCACTTAGCAACCACTTTCTCCAACTTGCCTATCTGCTCCCCTGTCTTGGACAAACACTGATCTGATTTTTATCACTACAGATTACTTTTGTCTGTTCTAGAAGTTTATACAAATAGAACTGTAGAGTATTCTTTTGTGTGCAGCTTTTTTCACTTATTATGATGTCTAAGAGTTTCATCATGGTGCTGCATATATTAATATTGGCAGTTCATTTTCTAATTGTTGAGTAATATTTCACTATATAAATATATCACAATTTGTATTCCATTTGGGTTGTTTCCAGTTTGGGGGCTATTATGAATGAAGTTGCTATGTACATTTGGGATAGTCTTTTATGAACATATACAACATTATTATAATAGTTGGATTTTATTCCATTATATCAATATACCTAAAATATTTATTTGTCCTATTATAGTCTCCTATCAAAACCAATTGTGGTACAGATTAACATGTTTTTATCTAAATATTTGCATATATACATACTTGATTTTCTGATGAAAATAAATTTTGAGAATTTTAATTGTTTGGTCAAGAATTTTGTTATATCTTGATTTAAAATTATTGTAGAAATTAAAAATTTTGCCTTTATTTTTCTACATGTAGAAAGTAATTGAATAGTATAATTCCTTTTTTTTAATTTCCATTCTGCTAGAGAGAATGGTTTATGTCTGTATAGCATACTGGAAACATTTCCCTAACTTTTGGGTACCTCTCTTCTACATTGGGTGCAGTCTACATGGATTGGTGAATATTTTAGGCCTAACTTCCCTTCAATTAAGGAAGCATGTAAATGCTATGAGTTAGATACATACTCTGCAGTTATTGTACCAGAAATTAGAGGCGAAACCTCACTCAGATCATTTCGGATGTAATACTAGCATCTCCATTGTCAACTGTCACTAATGTTAATTTTCCAAACATGGTGTTTGTCTTTAGCTGATGCAGCAAGAGTGTCTTCATGAGAACAGTTTTGTTGATAGATTTTTTCTTTGTTCATTACTGCTTAGACCTTCACATTCTCAGGTCTACCTACAATTTCTTGGAGCTGCAAAATATTATTTTAATGAATATAGTTTTTGTCTAAATAAACACCATACTACATTTCATTTGCATTAAACCTAAAACATCTACCGATAAATATAGTAAGCCTGAGCATATTTTCTTGGTTTTGTAAGTCAATTGTCTTTCCATTTCTTGTATTTTTTCTTAATTTTTAACTCAGCAATCCATTCTGTAACACGTGTAGAGAATATTTTCTCTGTGTCTGTTGACACTATAACTTGATCATCTGCTTAGTTAGAATATAAAATTCTATAAATTATTTACATACTTTATGTCAGATGGAAGATCATGCATGTTTCCCAAACCTCTTCTCTCTTTTCTCTATGTGCAATTTTCTCTATTCTCTTTTAGCCTTCTTATTTTCCTCCACTAGTTCATTCTTAAATGTAAAAAGAAAGTTTTAAAAGAAGACCTTTGTGGAAACAGACTAGTTTTTCCTTTCTTGCTCCAAGGTGCACAATTATCATTCTAGTTTCATATAACTATGCAGTCACCTGAGAGAACCACTTCCCATATAGCTCTCCACCAACGGATTATTGAAAGTGACTGATGTTTACATGAGTTTTAAAAACTATTCCATAAATTTCTGTTTTTCAGGCTCATAACAGTTTTGTGATATAGTTGAGGATAACATTATTATATTAATTTTGAAAATGATACCATAAAAATTTTTAAAGTAAATATCACTTGAAAATAAATATCAGGATTTTAGTTTTTCAAAATGTTGTATTTTTTTATTAAATTTCTTATATGATGATGTATAATTTTGATCTGCCCATTACATAGCCCTCTTGATTAAGTGGTATCTCACAGAATTCTTCATTGAACAGGTATTTTGTTTATTTTTTGTGATTAATGATTATTTTATAGAAAAACACTTTAGACTATACAAATATTTTTCATCAAGCTTTCAAGTTATTAATTTAATTTCATATAAGTATGGACTCATGCATTCCTATTTTATTCAATAACTTTTATTATCAATATTTACTGTGATACATAAGTTGGACAGTGGGACTTGTTTTAAGCTAGTTTATGTGTCCTTTTCATGTCTCTATTATTTTTTGAACACTTGTTTTTATTTCTGGCACAGCCTTAAATTCCAGGTTCATCTTGTAATTTAACATACATAGCCCTAAAAATAGCCATTTCTTTAATGAGCATTAGTTTCTTTTAGTGGAGAGTGGTAATTAGAAAGCAAGATCTTGCTATAAGAATTGCTTGTTCCTATTGAAATGTCACAGCTCCAAGGGTCCCTCAGTGAACAGAGCTAGGGTATTTATGTTTGTATGTATGTATGTTTACATGCATTTGTGTATAAATACACGTTTGCATCTATGTATTTGTCTATCTCTATCATCCATCTGCCTATGTAATACCATGAGTTCATACCTAAACTCCAATTGCAAATTCAATCATGCAAAGTTCATTTTTTATTTTCTCCCTTTCCACACATGTAACTCTTTTCTCTGATTCTCATTACACACACACTCAAATACATGAATTCAATACCTTTATATGAAACTGCTTCCCCCTCTTGGCTATCACTCCTCCACTCCCCCAGCGTAAACAAGTAGACATGCTCCTCAGCACACTTGGGTTTGAATACTTCCTAAGGAACAGTCCCCATATATAGACACCTGCTTTATACCACTCAAGTTAACATTCTTCCCGGGGCTTTCCCCTACATGGATGTACTCTTTACAGAGTTGGAATCTAATACCCTGCACCAGGTCAGTATCACATCCCACCCCCCACCACATGGAGATCTTTATTTTGCTTAGGCCATGATAATCTATTCTGGGCTAGCATGGCTCCCATGACCCTTCATATGGGAGCCTAACTTAGTAGTTATTGTATTAAATTATCCAGAAAGGAAAAGAGAGAGAGAAGAGGAAGAGGAAAAGAACAGATACTACATCTTCAAATTACAAATGACTTGATATGCTATAATATACAATGGTATACAATATTTAGATTAACAGTTTATTTGGGTTGCTGTAGTTTTGTCTCTGAAAATCACTGTATCTTAGAGGGTTAAATGAATTGTGCTTTAGAATTCTCATTTTTTGAGTTTGCAATAAGAGTGGATCCAATTATAGAGACTGCAGTTACGAAGTAAGTTTTGACCTGTGTCGTGAAATCCTCTGCAAAACAGGAACACAAGAATTAATAGCTATAATCATAAAGCAATTTTTAATGTTGCTGAGAAATTAAAATGTAAGTATTAATGTGGCACTCTGCATATTTCAAAGAAGAGCTATAAGATTAATTTAGAGTTATAATAATAAAATACTACATCCATGCTGAAATAATAAAAATATTGCTCTTAGATAATTTTAATAGAAGAGTAGAAATAACTCCTACATCTATTAGGAAACCAATATTGAAGAATAAACAAGATTAATGTTCTAAACTTATGGAGCTTTAAGCAAAAGGCTGACTGAGGATTGACAAGTGAAAGGTGCTTATCAATTCACAGCTGAGCATTTAGCAGGATCTAAATTCATTTCAAACTTGAAAATATTTTGTGTTCTTGTGTGATTTCAGATTTTTATATATTATTTTACATTGGTAGTTGTGTTAGCTAGTCCTTTAGGAAACAGATGCTGAGAAAGAGTTAGTAGTATAAGCAATTTATAGGGGAATAATACCCGTGAAAGATTAAAAAAGGAAGGAAGCAGAATTGAACAGGATAAACCTTCCACCTACTCTGACCCCTGTGAAAGCAGAAAGAGGTGAAGCAGGATTGAGCAGGGCTTCAGACCATGATACGGATCTGAAAGCATCAGATAACCCAGTGGGTGCAATGGGTCAAAAAGGGCCCATTAGAAAAATCTTTTATTGCCAAAGTTTGCACATCATCTCAGTACTTGGCTTTTGCCTGCCAAGGAAAAGTGTTTTCAGCTCATTAATTGAAGCTCATCCTGAAGGCACTGCAGTTGGGGCCAGTCGGCTAACTGCACTCTTTTCAACTAATCAGAAAGTTCTTTCTTGAAGGGAAATACAAGTGTTGCATCTCTATGGTTACCACAAGAGAATAATTTTATTTGAACAAAGATTTTTTAAAAATCAATTTATCAATGCAACAGTTTATTCCTCTAATCCACTCAGTGTCTATCTAATGCCAAGCATTCAAGACACTATGATGAATACAAAGTAGTTATTTCTCTCAAGGAGCTTAAAATAAGATAGTAGAAAAGAAAAAAAAGTAAAATGGCAATGAAAATAGAATATGACATGTTATAATAAGGAAATTCTGCAAGAACAAGAGTTAAGACCCTAACGAAGCCTGGAGGCACTGCTAAGGCATTCTACAGTTAGGTCCAGATAAACTGAAGTATAAAACAAGCAGAAAATATTATGTCCAAGAAGAAATAGGCTGAAAAACTAGGTGTAAAAGCCAGTAGTCTAGAGTAAATATTCTCTTTGAAAGTGGTTTAATATATTTAGAATGTTTCAGATCAGAAAGTTGTATTATAAAAAAATGGTGGTAAAATGACTTATCTAATCTAAATTAAAATTAAAATTAATTACCTAATCTAATTTAAAAGAGAATATATATAATTGAAGGGTAATCAATCATTTATAATAATACCAAACAAACTTATAGTAAAGTTCAAATACATAGAGCTCCTATAATATGTCAGGAACTATGCTCATCACTTAGGATAAAAATAGATAAAATATCTCTTCTTTTTTGAATAAATTATATGATATGTTGTATAATTGATAAATGAATTATTCATTTTAGCAGTTATAAGTGCTGTGGAAATAGGATGGAATCAGATACAGTGGATCAGAGGTTTGGGAAAATTATAATATCGAATAGGATGGTTAGAGTAGACATCATCAAGAAGGTGACATTTAAAGCAAATGAATTAGCCATACAAGTGTCCAGGGGAAGCACAGTGTGAACAGAAGAAAAAATCATTGTGAAGACTTTAAGTAGGTGTGAAGCCAAAGTGTCCAATCCTCTTTCCCCTTTTTATTATTCCACTTTTCATTCCTCAAAGGATTGGAGACAGACATAAATTTATAATCCTTTTACTTGGAATACAGGCAACCCCTGGGTTACAGACCACCCAATTTACCACATTTCCTACTTACAAATGGGCTCCTGAGGCTCCCCATAAGGAAAATTTATAATTAAATAATTAAATTAATAATTCAAGAACTAGTTTCTTTTGCATATGTAAACAAACCTATGTAGTGTAAGCAATTTGTTGGCGCCGCGTCTTTATGCTAGCAGCAAGTCTCATTGTTTATACAGTCACTTATGCACAGTATCACTTTTGTTTTAATGTTTTTACTCAATTTTGTGAGTCTATGTTTACCCTCACGACCATGCCTCCAAAGCAAAAGTCCACTGCAAGTCCAGGTGAACCTGCAACAAAAAGAAAGGTAATTATTAATACATGGAAATGAAAAAAAAAAGTAAGCATTGGGAGAAAGGCCATATGCCATCATTCATTGGGAAAGCATTAGGCTTGAGTTGTTCAACTATCAGAACAATTATAAAGGATGAAGTGAGAATAATGGAACATGTGAAAGGCAGTGCTCCATTGAAAGCATCAATTGTTACTAAACAGCATAGTGGACTAACTATTAAATGGAAAGGGTATTATCGATTTGATTAGAGGATCAAAATAAGCGTAACATTTCTGTTAACCTAAGAATTAAAAGAAAGAGCACAGTACTTTCTGTAACTTTTATTGTTACAATATAGGGATATTACTATTATTACTACTACAGTATTACACTGTATTACTATTACCACATATGACCCATTATAATATTGTTATTATTATTACCATACATGCATTGTTCATCAGGGGTCTGAGTTACATACAAACCCAACCTAAAGACATTCTCAGGAACATATCTTGTCCATTCCCCAGGGACTGCCTGTATATGAAAAGAGAAATATATGAGTTTGTATCCATGACTTGTAGAATTTTCATTCCATATATTTTCAGAGTATCTCTGTACTCTGAATCCTGATTTATAAATGGTGAATTATGTGTTGTGTTCTTTTTTTCATCTCTATGAAGGCATAATTGACAAAAATTGTACGTATGTGGGGTACACAACATGATATTTTGATACATGTTTACAATTTATTCTTTTAATGTCTCTAGAAGACTAGTGCACATGAAACTACCATAGAACTAAAATTTGCCATTCATTTAACAATGCTTTAAATGAAAATTGGATTTCTCTTAGAAACAATTTCCTATTGTGTTCTGATAGTTAAAGGATTAAATTTTGAAATTTGTGTGAGAGACTTAGCATTGCAGATTTGCTTCATGCTCACAACAACAAGCAGTGACCACTATCCTAAGTGAAGTATCTCAGGAATGGAAAAATAAACAACACATGTACCCTCTAACAATCTGGAGCTAATTGATGGGCACACATGGACACAGAAAGAAGTAAAAGACATTGGAAATCAAGAAGGAGTAAAAACATACCTAGAAGGTACAATGAACACTATTCAGGTGATGGGCACACTGATACCCCTAATTTAAGCATTATAAAAGCTATCTGTAAACAAAAACATTTGTATCCCCTTAATATTTTGAAATTTAAAAAAATTTAGAAAGCAATGGATCATATAATCAGACTTAGGAATTTACCTTTAAGCAGCCTGAAGCTAAATTCTTTCTATAATGCACAGACAAAAGGTCCCCAAGGTATTGTTTGAACACCTTTATTTTTTTACGAATTATATTATTTAAATTTTATCATATCATAGAGCAGATGTACTTGTCACTACTACTGTCAACTAGCATGGGGGTAAATAAGATCTATTTAATTTTAAGTTATAAAATTAAAACACAATTCCTGGTAAAATGTTTAACTAAAGTTTTTGATTCCTTCTATTTTCCAGTCACCAAGATGTTTGTACTATCAGCTGTAAATTTCGGCTTATGAATTGGACAGTAGTCTCAACTGCACACCATCTAAAATAAATATCTCAAAATTAATGAAAAATGGGTGGCACATTTCTCTAGTTTCCAGTGGTACAAGTTTCTCATTTTTTTTTTATTTCACTATGTCTATGGTTAATCCCCTTGATCTCTAAGTGTTGAGATATACAGCTCTGCTTGAAGCATCATCTTATCGTGAAGTCATACCTCCAAACATTTTTTAAAACAAGTATTCATTGAAAACAAGTTTTGTACAATTATGTGTTCTGGGAATTTTAATTATTATGTTTAACTCAAACATCAATCAAAATACATAATTGCAAACTTTAGAGATCTACTCTAGCTGGGATTAGCATAATAATAATTAATTTTAAGATTTTTGATGGCTTACAATCTATCCAGCAATACCAAAATCAGATTTGAGTGTGTATAGCCAGGGACAAATCTAGTTCACATCAGCCCTTTTGCAGCATGGATAGCACTGCTTCTTGTCATTGATACAACTGGAAATACAGATGAAGAGCCTGTGACCCTATACCTAGTACCTCTTTTCATTGCTACCTAGAGAATCAGATGTTTGCTCTTCTTAGAACTTTTGCCAGGATATAGAATCTACAAAGCCTCTCTTCCTAGGTTGCTCTCTACCTACTCTAAGAATTTCATCTGATTGGGGTAACTAAGGTTACATGTTGGCTCCTACTTTTTAGAGGTAAGATTCACAATATGATGAATTCCCTTCACACATGAAGGCTGTGTAAAAGATGCTGAGCAGCTACAATATGTAACAAATATCCATTAAACCATTAAATGGGCATTGATGTCCCAATATTATAAACAAAAAACTCAGGCCCATTTGATTGTCCTAGTTCTACTTGTCACAAAATCATCCTTCCCGTGTATGATAGTTCCGTATATGATAATATTTCATATTATCCCATTTACAAACCATTAAGCTCTATTGAATTACTTGGAAAACAAGTACACATGAAGCCATTTTGATAGTTCACAGGAGGTTATATTGATGTCATACCGTATTAAAGTTAGTTATTAAAAATTGTCCAATAAAGTTATTAGATGAAAATAAAACCATTTAATGTAAAACTTAGCACATCCTTAAGTGATAAAAATATGAAAATAATAATAAGCACAATAACATAAATGTAATCATGCAGCACAATTTTCTAGAACTTGAATCTGAATATGAACACTCAGTTTAAGTCCCTTTTCCTCTCTAGTGATAACCCTCATTAGTACTGTTCATTTTAATTCTCACTATTCTATAGACCTGAAGAGTTTGTTCATAGATTTAAAGCAAATAAAATTTTAGAGTTGGAAGGCTTCTTGGATAATGTATAGCTCCATACTCGCATTGAACAAATAATAGAGTTTAGATGCACAAATATAAATTTGCTTTTAAAATTATAATTTTTCATAGATCTCATACCACAGTCCAGTTTAACATCTTATGAGGACACTTTATTTTCACTGCCATTGGTCTTTCCATCCCTCCAGTACCTGGGAAGTCCAAGTCTTTCCAGACGATTTTCTGGGTCACAACCTGGCACTAGCATGTGCTGTATTTTATTGTTAGACAATATTTATGTACACATGGGTTGTCTCCTATAATAAACTATAGAATCCTCAAAGGTAGGAAATGTATATTTATTACATATTTGTAATTTTAAATATATTTCCTTCTTTTCTATGACCAATTTTTTGTCACAAAATATTGAGATGGATAAATATTTGTCTATTGATTAATATAGTCTCATGATTTAATGCAAAATATTAAGTATTATTTTAATGCAATATATTCTAATTCTCATACCAGGCACTGTTCTTAGAACTCTACATACTCCTTTATTCCTTTAATCCTTATTCTACATACTCTTTTTTATTCTCTTTTTTGGGGGTTATCTAATCTAGGTTCTTTTTATTTTTATACATTTCAGCATTAATCACTATAGTTAAGATATGGACATAACCGACATGTCCATCAACATATAAGTGGATAAAGAAAATATGCTAAATATAGATACACACACAGCGGAATGTCATACAGCCTTAAAAAGAAGGAAATTCTATCATTTGCAACATGGATGTAACTGGAGGACATTATGCTAAAATGAAATAAGCCAGGCACAGGAAGACAAATACCATATGATCTCATTTATATGTGAAACCTAAGAAAGTTGGTCTCTCTATACTTCTTTACTACTTTCAAAAGTCCTAGGTACTACCATTATTCCATTTTAAACAAGGAAAGTAGGCTCAGAGCAGAGCAGTTAACTAACTTGCCAAGGACCACACATTACATGATGGAGTCAGGATTGAGAATCAGGCAGTCTGGCTCCAGAGTCGATATTCTTCTAATGACTTTTGCTTCCAAACTCCAGGTAAGATGAAATACATGATTTTTTTCTCCCTCAGCAGAGTTTACCAGTTGATAAAATGTCTTCATTGTCAATACAAGTAGAGTTTATCTAAACTTTTGTTTTAAAAATCCACAAAAATTAGAAGAATGGTCCTTTTATTTTAAATTATAGGCCTCTTTGGCCAAGAGTAACGTGCGCTCCAAACTGCTCCTTCAGATTGCCAAACTCTCCTGTGTAATTAAGGACCGATGTAAGCAATTTACACTGCCAAGTCTCCTGTGCTTCTTCTCCCTGTGTAACTGACAACAAACTATTACTATAAAAAATAACTAAAACCCACAGTTGGAAAAAGTATAGAGTAACAGGTGCTTCCCTTTATACATGTTATGAATATAAATGAGAGCATTTTTAGTGCAAATGTTATTGATATCTATCTATATTAAAATAAAGATGATACTTTTAATCCCACAATTTTAATTTTAGAATGTATCCTTCACTCGTGCTACCACTTAGTAGATATGAAATGGTGAATATTGCCTTA
>VBSM01003204.1:21335578-21371729 GCA_008086735.1 Cheirogaleus medius
GCGAATTGTGCTGCTATAAACATTCTAGTGCAGATGTCTTTTTTATATAATGTCTTCTCTTCTTTTGGGTAGATGCCCAGTAATGGGATTGCTGGATCAAATGGTAGTTCTACTTCTATCTCTTTTTAAGGTGTCTCCATATTGCTTTCTACAGAGGTTATACTAGTTTGCCGTCCCACCAGCAGTGTTATGAGTGTTCCTATCTCTCCGCATCCATTCCAACATTTACTATTTTGGGACTTTTTGATAAAGGCCATTCTCACTGGGAATAAGTGATATCTCATTGTTGTTTAGATTTGCATTTTACCGATGATTAGAGATGTTGAGCATTTTTTCATGTTTTTTTTGCCATTAGTCTATCTTCTTTTGAAAAGTGTCTGTTCATGTCCTTTGCCTACTTTTTGATAGGGTTGTTTGATTTTTTCTGGCTGATTTTCCTGAGTTCTATATAGATGCTAGTTATCAGCCTTTAATTGGATGGGTAACATGTGAATATTTTCTCCTATTCTGTAGGTTGTCTGTTTGCTCTCGTGATAGGTTCCTTGGCTATGCAGAGGCTTTTTAATTTGATAAGTCTTCATGTTCTGGTGTTCTCTCCTGACCTCTCAGGAGCTACCTCCTATATCCCATGGGCTTGTCCACTACAAGTAATATTTCTTAGCCCAGGTAAGGTGCATGTGTCAATGGTCTTATATCATTTGACTCTACAGAATCATGCTAAGCATTTGTGGCAGCACATTTGAGGTTGGAAATTCAAAATAGTATCAGGGTTGCTGGCATAATTAAGGAACTATCTGTCATACAGCATACTGATATCTTATGATGTCTAGAAAGGCACTGTGCCTGGGCAGTGCCTGGCACTTAAAAGGCACCAATAATTATTTGATGATTGAGTGAATGAATACATGATTTAATTATTCATGTCAGTGGGAATTCTGGCTGTTTCCAGTAAAATATAATTATGAAAGCAGCTTCCAACTGGCCTCTCCTATTGTGAACTCACATTCCATCTTTGGCTATCTAATTATAAAACTGCATTTTTCTATGATTTGTTTTATCTTTGGGTAGTGAATGTATCCTTATAACCTGCAGATAAAATATTGATTTTTGCTTTGGGGAATACAAACATATGTTTGTCAAACAGTTTAAAATTTTATCAAAATCAGAGAAAGGTTGCTGACCATAATGTTTTACCTTTCTAGACTGAGGGCAGTCCTTTAATCAATTTTTTGAGTTACAGTCAAGCAACTGGGTTTAATCATTTGCACAGCCAACTGAAACTTCTAGAATTCTATCACTTAATTCAACTGGAACTAGTGACTTAGGCTTCTTGAAAGTGTAAGTTGACTTTTACTATTTTTTTTTCACAGCTTGAACTTCTATTTTCATGTAATGGTGTTTTTTTCTATCTTTTTCAATTTGAAGTCTGCTTTCTTTCCCATAGGAGAAAAAAGGAAAAAATATTGCATATTAGACCCTGAAAATGGATGGGGGTGGAGAGAAGGAAGAAAAACTGATAGAGGGATAAAGAAAGAGAAAGAAAGGAAGGAAAGAAAACAAGTGATGGAGGAATGGGATGGAGAGTCTTGATTATAATCTGGAAAGTAATGAGAAAAACTGGATTTGTTATAAAAAGGTTTCATTTGTTTTTTGACTCCATCATTTTGCTATGTGACCCTGATTTTGCTGAAACCTTAAAGGTTGAAATAATGGCAGCTTCACTTGTTTTACAGACCTGCTGTGAGAAACAAAGCAAGTCAAAGCCAACTGTACATTGTGAAAGAGATTGCAAATGCAATATGTAATGGCAAGCACAGTGGGGTAGGAATGATATTAATTGGATTTTAATTACAGATTTGTCATTTTTATAGATTATTTTAACTATCTTAGCCTCTTTCCTATATTTAAAGAAGACAGAGAAGGTTGTGAAGGTTAAATAGTAAAAATGCATATGAAGTATTTTTAAAGAGCCCTGCAAATTTTAGTGGAGCTGAAAGTACACTTATTCATATGATATAACTTGATTTACCCAATATGTGATTATTCATATAGGTAGTATTTATTATTTTATATTAACCAAGATAGTAAAACAAAGAAGCAAAAAAATGCTTATTATGTAGAGAGTGAGAAATGGAATTTGACTCTTCAACATTTTTAGAGACTATGGTAAATATTTTACACTACTATTGAAACAAAAAGAAAGATAAAAGAGGTTTTTCAGGTTGAATAGACTCCAGAAAAATGTTACTGGAGTGTAACTCAGTGTGATATTACTTTTTACTGTTTCCATATGCCAATGAGAATTATTTCCTTTTATCAGGATGTTACTAAAAAGTTAAGACATTTTAGTGCCTGAGGAAGTTAAAACATAAGGGGGGTTTGATATCTAAAAAATTGAATATTCTACCGATTACTTTTATATAGAAATTAATTCTTTTTCCCTTTAAAAGTTTCTATATCATTATTTTGACATGTTTATATGAAATGTACTAGGACATCAGTGTGCTATATGATAGAAATGTACAATATAAACTAAGCACAATTATTATGCTTTGTTGCTCAGCTTATTGCATGTTCTAACAGCAAATGAGGAGAAAATTCAAACTTAATCAAAGAAGCACAGTACCTAAAGATAGCTTTTATAATATAAAAAAAATATATAGAATTCTTCTATGAGCACATAGGTGTAGGCTGAGAGAAAAAAGGCAGTGTAGTAGGTTTGGGAATTATGGGTATTGGGTCACTTTGTCATATAAACTATTTGTGCCTTCAGAGCCTGTTCGTGCCTTATCACATCTATTCCTCTTGCATTTGATGGTGGGGTATTGTTATACATACCCAACTTTATGGCTCGATGCCTCAGATAACATCAAGGTCCTGATGGGCAGATTAGGTTCCATGGTAAATTGGTGGCCCATAGTCAAGCGTTCAGTGTCTATTAAGGCCCAGTAACAGGCCAAGAACTGTCTCTCGAAAGATGAATAGTTATCTATGGATGATGACAAGGCCTTGCTCCAAAATCCTAAAAACTTGTGCTGTGACTCAACTTTGGAGGCCTGCCAAAGGCTCCAAGGAGTATCCCTATTTGTCACTGACGCTTCAAACATCATTGGATCTGCTGCATCATATGACCCAGGTGGCAGACCTACTTGGACAAAAGGCTGGACCAGTAGCAGAGCCTTCTCAAATTCTGTGCCCCACTCAAAACTAACATCTTTTTGGGTCACTTGGTAAATGGGTTGGCATAATATATCCAAATAAGGAATATGTTGCCTCTGAAATCCAAACAGACTCATTAGATATTCTGTCTTTTCCTTGATGGTAGAGGGGATACAAATTATTCTTCACTTTAGAAGGAGTATCTAGACATCTCCAACACCACTGACCCCCTAGAAATTTCACTGAGATGGAAAGTCACTGAATTTTAGTTGGGTTTATTTCTCACTATCTGACACACAAATGTCTTACCAATCAGCATTGTGTCATAAATATACAAATAAACAAAAGGTAGAATCATATTTGATATTTTAATTTCTTCTATCTATGATTTTATATATTACTGAATTTCTCTAAGCCAGAATTTCCTTGCTTGCAAAATGGGTATAATTTCAGCTACATAATTGAGTTCTAAGAAAATAATAAATGCACAATAAATATCTCTTATTATATTTTTGTTTGTGAGACTCTTGGTCTTATCATTCTGATTCTTAGGTTTTTACATTTGCTATATTATTCCTTTAATTCTGTGTCTTTTTATATATGCCATATCTATACTGTTTATTTCATTTGGATTTTCTGTACATTGATTTCAAAGTTATATAGATATTTTTTCTATTAGTGAATGGTCATAAATATCTATAAGATACATTTGAACTTATTTTTATTTAATTATGAGATAAAAGTTATGCTTATGGATTCCAGCCACACATATTAAGGTGATAAATCTAGCACTATTTTTCTTACCTCTTACTACGTAATTTTTTATATACTTTGTCTTATTTTTATAACTGATAAATTTTAACAAATTATTTGCTCAATTATGAATTGATCTTTTGATGCTAATTTTTTACTTTCACCATTTCTTAAGTATATTAACTATTATATTATTGTTTAGACAACTTGAAGTCATTTTATTGTTGATTCTCTATTTCAATGTTTATCCAGTCACTACTTCTTCAAATTAACTTACATTTTAGTTGGCCAAAGTATGTTTAAGAGTACACTGTTTCCCCTTTAGTAAGACTATTGTGGGAGTAACATTTCTGACTCTCTGAATATACGAGAATATATATTTGATTACTTTGCCCAGGAGTGGCAAATGGGGCAAAAAATTTGCTTAATTAAATGGAATATAAATGAACCTGTAAAATCAGTATAATTTATTTATAAAATAAAACATACATACACACTACTCACACACCATATTATCATTATTATAATGGCCAAAAGCAGCTCCCATAAGTGCATGTACAGTAAATGCAATAATTTCTACTGGGAAAATTTAATGGACCATATAGGAATCAGAGGACACTGAGGGTGGGAAATCACTTATCGAAAGCTACTCTCATTGAAATGGGATGGGAATCTTATGACTCATGTAAAACACTTATGCGTATGTCACCAGAAAATAAACAATCAGACTCAACATTCTTATATCAGTAAATGCCATGGCACTAACTCATTCTCAATTTCATATAGAATTTGGAGAAAAGATGGTATATGTATGTGTATAAAATATGTGCATATATAATACAAAATATATAAAATCTATATTAGAGCTCTTCAGAAAACCAACAGGATGTATCAGAAGAGATTATTATAAGGAATTGATTCATGTGATTATGGAGACTGAGAAATTTCAAGAAATGCAATTAGCAAGCTGAAGACCCAGAACAACCAGTAGTACAGTTCCAGTCTCAGCCTGAAGTCCTAAGAACTAGAAGAGCTGATGATGTAAGTTCTAGTCTGAAAACTGGCAAGATGGGGACCCAAGAAGAATTAATAATTCCATTTGAGTATAAGGCAGGAAAGGACTGGTTCTCCAACTCAAGCAATCAAATAAAAGAAGTTCCCTCTTACTCATGGGAGGGTCAGCCTTTTTGGTCTATTCAGGTCCTCAAATGATTGGGTGAGGACCACACCTAAGGGAAGGCAATCTGCTTTATTCAGTTGATTGATACAAAAGTTAATTGTCGCGCGCCGGCGAGGGGCGCGTGACAGTTAATCCTATCTGAAAACATCCTCATAGATCCATTAAGAGTAATGTTTGATCAAATACCTGGGCATTCCATGGTCCAGTCAATTTGACACATAAAATTAACCATTATACCTAGCATTTATTGATATGAGAAGAATGTTGTGTCTGCAGTATCATAAATATATTTACTAGAATATATTTATGTAGAGACAGTAATATATTTCATTTCAAATTCTGAAAAAAAACCTTTTATCTCCAAGAAAATAAAAACAAAAGAATCTAAACCTAGATCCAGAATAATATTAAGTTAGACAAGTATTTAAATTTTTGTACATAAGCTTGTGCATATTACAGGACTTGGTAAGGTGAATTTGGCTTTGCACCTGCTGTTTTTGGAAATGGTTGCATACACAAGGTATTTTTCTTGCCAATTTGCATGTGTTTTGCTGTTTTATGCCAGCAATCTTTTGCCAAGATGTTGTGTCAAGCTAACTTCTATTTTTGCCAGAAAACATAGAAACATAGTGGGGCGTCCTTAATGTCTGGAAAGGGATCCAATTAATCACATATATATGACAGCTGGTGGTTCATATCCTCAAGAGTGAAGTTGCCATTACCAAAAACAAATAAAAAAACTTTTATCCAATAAACTTCCTTGACTGAGTTTCTAAAGTTGCATAATCATTTGTAAATAAGTTCTGATAGATCAGGGGATCCAGAGTGATTAGCTTTCACAGAATGCTTAAAGAATGTTATTTTTTCTCTAAAAAACACACTAAATCAAGAGCAGAGTGACATTAAGCCAAATATTGAATTACAATTTTTGATCAAAGATGAAACTTGTGTAGTGGTCTCACTCCATATATTGGGAATGAGAGCAACAAAGTCATGAGACTGGAGGGCATTCCTACCCAAAGCTTTAAGAGCAGCTTTTAGTCTGTCAATCAGGCAGATGATTTCTTACTCGCCAAATTTCAGTTTAGAAAACATAGTGCTATACACATGTACAAATCTACCTTTATATGTATTATGCTTGCTTTTCCCAATACACATAAGCATATTTATGGGGACTGCCATTTGGCCTGATAAAGTGTGTGCAGAAGGAAAGAAAAGGTCATCCTTGCATAAAATATCAGAAGATGTCAGTAAGGACTAATGACTTAAAGGCTGAGAGATAAATGAAGAAAACAGAGTAGTGTTCTTCATAATTTATTTGATGCTTACCACATGGCATATGTTCAATAAATCTTCCTCATGCCAAAATATGTGTGATGGTCCCTGGAACTGACCTAAACCAGAGAGGTAGGTACAAAGCAGAAAAAAGTGAATCATGAAGATTATATGGAGGTTATTAGGATACTAAGAGGGAATTCTAAAATCAAGACCTATAAAATAGTACATTCAATTCACAGACATCACTACCCTAGGCATTTAGAAATACTTATTCAGCATCCAAATAATAATATGGATGCTTTAAGGTGATGATAATTTAAAAAAATAGTAGTTGTACTTTAGCAATTTGACCCAATGACAAAGAATATTAATAGCAGACCTCATGCACAATTCTTAGATTAGAAAAATAGACTTTCAAATTTAAATAGAGCACAACAAAATTATCATGCAAATAATTTAATATACTTTAATATTTATAAAATGGAATATACCAAAATATGTGTTCTATGAAAACTATAAATATATATATAAGTTTTTAATATAGTATATAAATATAGCAATTGGAAATATAGCAATTCCTTCTAAATTTGCATTGCCTATAAATGTAACGTTAGCAAAAATAAAGACTATTTGTTAAGAGAATATCTGATTCTCCATATTATATTGGAAAATTAACAATAAGAGGAAGGTAGATAATTTTTTTTATTTTAGCTTTTGTAAATAAGAAATTCTCTAGGCAATAGTTGGCACGGACTTTATACTTTAAACTTTACACTTTAAGCTCTGTAAAATGCATACATCATAAGTATTTAGTTCACTAAGTTTTAATTACTATCCTAAACAAGAAAAAGAATATTTCCATTACTACACAGAGTTTTCTTGTGTTTTTTTCCAGGTAAATTCTAAGCCCCCATGCCCTGAGAAGGCAATCATTTTAAAACTTTTTAAATACATATATTACATTTTTTCTTTACCAGAACATCAAATGAATAGAACTCCTTTGTGTTTAGCTCCTTTCAGTCAACATGCTTCTGAGGTTTAGCCATATTGCTACACATATAAGTAGTATGTTCTTAGATCTGTTTCTAAGAAGTATACCTATCATTGAATGAAAATACTCCATTTGTTTACCCATTATCGTTTGATAGACATTTCTTTTTGCTTTGGAATATTTTAACTAAATCTGTTATGAACATTCTTCTACCAGTCTTTCTGTAGGAATATATTTTAGATGACTAATGATAGTGAGATTTTTTTCAAGTATTATTTGCTATGCCTTTCCTATATCAGTGCCTATTTCAACCCTTTGCATATTTTTGTTTGGCCCTTTTTGTGGCTTTAAAGAAATAATGTAACATTAGGATAATCATAGCATATTTTAAAAACAGAGACAAATAAGTTTAATTAAATACAATTTATTATTTGATTTTGTAATTAGTGCTTTTTGAGTCCTATCTAAGAAGTCTTAGCATACCCAAAATGTATTAAGATATTGGACATGTTTTATGATGGAAGTCATGGGTTCTACTTTTTATATTTATGTATGCAAGCGATCTCTAATTAATTTTATTATATGGAATTAAACAAGAGTTAGGATTTATTTTTTCCTATTGATTTTTAGATGCCATAACGAATAGAAAAATATTTTCTATTTCTCATTCAATTGACCTGACACTTTGGTCAAAGATTAATTTATTGTGTATGTGTGAGCTACCAAAACCAAATTGTTTGGATTATAATGGCTTTATAGTAAGTCTTTAGTAAAGATACTGTCAGTCTCCAATTTTGTTCTTCCTTTCAAAACTATTTGTCTATTCCAGATACTTTGCTTTTTATTTAAATTGTAGATTAATATTGTAAATTTCTTTCAAGAAGCATGATGAAATTTGGTTTGAGAAAAGATTAAATCTATAAATCAATTTGGAGAGAGTAGACACCTTTACAAAATTGAGTACTCCAATCCATGAACATGGCATTTCTCACCATATAATTAGTTTTTTTCCAACTTTTCTCTGCAATGTTTTGTCTTGCAGTGTAGAATTTCCATATATATCTTCCCAGATATATTATTCTTCATATGTGATTTCTGATGCTATTTTAAAATGTTATTTTATTTCATTTTTAAAATGTTAATTTCTCACATATTGACATATAAATGAGTTTTGTGTACTAATGTTCCATTTTGCTAACTTACTAAACTTACTTCTTAATTCTAGGGGAAATTTACATAAATTTTATATTTTTCTCTACATGAATAGTCACATCACATTGAGAATGACAACAGTTTTACTTCTTCCTATTGAAAATTCCTTTAATTTTGATTTTTTCCATCATTGTTCTTGCTAAAATTTTCAGTAATATATAGAACTACTGAGAGCAACATGCTTTATTTATTTATTTATTTATCTATTTATCTATTTATCAATTTTATTTATTTATTTATTTTTCTTTTAGAGACCATTTCTTGCTCTGTCACCCAGGCTGGAGTGCAGTGGAGTGATCACAGATCACTGTAACCTCAAACTTCTGGGCTCAAGTGATCATCCTGCCTCAGCTTCCTGAGTAGCTGGGACTACAGGTGCATGCCACCACATCTGGCTTATTTTCACATTTTTATGTGGAGACGAGGGTCTTCCTATTGCCCTGGCTGGTCTCAAACTCCTGACCTCAAATAATTCTCTTTCCTTGGCCTTCCAAAATGCTGGCATTATAGACATGAGCCATCATGCCCAGCTAACATCCTTTATTTTTGAGCTTAGGTGGAAAGCTTTCAGTCTTTTCATCATTAAGTAAAATGTACCTACACTATTTTTGTAGATGTACTTTTCCATATTGAGAATGTTTCAGTCTCTTTCTGGTTTATGAAGAGTTTCTATCTTCCTGTCAAATGATTTTCCTGTGTTTGTTAATATGGTTGTTTATTCATAACTGTATCTTGCTAATATCTGTTTTATTCTTTAACTATTTCTGAATTCTATTTGTTTATATTGTGCTCAGGATTTTCAGATATATGTTAATGGAATATATTGGTCTGTAATTTCCTATTCTTCAGGTTTTGGTATCAGGGTTTTGCTAGCCTCATAAAATGAATTAGAAGTTGTTTTATTATTTTCTATTTTTTGGAGTTTGTGAATCAATAACAAAAAGAAAAAAATACACTGAAAAAATGAGCAAAAGACTTGAACTTGGATTTCACAGAAGACGTAAAGTGAATCACTAATAAAAATGAAGATATCTTTAGCCTTGTTAAGTGAGAAAATGTATTTTATACTTACCAGATTGGTAAAAATTAAAAAGTGTGGCATTAACAACTATTGAGAAGAAGGTATAGAAATGGAAACTTTATACATTGATGTTGTATACAAATACTGGCATAACCATTTTTGTAAAACAAAAAGTGGCACTAACTAGTAAATTTGAGTTTGAAAATAATTTATTAATCCAATTTCACAGCCCAACAAAGTATAATAGTGCCCAAGAACACTATTTTCCTTTGATGCCTTCTGGCAAACACTATTGAGTTACACTAACTATTGTTTGCCAATATATCTGACTATAAACAATTGCTAGACAAGGTTAAATAAGCCATGCCTGGTAGCTCTTTCTACCTTCAGAAAAATACAGATTCTCTGTTATTTGAAGAATGTTGCAAGCAGCACTGTGTATCTTTATGAGACTTTTCTCTGTCTGCTTGCTATAGCTAGCCTTATTATACTTTTGGAACTTGGGTAATGGGACCCTCCTGAACTAATCTTAAAAGTGGCCCTTTCTTGTTTTGTTTCAGATAAAAATGATCTGCAGGCCAAGTGGCCACCTAGCAATCCCTAGAAATTTCAGACACTCTCCAATTCTTCTTACAGAAATGTCAATAATATTCTCATAGCAAATCTATATGGGTTGAAACAATGCAGGTTGCTGATAAGGTACAGGTGGTAAGAGGGGGTGAAAAAAGGCAAGTGTCAACTTTCATCCAGAAAAATTGTTGATTTATTGAAATGCTTATATGAAAACTGGCTATCCACAGTGCTCATTAACTGCACAGTTTGGACGCAAACTTTGCTCATACCAGAGAATGAGTTGACGTTTCCCCCATTATGAACACTGATGTGATAAGTCTTGCCACTAGAGTGCTATCTTATACAGCTGTAACTTCAGAGTTTCTATTCAAACTTCCCAATCACACCAGCGTTGCTACCCTAACTAAATGCTTTGAAGTATAAGGATAGAGATAAAGGTAAGGTCCTATCATGTTACATTGCTATTGTTTCTTTGTTCCTGATCACTGGAAAAGCAGGGGGAAAGCTGGTGTCTCTGTAACAGTGCAACATAAAGAATCGCAGCCCAAAAGTCAGAGTCCTTTCCTGGAGTCTGATGACTGGACTTGTTAGATCTCTGTGAGCTTCCCTAGGATAAAAGGGCAATAAGGAGCCTGAATACTTGCTTTTGATCTAGTCCTTATGAATTATTTCTAAAGTAGTCTGCACCAGCTCTCTGGGTTCTGCTTGGTCATTTGTATACATTTTAAACATGTTCATTCTATTTAAGATTATATAGCAGTGAAAATGAATGAGCCAGAGCTATATACATAAACAAGAGTAGATTTTGTAGATGTTGTTCAAGAGTACAACATATATTTGTTGATAAAAAGCAACTCACAGATGAATACCTACAGTATTATACTGCCATGGTTTGAATGTTTGTCACTTCCCAAACTCATGTTGAAATTTAATTGCCATTGTAACAGTATTAAGAGCTGGCATCTTTAAGAGCCAACTCTTAAAGGTCAGTACTCATTGATGTATTAATGCCATTATGTCCAGAGTGTGCTCATATAAAAGGGTGAGTTAGGGTATACTTTCCGTCTCTTGCACCTTCCTTGCCTTTCTGTCTTCTGCCATGTGAGGACATAGCAATAATGTACCATCTTGGAAAAAGGGATCAGTCCTCACCAGACACTGAATCTGCTAGTGCCCTGATCTTAGACTGCCCAGCCTCCAGAACTGTGAAAAAATTTTTTGATTGTTTTGATTTTTTGATTGTTTACAAATTACCTACTCTTAGGTATTCCATTATAGCAGCAAAAATGGACTGACATATACCTTTATAGAAATTTCAAAAATGTGATATTTGATATTTCTAAAGGACAAACAATATACTTTTTCAATTCATTATCTAAAAGTAGTATAAGTCTCATATTTTGACACCAGAACCTGAGAATAGAAATAAAATATAAAAGTACAATGGTCTCAGGTAACAACAGAAATTTCTACATAAAATAACAAATAAATCAAACAAAGCTATGCATTAAAGAAAAAATTGGCCATGATTGCTTAAGCTTAAAGAAAAACTATTCCTTTAAGTTCAAAGGTGGAACAGCTTCATTTTTTTAGATAAATATAAGTGTTTATATGTGTTTATAAGTGTTTATAATCCTAAAGGATATAGTTCATTGTGAGCAAGCGTTAGATCATGGGGAATGTTGGGGAAAGATAAGCATATACCCTGCCTCACTATGAATTCTCAAGAAAGCCAAATCCTTTCTTGCAATGCCAGAGAGGAAGTGAAACACTTTTCTTTTGTGGGTCATAGTGGTTTCAACAACAGGGCCCCGAGGTTCTCAAACAAAAATTGCTGTAAGACAATTACATACTTATACTTACAACATACATTTGGTGTCAATTTTGAGTTGTTGCATTGTAACCTAATTTCACAAACCATCTTAATAGCCAAGGTCTATAGGCTTTAAATAATTTGGGGGACAATATGGTGAAAAGACCAAAAATCTTCCTTACAAAGTAGAGTTTTTGTGTGGGTAAACCCAAAAGTCCAGTAAAAGAGGATTTCTTACATTGACTCCATATTAAAAAAAAAGACCAAATATATTTTTTGTCCAAAAGGTTAAGGATACTTTAATATTAGAAAATATATTCTTATCATTCATTACCATACAGGTCACTGGGGACTGAGCATGGTCTCTCTGTAAAGATATAAACAATAAATAACAACAATGAAAACTTTAAAAACACCCAAGTGTCCAAGAGGATAATCATTAATTACAGAAATTCATAGAATGGAATGCTATGAAGCCACTCTCTAACATTACATGTCTGAAAAATAATGGGAAATATATAAAATATAATGCTAAAGGAAGAAAAGCATTAAGATTAAAAGAAGAAAAGAGTACAAAAAGAGAGACAAACACATGATCTATAGCATGATATAAACTGTGTAAAAACATTTTTTATATTACATAAAGTATATAATATCTTCAGGAGTTTTAAAATTGCCATTTCTGGATAAAGATATTATATTTGATTTAAATAGGCTATACTTTGCTAATTTATGCAAATTTGTATAATTTTTATTATTTTAAAATCCAATAACTTAATGTTCTTTTAACATAAAATTAATAGATAACTTGTACATAAAAATTTTGAAGATGTACATTTTCATAAAAATAGAAGAAAGACTACAGTATGGTTTATTGCAAATAAAAGATAGAAAAACACCTTCGAGAGTGTTCAGGGCATCACATAATTCCCCTGCTGTGCTGACCTGACTGTAGTTTTCCTTTCAGTCAATTTCTCCACAGGGATGTACCGAGTGATGACGAATTTGCTACAGGTAGGATATTCCATTTTCCTGCTTCTAGGTGCAGTACATACTCTTATCAACTCTTTAGTACAAGATCAATGTGAATATCAAGGTGTATAAAAGTCTATTCAGCTTTTATCTAACCACAGAAAGAACAAAATACTTTCGTGTTTCCAGAAAGTATTATTTTTTGAAGTTCAGTGGCTCTGGTGTTGAGGAGCTACTACTGCTTTGGATTTCATAAGCTATAATAAAAATTGAAGCAGACATCTTTCAAATTAATGTATTTGATAAATGAGTAAAGTAATAATTTATTTGGTTCATTTTTGGACAGTTCATTTATGCTTTCCTCTTTTTTTAATAATTAAGGGAGAATAATAGAGTAAATTGAATGAATGAAGGCTTGATTATTCTTTATTCTGCTACTTAACAAATTTAACCACAGGATTAAAGTTAATGGTGAAAGGCAATTGCTCTAGTTTTCCTCTTTTATTCATAAAACCTCTTCATATCACGAGAAGAAAATTAAAAAAAAAACAGATTTTTTCCAAAGTATAAACATATATATATACTTGTGTATATATGTGTGTGTGCATATATATATTCATATTCTAGATTTTCAGCTTCTTTGAAATCTTATGAATGAAGAAAACTCATTGTTTTCTTATTTGAGTAAACAAAGGGGAGGAATAAAAGAAACCACCCAGGCAATGGTCCAGTGGATCTGTGGCTTTAAGCCTGAAGAGTGCTGGCCCACCCACACAGGTGATGATGAAGGTCTTCTCCATTCCTCTTACCTAACCAGCATCGCCTTTTGGCAACAACAACAAAGTCTAAAGCCACTTGGCAAGTTCTAGGTACCATGTGTCCTGAGAGAATAAAGGTTTCTGTCTAATATCTGATGTGTTTAGACAGTTATTGAGTAGCTATTGTGTGCTAGATACTATATTAAGTATAAAATGTTGCGTAAAACATTTCATTGAATTTTCCAAATGACCCCAGGATACTGCATTATCATCGCCATTTTCTAGAAGAAAGTGAGGTTTGAATGATTTTAATACATTACCAAAAAGCCACAGCTAATTTATGGCAAAGCTTGGAACCAAACGCAGGTTTATGTGAATCCAAAGCCCATGTTCTTAACCAACGCCTTGGTTAAAAATCAAGCCCTCAGGGTAAACTATTAAGAGCAGGTAGTCATTACTTAGTTAAGTAATGTTTAATAAAAATCATTCCTTGGAAATATTTCATTACTTAACATTATTTATATTGAGTTCATACATGTTAATTTAATTGTATCAGTGCTTTATTTATGCCAATTAATGTTACTTATTCTATTAATAGGAAAATTTTTAGGCAGCCTCAAGGGGAGAACTATAAAACTACTTTGATATCCAGGAATTATTGGTTTGGGTAAAATATCTATTTAAAACATCACTATAAGTAATAAAAAAATTGTTCAATGAAATTTAATACTGAAAAATAACATTAGAATTAAGAAAATAAATTGATTTAAACTCATCTTTAACTATACTCAGTTTTAAATAAAATTAGGACCTAATTAATAAACAAATAAATAAATACTTAAGCAATTTTATAATGCCCAACTTCTAATACTACTTTTGGAAAATATTACATGATAAAGGATGACAGCTCAACTTGTGTTTGACTTTTATATAACAAATATGTAGATAGTCATTTTTGCAATAATGTCATAGATGTGCCAAATTTCCTTAGGACTTATATTAATCCTTTGTTCTTCTCTATGAAATTGTGTAATACATGGGCTTAGATAACTAATACTAGGAAAAATATAGGCACAGTTTGATAAATTGATACTACTTGAAGTATGCTAAGTATGTTAAACAAACCCATTCTCACCTGTTCTTGCTGCTATTAATATAACAGTTGGGTAGTGCTTGTCTCCGGTATAGCATATCGTTCTTTGCCAGGTTATCTATCAAAAATCTGTACATTCGCACCACCTGGGGATTAGACTCGCTTGAAGCGCAGGCATGTGGGGGGGAAGGGGGGAGGGGCGATGTATGTAACCCAAACAATATTTGTACCCCCATTACAAGATGGAATAAAAAAAAAATCTGTACATTGTAATGAATTATATTTGAACTGTTGGATCTAATATAAATAATTCCTGCCCACTGGAGGAGTGGGCACATTTAGTGTCTAAGAATCATTTTTCTTTACTTTGATTGTGGTTACTGAAAAGATAAAAGAGAAACAAAAACCTTACTTGGGGTTTGAATCAGGCACAAGCACTCATGTCAACAGACCTAGGTTAGCATGCTGTGGTATCCAATTAACGATTTGTTGAGTGTGCTTAAGGAAACGTAGAGATTTCAATGCCTATGATGCTAGAGTAGACGAGACAGAGGATGCTCTACTCAAGTGCACGCTGTGACTAGAACCAGATCATAATATATTGTTTCCTTCATGACCCTTGGAAGCAGAGGGAGTCTTTTCTTCTGTCTATCCTCAGCCTTTGCCTATTCCTTGGCATGGGATGAAAGCACTTGTTCTTTTAGAAGAAACACAATTCTACTTTTGTTTTCTCCCTTATCTATGCACCATGCACCACAGCCAAACTCTCTGTGCATCTTACTCATGGTTGAATCTGAGCATTCAATTCGCTTCCTAGTGCTCAGTTCAATAAGCATTTGATAAATTACCCTGGGTGGGTCAGTTGTTCCACTGGAATGTGGTGGGACCTAGAAGATACCTCAGAAACTACCTCTAGGATTCAAAAAGGTAATGTTATCTGTGGAAAAAGCTAAGAATCTTTATGACCACCAGCTATGTGGCTCCAGAGGGGCAATTATAGAGAAGCAAAAAGAGGAACAGCTAATTCAATCATTATTTTTAGCTAGGCCTGTGCCTTATTTTTAGCTAGGCTCTTACCACAGTTCTCACCTTGAACCCTTTTATCAATTTGCATTAGCTTCCTCTTGAACAGTGGGCAAATGAACATGGCTGGGCGACAATATTTATGTTGTGTCCACATATGTGAATACTATAAAATTGGTTTTGTTTAGTCTGTTCTTTGTGTATTTATTTCTGCTTCCTCTCATACCAAAAATCCTTCTCCGCTAAGGTCTAAAACAGAAAGGTCATGTTTAGTTAAACCTCACAGTTTAAAACAGTCTCAAAATCATATCCATCGTTACCATGAAAATAGCTATTTTGGAAATATGTAAGAGTTCGTGGTTTTTTTTCCTGATAATTCTTTCTTTTTATACATTTATATCTACTTAACTATCCTTGGACTATCATATATTTCTTTTATGTCATTGTAGTTTTGAAGTGCTTTACCCTAAATGTGCACATTCTATGTGTCTAGTATTGTTTATGCAATCCTTGCCACAACCTTATTGGGTAGAAAAACAGTTATCCAATTGTGATTGAGAAATGAAGGCTCACAAGTGTTAAGTAACTTATCTACATTCCTACAGCTAATTCCAGAAACCATTTATTTTGTCATTACTAGAGTTCCATTTGAACATAGATAGTGAAAGAAACATTTGACGAATTAGTTACATTTTATGATCTCTTGGCTAGTTGAATAAAAAGCCACAAACGTTTTTTAACTTAAAGGAAGTAAAATTCCAAAAAGGCAGAGAAAAACTGCCAACTCTTTCTGAATAATTTGAGTTCACATTATTCTAGAGACAGATCTTGTCACAGCTTCTAATTCTTTAATTTGTGTTTGTGCCTGTGTGTGTGTGTGTGTGTGTGCGTGCACACAAACATGTGGGCAGGTATATGTGATTGGTTGGTTGGTTTTGAGCTGATATTATTTCTAAGGTGTATATGTTTTTAACTGCAATACCTTATAAGAAACAATAGCAAATATTTTGGCAGCAAATCTTCAGTTTTTTATGCTTTCAGCTCTCTATGGTACAATAATGATCATCTGCTAACACCAAAGAAAATCAACTGCAACTTTTCTGACCAGAAATCAGAAAAGAAGCAAAACATGGGAAATCCTTCTCTTTGTCAAAGGAAAGATCATGCTCAGTTGCATTTCCCCATTAACCCCTTTGCAGCAGAGCTGGCTAGCTTCAATTTTATTACTACTGTTAATAATCATGGCATGTCAGATGGGCTTTCAGCTATAGGCTAATCTCCTGGGTGACTGGATATCTATATTTTTAGAAGGCTGTGAATGCTACTTTAATTATTTAGAAGTTGGTTAACTCACATAACTCTATTGCATTGAACAAAGCTTCAACATATTTAGGAAGAGATGTGTTCCTAAGTGTGTCTTAATGTCAAATTTATTCATCAATGCTTGAATCATTCTAGAAGAACTTGCTCAGTAAAAATTTAAATCCTGAATAGTTCCATTCTTAACTGCCATCAAAAATCAAGACTAAAATGTCATTTTCAAGCAGCTACACACTAATTTTAACTTCTTCTTATATTATCTATAGTTACACACAATAGAAAATATTAAAATTCTGTATTCCAGTTCTGTGCATCTATAGAATTAGTCAAAATATACAATTTTCAAATACATCAAATGTTTTTTATTTACATGTTCCAAGGACATAGGTAATCAACATGCTCATGTCTATACAGATAATAATAATGTTAATATATTATTTTTAGAATGATGCAATAATTCTGGGGAACTGACGAGTATTTTTGAAAATAGCAACTGCTAATTTAAGTAGCTACTGAAAAGTTACAATTAATTCATCAGCAATTATTTAGTAAATAACTAAAATTAAGAACCAGAAGTGGTTTCTTTTTGAAATAGCATTACATTTTAAGATGTCATGCCAAATTATATTCATTATTCCATTTACATGTGTGATTTTTAGACCAAGGTATGGTTTGTGCAGCTTTGTCTGTTCCCATCCGAGCTATGTGATGTGCGCCAGATATTGTAGAGATGTGAGAATCCATTCCTACCGTGCCTTCTCTGAATTTCTAATCCATAGTGTTTCTGAGTGTGATGAAATGGTTTTGTTTTATAATGCTAGGCCTGGAGCATTTAAAAAAATGTATTTAACAACAGGTAACTAGAATTACATGCCTCCTAATTTTGCCATTTTTCTCTATTTCTACTTCTGGTCATTTATTTCTGGATTCATACTTTTGGTTTTAGATAAATGCAGCAGTCTGCAGTTACTACCACCTAGAGGTTTCCATGCATTTAGACTCAGTCTTTAGGCATATATCACCCACAATGCTGTGTGAGGTGAATTTTCTCAAACCCAAGTTGGATCAAAGCAAGTCCCTCCTGAAATTGCTTCAGTGATTTCCCACTGTCCTCATATAAAATTTAAAACTTTATCACAATTTAAGATACTTTGTAATATGATTATTTTCCATATTTCTTATCTTATGTCTCCTAATGCCATTTCCCAAAATATGTCTTTTCATTCCCACAACCAGTCCTATTTGAGAAAGAAGGTAGATAAAAATGTCCTGATATTAACATTATAAACTATGAGAATCATACAATGTTATGCAAACATATGCATATACCAATATTTATAGATTTTTAGAAATATCTTTATATTAATTTTTTGCATTTGCAAATGATGCTGTCATAAAATATCTCTCCCCTATTTCTTCCAAGATGTTAATATTGTGTTTTCTTTAAGGTTTAAATCCAGGGCCACATTCTCCAGGAGGCCTTCCTTTACCTCTTAGTCTGAGAAAAAAATTTCTTCTTTGGTGCATCTGTAGCGTATGTGTAGGTATATGTGTGTATATACATATGTGCATATAGATATATATTATGTAATATATAAACTATAAATATATGTGTATATATATGCATATATATAGTAGGATCTATTACATTATTATTATGGTCAAAACACACAACATAAAATATACTATCCATTTTTAAGTGTACAGTATGATAGTGTTAACTACTGTGTTTCCCGAAAATAAGACAGGGTCTTATATTTATTTTTCCTCAAGAAGGACATTCAAGGGCTTATTTTCATGGAATGTGTTATTTTCCCCTCAAAGCCTCAGCTTGTGGCACGCACAGGATGGCTGGGACCTGACAGGGGGAGCCAACCTTGTTGGTGGGGCTGCCCCACCTTTCTGGTCACCTCTGGGATATAGTATCTGTCACGATGGGGCAGATGAGAAGGGCTGCTTGTCTTCTTTACCACTCCGTGAAGAAATTGCATGGGTTGTGCAGATAGGCTGCATAGCCACGCCCATCACTAGGTCTTATTTTGGGGGTAGGGCTTCTATTGCACAAATGCTTAGAAATTCTGCTAGGGCTTATTTTATGGGTAGGTCTTATTTTCGGGGAAACATGGTATATACGCATTGTCATTCAACAGATCTCTACAACATATTTTTTTTTATCTTGAAAAACTGAAACTCTATACTCATTGAACAAAATCTTCCCTTATTCCCCCTCCCACAGACCATGCATCTATCATTCTACTTTCTGAGTTAAAATAAATTTGGTACCTCATATAAGTGGAATCATGCAGTATTTGTCTTTTTGTGACTTATTTCACTTTGCATAATATCCTCAAGGTTTATTTATTAATATACTGTAGCATAGGACAGGATTTCCTTCTTTTCTAAGGCTGAACAATATTGTATTATATATGTATATACATAGATATATATGCACAAAATTTCTTTATCCATTCATAAATCAATGGACATTTAGGTTGTGTTTACCTCTTGGCTATTGTGACTGATGCTGCAATGAATATGAGTGTGCATATATAGCATGTCTTTAAGATCCTGTTTCCAATTCTTTTGGATGTATACCCAAAAGTGGGTTTGCAGGATCATATGATAGTTCTATTTTTTTTTTTTTTTCAGGAACTTCCATACTGTTGTCCATAGCAACTGCACCATTTTACTTTTTCACCAACAGTGCGCCAGGGTTCCAGTTTCTTCACATCCTCACCAACATTTGATATATCTTTGTTTGCTTGCTTGTTTGTTTGATAATAGCCATCTTAACAGGTGTGAGGTGATATCTCATTGTGGTCTTGACTGGCATGTCCCTGATGATTCCATTTTAAGTCTGATGTAGTCCTACTTGTCTGTTTTTGCTTTTGTTGTCTATACTTTTGGGGTCATGTCCAAGAAACCATTGTCAAATCCAATGTAATTAAGCATTTCTACCAATGTTTTCTTCCAGTAGATTTATAATTTTAGGTTTTACATTTAGGTCTTTAATACATTTTGAGTTATTTTTATATGTGGTATAAGGTAAAGGTCCAATTTCATTCTTTTGCATGTGAATATTCAGTTTTCTAAACACTTGGTTGAAGAAACTATTCTTTCTCAATTATATATTCTTGGCACCTATGTTGAAGATCATTTGACCATATAGTTGTGAGTGTATTTCTATTCCATTG
Organism: Cheirogaleus medius; assembly: GCA_008086735.1. Lineage (NCBI taxonomy): Eukaryota > Metazoa > Chordata > Mammalia > Primates > Cheirogaleidae > Cheirogaleus > Cheirogaleus medius. The sequence goes on from VBSM01003204.1 coordinate 21,355,919, forward strand.
GTATGTAAGTTTGTATTTATTCCAGTGTTGTACTGTCTTGATTACTATAGCTGTGTAATATGTTTTGAAATAAGCAAGTGTGAGGCCTCCATCTTTCTTTTTCCTGCTCAAGATTTTTTTGACTATTCAGGATCCTTTGAGATTCCATATGAATTTTGGGATTTTTTTTTATTTCTGCAAAAAATGCCCTTAGGATTTTAATAGAGATTGCACTGAATTTAATGTTTTCTGTCCCCACTGTTCTAGAATACATTAGGGGGAATATACTGGACCTTCAGAGAATTCTATTAAGGCTAGGGTTGGGAGGCTATGCTGGTTTCCCCATCCTCCAACAGGATGAGATGGGAATCTAGAGGAGAGCTGGAAGCCATTCCTCACTAATGGATTCAAGTTTTTTTCACTGAGCTGTGAATGTACAACAGTTGCCCCCAAACTTCCTCTTTCTAATGTTGTGAAATATGAAGTTCTTTGTATAGTACCCATTATGGAAGCTGAGTGAGGGGTTTCCAGCTGTATCAAGCCTTCATATAACACACATGGCTGTATAAAGTTGAAGATTTTTAGGGAGCAGAGTGATGTCTGGTTAACCCATGTCCTGAGGCAAAGTCTTTATTGTTTTTGTTCTCACTATGAAAAGTTCCTCTGAATGTTGTATGGTATTTTTTGTTATATCATATCTCAAAATAAATCCACAATTTAAAAAAAGAGAGGTATTTAAATACCTGGACCTCTGATCAGACATAATGAAGAAAACTGAAAATCGGTGAATGCGCATCACAACTATCCCCGCTACTACTCCCCCTTCCTTGCGTCTGGTCTCCTTTGAAAAGCTAAAGCAGGCCCTCAGTAAGTGCTGAAGATAACCCCTTCTATTCTGTGAGCTTAAATTCCTGAGATATTCTTAACACAGACCCCCAAACGGAGCATAGACAGAAAACAACATACTATTCAAATAAATAAATAAATCTATTAGGGAAAACTGAAAAATGGTGCACATGATAAAAAGATACCATCCACAAAGAATACATGGTTTTAGTTAGGAGGAATAAATTCAAGAGCATTCTACAATATGGTGAGTGTAGTTAATAATGTATTGCATTCTTGAAAAATTCTGGGAGAGTGGATGTAAAGAGTTCTCACTCCAAAAATGATGACTATGTAAAGCGATGTATATGTTGATTGGCTGGATTTATTCATTTTACAATGTATATGTGCTTCAAAACATCATGTGCATGATAAACACATACAATTTATCTCTTAATTTAAAAAATTAAAAATAAACTTCCAAAATTTATAAAAACAGAAATAAAAAAGAGTCTATCCTCTATAGAGAACTGCTAACTTCTGAGTTATTAGATAATGTCTAAGTGTATGGAGAATTTCCGGAGATTTTCCTCCTTGAAGGAGATGGAGGATGAATGAACAGCTTACTTGAAAAACATACCCAAAACCAAAGCTTGGCCGAATATAGAAAGTGGCCTGAGGAACTCGGCTTTCTTGGTCCAAGCATGAGTATCTTAGCTCGAGCCAGAAGTTCCCTGGAGTGTACAAAAAGCAAATAAATCAGACAGAGTGATCACTGAATCTGACAGTTTTACAAACGTATCTCTCATGATTTCCAGTATGTGTGTCCCTGCTAAGACTATTACGCCCCCAGAGCTGTCTGATGGTTGTGTGCTGCTGCACTTTTTCCTTTACCTTCATCTGGATGGAGGGATATACTCAGGAATTTCCATCTAAAAATTCTTTTAGGGCCTAGATTTCCTCCTTGCAATGACTTTCTGTGTATGCTGGAAAACTATGCCTAAGTGCCTCTTTATTTACCTAGATCACATTGAATTCTTGGTAGTGCCCCTGAGCTTCAGGATCCCTAGATCCCATCCTATGGCTTGAATTTCATCTGGATCCTAGGTAAGCCCAGTGGCTACTACTGATTTAACTATTTGCAGTGGGCCTTTCTGCCCCTCACCTTTTTTCCCAGGGCTGAAAATAATAAAATCAGCTCCTTATCTTTGCAGTAAGAGCTTCGTCTGGTCTCCCTATTGGCAATCAGTACTAGGTAGATTCCTTATACTTGGGGAAAGGCTCAGAGATACCAGAATCCAAGCTTTCTGAGGCTAGGGACAATGCTACTGGACAGGCCTGGGGCAAGGACTGGGGCTCTATGTCCAGTTAGATATTTGTGTCATCAGGAAACTGTCCTTTAAAGTGTGGTAGTCCTGAATCTTGAGCAATCAGCATGCTAGTGGTGTGGGTCATTCCTTGCTTACCGAAGCTGGAGACCACACCGATGTCCATCTGTCTTATTAGGATTTCACAGGTCATTAGTTCATGCATCTCTTAATTGCTGTTGGAGAGCAGGGGTGATGTTTGGAATTGATTATTTGACTGTTAATCTCTTTGGCTCCTGAAATTAATAAATTGATCATTAACTTATTTTTTTCCCTAAAGAAGAAACTCAGACCTTCTTGGAGATATGACTACCTTGCATCTTGGTAAACCCACATTATTCCACGTTCTTTGAAACAGGTTGGGGGTATCTCTTAGTTCTTTGGGCTTTGTGTATATGCAGAATTCCCAGGAATTTTTATTACCCTATTTATTTACATCAGGAAACCTCTCTGCTTTCAACTCTAGCTTCTGTGTATAATAGTTCTTTTTTTTTTTTTTTACATGCCTCAACTTGCTTCAGAGTTTCTCAACATCACACTATTGGCATTTTGAGTCAGATCATTCTTTTATTCTTTTTTCTTTCTTCTTTTTTTTGGCAGGGCTATTTTTTGGAATGTAGAATTCCTGATCTCTACCCACTAGATTACAATAGTACCCCTATTCCCCCTATTGTGACAACCAACAGCACCTCAAGACATTTCAAATGTTCTCTGGGGGACAAAGTTCCACTGTTTCAGAACCATTGACTTCAATAGATATTTGCCCCCTATTCAATTTTTCCCCAAATTTCCATTATCACAAAATATAGCTAACAAGAATTGTAGCTTATATAAAAATACTGTAAGAGTGACATTAAAGGTGCATTAACACACTCCTTGGAAAACAATGTAAAGGTCCCCTCTTTATAATTATTTTACCCCAAATCCTTGTTCTGCTCTGCTTCTGAGGGCTGTCATCTGCTCCCCTCTTCTCCTATGTAGAACTTCATCTTGCTGGTCTCTCTCTTGTCCTTCACCGAGTTCCTACCTTCCCCCCAACAGTTTAAACTCTTCTCAGTTTATATCAATTGGGCTTTCCTTAATTCTCACTCCAACCCACACATATAACCCATCTGTGGGAGTGGAGATGTCCTCCTTTTAACATGATTCAACCTGTTAAGGAAGCACTTGCCATCATATATCATAACAATAACAACAACAAGAACAAATTTTGTTTGTTTTTAACTGTAACACACATTATTCCCTTTATTAAGATTTTTTGATTTTTAAGCTTTTCACTTAAATTCCTATTGATTGACCTCTCTATATTTTAAAAAAGCAAATAATAAGGTGACTTTTGCTGATTATATAGATATATATGTGTGTGTGTTTATGTGCGTTTGTATGTATATCTGTGCATATTATTATTTCCTCATGTTAGAAAAGCATGTAACATTTATTATACTTAGAATTTCTTTATTAAGAATATAAAATGTTGAGTTTAAGAATTGTATCATTTTCTTATCTTATTTTCACCCATTGTACTGCTGATTTGAGTGAATTACCCTTGGCTCAGAACACACAACCTTCTTCCACCCACGTGGAGAGACTTCACCAGAACTGATAGCTCCTTCCTTTGCCTGTCTTTTACTGTATAAACAGATTCTCCATTTTCTTCCTCCCCCACAGAACTTACACTTCACGCCTCATCTTTCTTTCTTTTCCTTCTTGACTTCAGTAGAATGTTCAGTTTTAAAAATTCCTCCACAGATCCTAGCATCTTTAGTGTTTTGGTATGACATTTCAGAATACCAGTGATTAAAAGAAAATATTTAAAATGTCAGGACAACACATGTATATAAATTGGAGGTACTCAGATCAATAGTTACAAAGTCATCATAATGTAAATATAGAAAATAAATTCAACCAAAATGATAGCATAATTATTTTAATGATTGGATAAAATTTAATGTTGGATAAAAATGGCATTGGCTCTGACAGCCAAGTCCTTATTGCCCACAGGTAGAGGTCAAATTAAAAGTCTAAAATTAATAAATTATGAAATAATAATACAAGTAGTATTTTAAAATATGGAGATCAATAATAAATGGAAAATGAAATAGATTCCTAAAGTTCAACTTCAAATAGATCCATCCTAAGTAAGAGTTAAAGAAACTCAGGAAAACAGCATGAGATGTACATAGAGAGCAGATAGCAGTTAAAATGGAGTATACAAAATAAATATATTTAAATATTTTAAATAATGGACAATATTCAAAGAGTATAAAGAAATAAAATGTCATCAAAATGACATGACATATTTTAAAAATAAATAATATAATCACTAAAATTTAAAATTCAACTGATGTGTTAAATGATAGATAAGGTACAACTGTAGGGAAGAGCAATAAATTTTAAGAGAGGTATGAGATAGTAGGAATGCAGGTCAGAGAGACAGTCTTAAACTAGGAAAGAGAGGTGAGGAGAAATTGATAACCACAGGAGAAGCACTGACACCATTTAATTAGATATATACAGAGAAAAAATAGAGTGAGAATGAAAGAAACAAACTGTGAGTATTTCCACAACTGGTTAAAAACTGTATTTGGTTTTAACAAGCACAATGAATTCTAAAATCTGTTTCTAGTGATATCATTAAAGCAGCTGCAACACTGAAAACAAGGTACAGTCTGAACACTTTAAAAAGCTAGCAATACATAGTTTTTCAATTATAATTGTATAACAGACAAAACTATCTTTCAAGAATGAAGGATGGATTCTGGGAAATCACCAAAGATGGCAGAGTTTAAGATTTCCCACTTAAAACAAAGAAAGGAGATTAGATTAAAACAAAGAAACAAAAAAATAATTATGAAGATTTCTATAATGCAAGTATGGGAAAAAGTGCCAGGACTCACAAGCCATGCATGTACCCATGCGTGGGAAGCAAAGGAATGCCACCGATGTTCTGGTGGACCTAAGAGCAAGAAGAGTACAGAGGTCAACAGGTAGTCACTGAAAACAAGGACTGGTTATGGAGATAGGCACTGACCCAATCACTGTAAAAGATGGGGAAACATATAAATTAATGTAAGGAAGATAGTACTACAAGGGATATATAGATATTATCAACATAACAATAATGAGTTTTATCAAAGTAGAAAATCTAAAAATAAAATAAAATGTTAAAAAGATAAGAGCTAGGAAAAGTCTTGTGAATGTGAAGAAAAGTCTAACTTACAGATGAAATGGTACAGTGTATATAGAAAATTGCTCAGGAATGATTGCCATTTATTCATAAATGGCTTTATTATCGAACTTGAATCATTAAAGAACGTTGCTGGCACCCAGCAGTAAAAGCAATTTGTGTATAGGGGGAATATCAGAAATACATCCATGAACACTTAATTCCTTAAGTCAATAGAGCCAAGTTTAAAAATTTATGAATAATGGCCAGCAAGCATATAAAAAAATGCTCAACATCTCTAATCATTAGAGAAATGCAATTCCAAACCACAATGAGATATCACCTAACCCCAGTGAGATTGGCCTCTATCAAAAAAATCCCCAAATAACAAATGCTGGCGAGGATGTGGAGAGACAGGAACACTTTTACACTGTTGGTGGGACTGCAAATTAGTGAAACCTCCATGGAAAAGAATTTGGAGATACCTCAAAGAGCTAAAAATAGAAATACCATTCCATCTAGCAATAGCACTATTAGGCATCTATCCAAAAGAGCAAAAGACATTCTATAAAAAAGACATCTGCACCAGAATGTTTATGGCAGCACAATTCACTATTGCAAGGACGTGGAAACAACCCCAGTATCCGTCAATTCATGAATGGATTATTAAAATTTGGTATACGTTTACAACGGAATATTACTCAATACTAAGAAACGACAGTGATCTAGCACCTCTTATATTTTCCTGGATAGAGCTTGAGCTCATTATCCTAAGTGAGGTAACACAGTATTGGAAGAATAGGCTCCACTTGTACTTGCCATCAAATTGGTACTGATTGATTAACACTATGGTGCTCACATGGTAGTAATATTTATTCTCCAGGGATTAGGCGGTTGGGGGGCAGTAAACTCACAACTAAAGGACACGGTGAGCATTGTAGAGGGGAAGGGCATGCCTCTAACCCTGGCTAGGGAGAGGCAAAGACATAAAATGTAACCAAAATGTTTGTACCCTCATAATACCCTGAAATAAAAAAAAGTTATGAGGAAAGTATATCTGAATATTATTCTAAATCAAGTTTTTGTCCAAGTGTGAAGGCCATGAGCTAACATTTAGAAACATTACATGATAACTTATGTGTTCCTATCTTGGAAAACAAAATAGTGGAGTATAAAACTCAGCTAACAAACTGTTTTATCAAATAAAATACCTCAGACGTAGAATGTCTATGGAGAAAAACAGAAAAAAAAAATTAAGGAAGATTCAATATTGTGAAGATGTTAATTTTTGCCAAATACATCTATAAATTCGAAGTATTCTCAATCAAATTACAAGCAGATGTGTATATGTGTGTTGATAGCATTAGTCATAATAGCTAAAATCTGGAACCAACCCAAATGTCAACCAATTGATCAATGGGTAAATGTGTTCTATATTACTATAATAATACATGCTGAAACATGAATAAACATTGAAAATATTGTGCTAAGTAAAAGAAGTCAGACATAAAAGGCACCATGATGTATGATTTCATTTATAAGAAATGTTCTCAATAGGCAAATCTGTAAAACATATAGGTATATTACTGGTTGCCAGGGACTAGGAGAAGGAAATGACTGCTAATGGATACAGGGTTTCTTTTGGAGATAGTAAAAATGTTTTAGAATTAGATTAGTGCTGGTTGTACAAGTTTGTTAATTTACCATAAACCACTGAAATGTATACCTTAAAATGGTGAATTTTAGGGTATATAATTATATCTCAATTTTAAAATTGTGGAGTTTTTAAAAGTTTGAGATTAATTCACGGATTAATTCATTATGAGCAGATGAGAAGAGGCAGGATAGGGAAAAAAATAAGATTGATTAGACATTCCTGATTTTGTGGTTTTTTAAACATATTTCAAGATGGTAGAGGTGTTGTAATAATTTCTGCAACTTGAGCCTTCAGAAAACATGGGAAATGGAAAGTATTCTACAGTTTTTAAACAATTCTGACATTTTTTCTTGATATTTGCAAATCTCTGTAAATTTTGTATCTACATAGAAAGACTCGGAAAAACCTTGAATACAATTTTATACAATAACTATCAATGCCCTATTGCTTGCTAAATAGAACATATTTTAATAAAATTCTAATGAGAATGTTTAAATCATTTTTCATTGCTTATTGTCTTTAATATTCCTTTATTGATAATGTGAATTGTGATTTTCTAATTAAAGAAAATGATATTTATTCTGTAAAGCAAATGTAGAAACACAAAAATAGAGGGAAAAATAAGTATAAAAATAAACCACCTAAAAACACAAACCAATATTATCTCTTACTACACAAAGAAAGCATATACATACATAATTTCATCCTAAAATTTCACATTGTTTATTAACTGGAATTTTTAACACATCAGTTTCATGTATCAATAAACATTATTTTTCCAATTTGGTTGTAATGGATATATAGGGCCTGGTCCTACATATTATCCACAAATTATATAAACCAATTATTTGCTGTGGGCATTGGGATTGCCTTTGATTTTCTAAAAATATAAATATCTGTATACAGTGATCCTTTGCATGTATTTTTTGTGCAGATATCTTATTTTCTAAAGATCCATTTCATAAGTGAAATGTCTATGTTAAAGGACGTGCATATTGGTAAGAACTTTTTAAATATTCAAAGAAGTTCAAATATTCCAATTTGTAGTTATAGAAATACTTATTTTTCCATTTCTGGAATTCTTGATTATGCAGATATTGTTTATTTTAATATACTCATGTAAAAGATGACTGTTGTGGGCTGAATTGTATCCCTCCAAAATTCATATGCTGAGGACCTAATCCTCAGTACCCCAAAATGTGACTATGTTTAGGGATAGGGTCTTTAAAGAGGTGATTAATTTAAAATGAGGCTATTAGCTTGGGCCCTAATCCATCCTATCCGGTATCTTTATAAGGAGAGGAAATCTGTACACACAGAGAGACACCAGGGGTTGCATATACACAGAGGAAAGATCCTGTGAGAAAGACGCAGAGGTGGCCTTCTACAATCCAAAAAGAGAGGCCTCAGGAAAAACCAAACCTGCAAACACCTTGATATGAGCCTCCAGAACTGTGAGAAAATAAATTTCTTTTTTTTAAGTCACCCAGGCTATGGTATTTTGTTATGGCAGCCCTAGAAGACTAATACTATGATGTATCTTACTTTGTATTTAAGTAATAACAAATACGTATTTAAAAAATATTTTTGTAAATTACCTGCTCACATATTTTGTTTAATTTTTATGGATGCTTGTTTTTCTTATAAATTTTCTTAGTTATTAATCTATTATAAATTCAATAAATGCTCTCTGGCACATATGTTGCATTTTAATAAAATTATGATTTTTTTGAAGTGTAGATTTTAGTATTATTAAGTAAGATAATGAAATATTTCCTTTGTGGATTAGCCTACTTTTATTATACACACACATACACATGCACACACAGTCTTTTTTAATTGTTTCAAAATGTGATTTTCACTTTAAAGAAATTATTCCATCCCATACTTTTTTTTTGGTATTTATATTGAAATATATGAACATCTTTTCAACTAAAGGATGATAAATAATCCCAAAGGCATTTTGAAAATATTTCATAATTTTCCCACTAATTAAAAATTGTGTTTCATTTAATAAATCCATCCATATACTCAGAGCTGCTTCTTTCCTTTTATTGTGGTCTAAAATTTTTATATTGTTAATGTAAATGTTTGTATAGTATCCCCATTATTATAATTTGTTTAAATTTGTATTGATGGTATTGACAGTTCTATCTTTTTTTCTTTTTAAATGAACATCAAAAAAATTTTTAAGTCCTAAAATATATTTATTTGGACTTTTTTTTTCTTTTTTTTTTGAGATAGGGTCTCACTCTGCCACCCATGCTAGAGTGCAGTGCCATGATCATAGCTCATTGCAACCTCGAACTCCTGGGCTAAAGGGATCCTCCTGCCTCAGCCTCCCAAGAAGCTGAGACTACAGGCGTATCCCTCTATGCCTGGCCATTTTTTTAATATTTCTGTAGAGATGAGTTCTCACTATTTTGTCCAGGCTGGTCTCAAATTCCGGGGCCCAAGCAATTCTCCTGCTTAGGCCTCCCAAAGTGCTGGAATTGTAGGCGTGAGCCACTGTGCCCGGCACCTGCTACTGATAATATTAATAAATGTAAAGTCCATCTATTGAAATGATCATGACTTTTATCCTTCATTTTGTTAAAATTATGTAGCACATTTATTGATTTGCATACGTTTAACCATCCTTGTATCCCAAGGATAAATCCCACTTGATACTGGTGTATGATCCTTTTAATGCTTGTTGAACTTGGTTTGCTAGTATTTCATTGAGGATTTTTGCATGTATGTTCTCCAGGGATATTGGCCTGTCATTTCCTTTTCTTGTAGTGTCCTTGCCTGGCTTTGATATTACAAGGTTATGCTGGCCTCATAAAATGATCTTGGAAGTGGTTCCTGTTCTTCAGTTTTTTGGAAGGCTACATGAAGGATTGACATTAATTCTTTCTTCAATGTTTGGTAGAATTTAGCACTGAAACTATCAAGTCCTGGGCTTTTAAGTGTTGAGAGACTTTTTTATTACAGATTCAGTCTCCTTTCTCATTATTTGAATTGCTCAGACTATCTATTTCTTCATGATTCCATCTTGGTAGGTTGTATGTTTCTAAAAATTTATCTACTTTTCTAAGTTGTCCAATTTGTTAACAGGTAATTGTTCATTGTTGTCTCTTATGATTGTTTGCATTTCAATTTAATGTCTCCTCTTTCATTTATGATTTTATTTATTTGAGTCTTCTCTCTTTTTTCTTAGCCCTGCTAAAGGTTTGTCCATTTTGTTTATCTTTTCAAAAAACAAATTCTTAGTTTTATTAATCTTTTCTATTGCTTTTCTAGTCTCTTTCATTTATTTCTGCTCTGATCTTTTTTATTTCCTTCCTTCTGCTGACCTTGGGACTAGTTTGGTCTCCTTTTTCTAGTTTCCTGAGTTATAAAGTTAGGTTGGTTATATGAGATCTTTTATTTTTCTTAATGTGGGCATTTATCACTATAAACTTTCCTTTTACAACTGTTTTTACTGAATTTCATAAGTTTTGATATATTGTGTATCAATTTTCATTTGTCTCAAGATATTTTTTGATTTCTCTTTTGATTTCTTCTTTGATCCATTGGTTGTTCAGGAGTGTATTGATTAATTTCCATATATTTGTGAATTTTCCAATTTTCCTTCTATTATTGATAATCTACTTTTCTAACATTGTAGTCTGAGAAGATACTTGATATGATTTCAATGTTAAATTTATACAATTTGTTTTGTGGCCTAACATGCAGTCTATGCTGGAAAATATTCCATGTCCCTTTGAAAGAATGTGCATTCTGCTGCTCTTAGGCAGAATATACTATATATATTTGTTAGGTCCATTTGGTGTTTAGTGTTCTTCAAGTTCACTGTTTTCTTATTGATTTTCTGTCTGATCTCTCCCTTATTGAAAATGGAATATTGCAGACTCCTATTATTATGGTATTGCTATTTCTCTCTTCAATTCTGTTAGCATTTACTTCATATATTTAGGCACCTGTCCAGAGATTCTGGGCAGGCCATCTGGCAGGGTCTGTGGGCAGGATTACTGTGGAGTGCTTGGGCAATTTGGACTGGTTCCTGGGCCAGCAGGTGTGTAAGACTGGTGCTTGAGTCCACAGGGATGAATTGCACCCTGGATCTACTGAAGCCTGGGGCTACAGGGACTGGCCTGGAGGCTGGAGCTGTTCTGGCAATGGAGTGGACTTAGAGCTTGGGTGTGTGGTGGCCAGCATAAAGCTGTAAGCCACTGGTGCCAGCCTGGCGCTAGTGCTGACCTGGTGCTGGTGCAGACCTGGAGGCTTGTTCTACAGATGCCAGCCTTGAGACTGAGGCCGTAGAGGTCAGCCTGGTGCTATGCGACCCTGAAGTCTGTGTTTGCTGGAACCTTCCTTTAACCTGGGGCTGCAGGGGCCAGCATCGTGATGTAGTGGGCCCAAAGCCAGGGGTTGCAGTGCTGGGCCTTGCCACCATTTATTGATATCTTTTCAAAGAAAATAAAGTTTTAAAAATATATATATTATTTAAAAATAAATATTTTATAATGTTCATTGTATTTTTTCTGAATATTCAACTTTTTGTATCCTTATTATGAACAACAAAGAAATTAGGAATTTATCAAGCCCCAAATCACTGAACTATCATAACACAATAAATATTTTAGCCATAAATTTATCATTTCAGTCAGTAGTTCCTTCTAAAAAATTTAGAAATGTATATTTATCCCTGGTGGCAAACTTTTTAGTATTTATATTTTGATAAGTTTGTCATCACAATCTTAGTAATCTTTACCATTATGTAAAGAACATTATAATTTGTTTGATAATCATACATGTTGAATGGGGTTTTAATGATCTTCATGTAAGAGTTCACTATGTGAAATCAGAGATCTCTACTTGATTATTGACATCGCATATTTTAATTTTAAATTCTGCATTTATCCTTTAGAATTTCTTAATAATCTGAGCAAAATAGTTTTGCTATTTCATTTTGGTCCATTTTATATAATCATTTCTTCATCAGTGAAGTTTACAAATAAACAGAAAATGAAAATATTTCACATAATAGTTTGCTTTTATTCAGATTCAAAAGATGCCTTTTGCCTCATTTTCCTCTAAAAATTCTTTGTGGATAGAGGGGAGGAGTGTGTAGAAAACTAGCTAGCTTTTCCCACTGGCCATTTAGTAAGATGATTGGACTCTGACAGCAGATGTGTCAGCATGACTCAGCTCCAAGTTTGCCTCAGACCACAGGCATCTGCCAGGTAGTATCATTCATTCCCAAAGTAGGTCTGGAAGGACTTATAAGAGCAGACTGCAAGGAAATACTCCAATTCTCTGACTGCTCAGAGCTCTGCTTTGGCATTGTTTTCTTTATTCACAGATGGAGCAACTGAGCTTTGGCAAAAAGAAACATTGTATTTTTCAAAAGAAAGTTTCCCTAACTGGTAGACTATGACTCCATAAATAAGTGAACCTAATTCTAGTCTGTAAGAAAATTCAGGCTACCAAGTTAAAATTGAATAGCACTTTGCTGGAAGATTGTTACTTCTAAAAATGACTGGCTACCTCTACAAAAATGACTTGTTTTCTCTCCAGTTATTTTTCCTTAGAATTTTTATGACCTCTTGCTGTTACTAATATTATTACCTATTATACACTTGGAATCATTAATTGATTTTTTAAAAGGCAATTTTCAAATGCATATGGTGATTGTGAGATTTCTCATCATCTTATTTTGAAATTTAACCTGAATGCTAGAAGAGAATATCATACAGTATCACACTGGTATTTTTTATTTTGATACATACATTACTTGTTAACATATTAAAGGCATATCCATATAGTTCTATTTAATACAGAACTTCATAATCAAGACTAGATCCTGGATTTTATCAGATTCATTTTGGCATTTGATTTAATTTTTTATCATTTGAAATATTTGCATAACTTATAATAATAAAGTTTATAATATTAAATAATACTTACATTTAATGGTGTAATATGTAGTCCTAAGATCGAATCCTATCATTATTTTCAATATATATCTTTAGATATTTTGTACTAATTTTTATAACATATTTTAATTTTTTTGAGCTATCTTTTTAAAGTTTGGTTTCAGGTAATTTTTAGTAGATAAAATATTTTCTGAAACATTTATATGTTTCCCATGCCCTTCACTGTTATAAATTACACTGTAATTATCTGTCTATAAAGCTTTGAATATATTTGCCTACAAAGCCCTCTGCCACTGAATCTTTTTTTATTTTACTTGTATAGATCTTGGAAAACTTTTTAATTTCTTCCAATGCAATTTTGTTTTTGATTTTAGATCCACCATGTTTTCCATAAAAGATATTGATAAAATAATTTTCTTAGTTTCTTTCATTGAAATTTTCAGTTATATTAATTTAGCAAATTTCCTCCGAAGAGTCTTTCACATTGATCTTTATCTCTGATTCTTTTCCCAATTTAACTGAAGCTTTCCATGTGTGTTTTTTATCCTTTTTTTATTTTTATGATTCAGTAACCTAGCTAAGTGATAATTTATTTTCTCCCATCTGCCACATCTCTCTCAAAAAATGCTCTAGAATTTGACAATTATCATTTTGTATTTTTAAATTTTATTCACTTAGTAGTTTTTGTCAATCCTTTTGATTAAACTATTTCTTCTTTCCTATCTCTCTGTTTTGTTGTTTCAGTTTGCAAAGAATTTGTGTCATTTCTTCTTTAACTGTCTAGTAGGATTCACCAGTGAAACCATTTGGGCCTGGTGCTTTCTTTTTTAGAAACTTGTTAATTATTGATTCTATTTTTTTAATAGATGAGGTCTACTCAGATAATTTATCTTTTAATGTGTGATTTTGTTAGATTTTTTAAAAAGGAATTTGCCTTTTTCAACTAGGTTATCAAATTTATGGGCAAAAGTTCTTTATAATATTCCTTTACTAACATTTTAATATCCATGGGATCAGTAGTGCTGACCCCTTTTTTGTATCTGATCTAATTTTGTCTTTTTACTTTTAATATTTTACATTAGTTTGCCTAGAGCTTTATTGACTTCATTTATTTTTTTCAATCAACTAGCTTTTGATTTTGTTGATTTTCTCTATTTTTCCCTAAATTTGCAGTGCAATTTTATTGACTTCTGCTCCAACTTTTATTATTTATTTTCCTCTGCTCATTTAAGGTTAGGTTTAGGTGCTCTTCTTTCTCTAGTTTATAAAGGTGAAAGCTTAGATTATTGATCTAAGATCTTTCACACCTTGCCTATAATTTATTGGATATTTAACAATTAAAATGCCAAAGGATGAACAAAATAAAATATTTTATTTATCTGTGAAACTAATGGCTAGTTGGAGAAAAAGTAAATAAACAGCATTTTCTATTAACCCTTGTTATGTTAGATTCTGATCTGTTCCTTTAAATCTATTATTTCCTAAACTTCTTATGAGCATGCTAAAATTGTATTATTTATTTATTTTTAAATTTATTTTTTAATTTCAGAATAATACAGGGTACAAATGTTTTGGTTACATGGATTGCTTTTGTATTGCTTGAGTCAAAGTTGTAACTTTGCCCATCACCCAGATAGTGTACAGATACCCATTAGGTGTGATTTCAGACACTTTGGTTACATGTATATTGCCTTTGCACCACCCAAGTCAGAGCTAGGAGCATGCCCATCCCCCAGAAAGTGTGCACTGCACTCATTAAGTGTGATTTTACCTATCCCTTCCCCCCCCGCACCTGCATAATTTCCATTGAGTTTTAGTACCATCTGTGCACATGAGTGCTGATTGGTTAGTTCCAATTTAATAGTGAGTACATGTGGTGTTTGTTTTTCCCTTTTTGTGATACTTCACTTAGGAGGATTGTCTCCAGTTCCATCCAGATTGTTGCAAAAGGTATTAATTCATTTTTTATGGCTGAATAGTATTCCATGGAGTACATATACTACATTTTATTAATGCAGTCATGAATTGATGGGCACTTGGGTTGATTCCATATCTCTTTGTGAATTGCACTGCAATAAACATTATAGTGCAAGTGTCTTTTGGAAAACATGACTTTTTCCTTTGAGTAAATATCCAGTAGTGGAATTGCTGGATCAAAATTGTTGTATTTTAGATGTCTAAAGTGAATTAAAGAAAGATTGGACAACTTCTATAATATTACATATTTAGTAGACAATACAGTATGTATACAAAAAGTCCTTATTAGGTCCTACGCTTTCAAGTGTAACTAGTTACACTCTGTCATAAATCTGAATGTATATATTTACATAAAATGTATCAGAATATCAGTGAGGAAATTTTCCTGTATGACTCTAAATTCTTTAGAATTACTAATAAATACATCAGAATTAATCCTATTAAAATGTAAATACTACCTAAAGCAATCTACAGATTCAATGCAATCCCTATCAAAATACCAATGACATTCTTCACATAAATAGAAAAAAAATCCTAAAATTTATATGGAACTACAATAGACCTCAAATTGCCAAAAATATCCTGAACAAAAGACATTCTATAATAAAGATATCTGTACTCGAATGTTTATGGCAGCAAAATTCACTATTGCAAGGATGTGGAAACAACCCAAGTGCCTGTCAATCTATGAGTGGTTTAACAAAATACGGTATTGTATACAATGGAATACTACTGAATTACAATAAACAATGGCATTCTAGCACCTCTTATATTTTCCTGGATAGAGCTTGAGCCCATCCTCTGAAGTTAGGTATCACAAGAATGGAAGAATAAGTACCACTTGTACTCGCCATCAAATTGGCACTAACAGATCTATACTAAGGTGCTCACATGGTAGTAATATTCACTGGGGGTT
>VBSM01003204.1:21378927-21434332 GCA_008086735.1 Cheirogaleus medius
TTTTTAATCATCGCATTTTTATATGGCTCTTATTCCCATTTTATTTTCGATATACATGGAATCCCATTTTTCTAATGTATGCACATATATTATTTAGGGTCCCTGCAGACCGAGAGGGCACAGTCAAGGATAATATCAGAAGTATTTGATTAAAGGGTTATCAACAAAGATGTGATCAGGCAGAAACCACATCATGTAGTATTGTGCCCAAAAGCTAGTAATAGCATGAGTACGTTAAGACACCTGGTCCTGAAGAGAAGAGAGTAGGGTTATTTGCTATTTGGAAAGTCAAGACAAGGCACATTATTAGATTGTAAATGCATGGCTGTAAGAACAGGGTCATCAGACAACAGCTGAAATCTGTCTTTGAAGGGATGCTGCCGTACTGAAGCAGAGATACAAGAAGGGAGCTGGCGTAATCAGTGTCCTGAATTAACTCTCCTGCCTCCCTCATATCTCCTGCCAGGATGTCTTTTGGCAAAAGCATCATGAAACAGAGGGACAAGTAAACCTTGATGCAGTCCATAAATTCCAGTCTCACAGGGTGCAGAGCAGAGAGTAGGAACATGAAGAGTGGATCTTTGGAGAAAACAGGAGACATCCAGCATATGTAGATATACTTGTGTCATTTGGTATATTTCTATCTGAAATCTTCCAACTTTTTAACCAAAATACTAAATATTCTTTAACTATGAAAAAGGAGAAGAAGAAGAAAGAATTGTGGGTTTTAGTCATGAATTATGGGCCAGACACTGTGTTAAGTACTTTACAAATGAAATAAGTAATACTAGTCACGTTTCACTTAGGGAAATAGGGCAGAGAAAATAAATATCTTGCTCAGGATCATAAAGCTATTTAGATTACAAACTCAATTCCAATCTTTACCCAATTCTGAAGTACCTGCTATTAAACACTCCATGATAAACCTCTGGTCCTTGCAGCATCCCTGCTTCTCCCTTTTGATCTAGTCAAATTTAATTACTGTTTCCTGGACATGTGCTGATAGTTCAATCTTTGCATCTGTATGTATATTAATTTTATATATATGTATGTTTTACATAATATTATGTATTATACATATAAATAATTTTTAATTTTTTACTTGGAATGCTGTTCTTTATGTCTACATATTTTGAAGGTCTACCATTTATTGTAAATGTATCAGTCATAATTATCCAAGACTAAGACAATCTCTTTCTTCCTGGGGCCAACAATGTCTCTATTTTTATAAACATCTTAGGACACTGAATTTGGTCACTGTTACATAAGTTAATTTTTGTACCTTCTTCTTATTCCCAGTGCAGAGTGAGCTTCTGGTGGGCAAGGTCCAGACATGACCCCACGAGCAGGACTGGACATGGTGTGCTGTGTACCTGCTTTTATAGAATTTCAAAGGGTAGATAAAAATGCCTTATTTCTCATGATTAGTAACTACATTTTAGACAATCATAAAGAATGAAGGCTATTATTGTCCCAATTTTACAAATAAGCATGTTCAGACTCAGAGTGGTTAACTTTCCCCAAGTTCATATTGTTAGCACATGACAGGGCAGTATTCTAACTCAGCTAATCTGGTTTAGATACCACACTTAACCACCATGCTATACCACATCTTAGAACATAATAACAGACAAGGCCAATAAACAGAGAATGAGAGTGTTGGAAAAAAGAAAAGTCAAGTTATCTAATATCTATAGGATGTTGCACTTTTTTTGATATGTGGTAGCTTCAGAAACTCTCCCCTATACTAAAAACTGAAGGGTCAATTCCTAAGTTTGTGCTATAAGAGGACATTTGAGGTCAGTGATTTTCTTGGTCTACTGCAACCAACGTTTTATGTGATCGCTTGCAAAAAGGAGATAAGTGGATAGGCCCTAAAATAACCTAATTTGAGTAGATAATATTTCAACCTGGACACAAGTAATCTATGGTAAAGAGAGATGACATTCTACCTTGAAGAGTAAATGCATGCTGTCCCTAGCAGTCAGTTTCAGGGTTCAGTCTTGATGGAAATGCCCCTCAGCGGATGCTCCATTGAGGTAGATGGTAAAAGAGGCAAAGTTCTGCTATGGCTCTGGAATGGATTGAGGATGACTCACAAGGGCTCATTTCTTCTTTCTTAATGTTTCCATCTCTTCAGCCAATATTTACTTATCAGATGCTGTATGCGATGCACTGACCTGGGTGTTGACAAGTTAGATATTTCAGGAACTGAATGCAGTTTGGCATAAGTGGTATAAGGGTGTACAAATGTAATGAAAGGAGGTGAGTTTAAACAGGTAGGGAATTGAGAGATGATCATGAATTTTGGAAATCCTGCCATGGTGTTGCAACTTCATCTGTAGATAAGGTGGAACTTTATTATTATATTTTTAAGTAATACACTAATATGAAAAGATTTGCATTTTAAAAATGTCACTTTGGGTGCAGTGCATTAAAGGGAGCAATAGGTGCAACTGGGAGAATTCGGAAGTTTATAAAATAATCCACGTAAGAGATAACAGTGATGTGTGAGCCGTGCTGGCCAAAAGAGATGTGCATGATTGAAATGTTGGAGTGAGGCTAGATGACACTATAATACAAAACTGTAATGTATAGAAAAATGATCATGTCTGTCTTTAGCTCTCTTTCAGGTGGCATTTACTCAAGTGCTCCACTAATTAGAATATTTTGATTTGATACTTGTGCTACCAGAAATACTGCCTCTGACTACTTAATGATACAGGGACTCTGAGTTATTTGTTCTTTAGTCTATAGGCTGAGAAGAGTATTAAGTTGAATGTTTTATTTGAGATTATTTTGTGTACTATTTTCAAACACACTCCCTGAACCTAAGGACCATCCAAGACCCAGTGAAAGAAAGTTTAATCCCTTTGTGTTCTCTGTTCCCAAAAATATCTTGTGCATATACTCTTACTAAAAAGTTCTTATCATACTGCACAATTATTTACTTTCCTATTTTCCCCAGCAGAAGACAAACTCTTCTAGGATTTTATTTTACTAAACTTTGACTAGGATGCAGAAGGGCATATCTTTATCTTAATCTGGACTTTGGAATCATATGAGGATAGTTTGAATATTTGCTCACTGATTAACTTTCCTGTGTCTCAGTTCAATTCAAGATGAAGACAACAATGCCTCCTACTATATTATGGATGGAGTAAAATAATGTAGGTGTAGACCTAAGCAAATTATTTTATTAATCATTAAACCATACAATTAATTAACAGATTAAGATAATTGTTATTATCCTTTTTTGACATAGAGTATGGAGACATATCACAGGCACTCAAAGAATATTTTGATAGATGAATACTAGCTAAAATGCAAGCACCTTACTATATGCCAGTTGTAAATCTAAGCACTTCACATGCATTGACTCTTTCATTTCTTTCAGAAAGCCTAGATGTTACTGCTAGTGGTATACCAGTTTTTCAGATGATAAAACTGAGACTGAAATGAATCCCTTTCCCTTTTTTACCTCCTAAAAGTCAAAATCTTTCTATAAAAGAAAGACAAAAAATTCCTTGATATAATATATGAACAAATGTGGTCAAGAAAGGGTCTATTTTCCTCAAGTGTTCATTTACCACACTCTCTGCCTGGTATGACTAATGAACTATTGAATGAATGAGTGCCTGTTTATAATTCATATATACAGCTAATTTCTTTTTAATAGTTTTGATTATCATTATCATAAATAACAGCAGCAACAAAAAAATCAAACCATCTGTCAAAAGGATGTGATTAAGTGTCATGAACTGAGACTAGCATGAGGGCTGAGAAGATGGTGAAAATAGAATAACAGAATGAATTCCAACATATAATCTCTCCTAGCCCTGTGATTGTTTATCTTATTTCCAGATCTGCCACTTGGATCCAAGTACAGTGAAATACTCATGTTTTTGAATGTTCATGCCAAGCCTTCAATGTCACTAGCCTCCTTTGAAAGAAAAAATGGTGGAAATATTTATCAAAATATTACACAGCTGTGACTCTTGAGCAATAGTAAGCAGATGAATTATTGCTTAACACAAAACCTCAATTTTTTCTTATATACAAATGTATTTTCCAATAGTGGCAGCCAGTTTGGGAATTTTTTATTATTTTTGAGTCAAACAAATAGGGATGATGATTTTTGTCTATTCTTCTCTCCTTTTTATGAGTTCAATTAAGTTTATTAATAGAATATATGTCTGAGCACACATTCTAACTGTGTGAGCATTAGGCTTTGGCAACCTCCAGATTTCCAACTTGTTAGAAATCAGTATTCAGGGCAGGAACATTCTAAACCTCTGTAAGAGACACAGGTAGAAAATAATGTTTAGTTTATACCACTTATACATAAAGGAGATCACATCACGCACTGATTACATTGCTGTTTCTAGGATCCAGACAGACTGCTTTTCTGCTAGTGTTTTTATTCATAAAGGTTAAAGCAATATTAATACATTTTACTTTAGACTCCAGAACCAATATTTATCTTGAATCTAGGCAAACAGCTCAATATTATTGTCAATAAATATTCATTGTCCAATTTCCTCAAACTGAAATTTGAAGAAACACATTTTTTTTCCAATTTATTTTTGACAGTTTCCTTCTTTCATGAACACAGTAGAAAAAGGTATTGTCCACTTACCCTTTGGTCCTACAATTCACTACACCAAACATACAAATGGTAGAACTGTAACTCGTAATCAGTGTCACCTGAACAGCTCTTTAGTCTAAAAGATGTGCTGTGGTGAGAATTTTAAACACTGGTGATTTCTGACTTGGAATAAAACTGACTGAAAACACCCATGATCAAGCATTTTCAAAGACTGGTAAATATGAGAATTTGGTCTAATTTCAAAGCTGCTTTCATTTTTGCTAACTATAAAATAAGCAAACAAGTTAGGGTCAAGGTTATATAAAAGAAACAAGGGAGTGAACATAGCTTATTCATTTTCTCTCTTTTTCATTGTGGAGGTAAGTTACAAATTTGATGATTGTTGTAGCCCTTGTGGTGTTGGCAACTTTACATGTGCTTATAAATGTGGGCTTGCTGCCTTTTATTAATAGAACATTAGGCTATGAAAGATGCTGTATCAGTCCTCAAGTCTAACCAGTGCCCTATAGGTCAGTTTCTTGCAGCATCAAAGGACCATGGTTTGTATTATATATATACATTTTCTTCTCTGTACCATTGGACCTAGAGCAAACCTGGAAATAGCAAACACTGTGTTAGTGTTCTATATTCCATATACTGAGATACTATTTTTTGCTTATTCTTAGGTAAAAGATTTTGAGATCAGGACATCTAATTTTTCTTAAGAAAAATTTTAAAAGAAATATTTGATTTCATAATGAGGCATGAAGGAAAGTACATGGGATATGAATCAGAAGACAGTTCTGCTCTTTGCTAACCTTGTATTTTGGGCAAACTAATTAGACTGTCAGAGCAGTGGGTTTTTCTACCACAGAAATAACCATAAAGCCTACTATATTCCTCATTTGGTTTCTGTGAAGAACATACATCATTATTAGCAAAAATGAAGCACTTTGTAAATTCCAGAATGTCTTATTTATGCTAGGTTTGTTATTATTGCTTCAGTAAAAAGTAAATAGTTTAGTTACAAACATAAGTATTATTTCTTCCTCTATGAGATTAGAAAGGCAATTCTACAAGATTATCAGATTTTGCAGACTTCGTCCATGGCCTTCACAACATTTGTCCTTTCCACCTCTCCTCTTTTTTTAAATTAATAAACTTGATATTTTAAAAAAGTTTGAAGTTTACAGAAAACTTAAGCAGACAGTGCAGAGTTCCCACATACCATACTACCTCTCCTGCCACCCAGGATTTTTTGTATTATTAACATCTTGCATTGGTGTGCTATATTTGTTACAACTGATGAGCCAATATTGATACATTATTATTAATTCCATATTTCACATTAGAGTTCATTAAAGCCTTAATGTAAAGTTTTTTTAGTTTTGCCAAATGCACAATGTCATATATCCACCATTACAGTATTATACAGAATAAATATCTCCTGTGTTCCAGCTATTCACTCACCCCCCTGCCCAAATCCATAGCAACCACTTATGGTTTTACTGTCTATATAGTTTAGCTTTTCCATAATAGTTAGTTGAAATCATACTACATGTAGACTCTTCAGACTGGTTTCAGCTATTTGACAGCTGTTTCATCATTTTTTGGTTAGGTGTCTGTTCAGATTTTTGCCCATTTTTTTAATAGGTTGCTCTTTTTCTTATGAAGTTTTAATAGTTTTTTGCATATTTGGATACAAATAGTTTATCAGATACGTGATAAAGATATTCTAAAAATAAAGATATTTTTATCAGATAAAAATATATTTTCCCAATCTGTGCTTTATTGTTTCATTATCTTAACAGTGTCTTTCAAAGAGCAAAAGTTTTTTTTTCATTTAATTTTAAAGAAGCCCAACATATAATTTCTTCCTTTAATAGATCATGCCTTTGCAGTCAAATCTAAAAGCGTGTTGCTGATCCCAAGGTCATCCATATTTACTTCCGTGTTGACCGTATCTGTGTGGAACGTAATTCTGGACTTTCTATTCTGATTTATGAAACTATTTTTCTCTTCTTTTACCAACACCACACTAGCATGATTACTGTAGATTTATAGTGAGAATTGAAGTCAGGTGGTGTCAGTCTTTGTTCTTCCATGTTTTGTTGGCTGTTCTTTTACATTTTCATATAAACTTTAGAATCATATTGTCAATATCTGAAAGGTATCTTGTTAGGAGTTTGATTTGGATTGAAGTATTTTATGATATTTATGATTTGTGTCTTCTTTTTTTTTCTTTTTTGGTTAGCTTACACAAGGATTTATCAAATTTATTATTTTTTTCAAAGAACCAGCTTTTGATTTTATTGACATCTCTATTTTTTTCCTATTTTCAGTTTCATTGATTACTGTTTTGATTTTGATTTTTTGAGGCTTCTTCTTTAATCCCTGTATTATTTAGAAATGTTTTGTGCCATTTCCAAATAGTTTTGGATTTTCCAATTATTTTTTAGTCACTAATTTTTAGTCCAATTCATTGTTGTCTGAGAGCATACTTTGCATGACATCTATCTTTTAAGTTTGTTAGTATGTCATGTGACCCAAATGTGGAATATCTTGGTAAATATTTTATATGTAGCTTGAATTTTTCAGAAATACAATATATTGTTAATTATGGTCACCGTGTTTTAGATTTCAGGTAAATGAGATTATGTGGTATTTGTATTTCTGTGCCTGGCTTATTTTACTTAACATAATGCTAAGTTCATCCATGTCATTGCAAATGATAAGATTTTATTTTTCATATGGCTGGATAGTATTCCATTGTGCGTATATACCATATTTTCTTTATCTATTCATCCATTGATAGATATTTAGTTTTATATCATATCTTGCCTATTGTGAATCACCTTGCAGTAAATTTGGAAGTACAGATACCTCTTTGACACACTTATTTCATTTCCTTTGGATATATACCTATTAGTGGGATTGTCAGATTATATGGTAGTTCTATTTTGAAGTTTTGGAGAAACCTCCATACTGTTTTCCATAAATCCTATACTGATTTACATTTATGCCAACAGTGTATAAGGGTTCCCTTTTTTCCACATCCTCCCCAACACTTGTTATCTTTCCTGTTTTTGATAATAGTCATTCTAAGGGAGATGAAGTGATATTTCATTGAGATTTTAATTTGCATTTCCCTGGTAGCTAGTGATATTGAGCATTAGAATGGGAGAAAATATTTGCAAATGATATATCTGATAAGGGATTTATATTCAAAATATATTAGGACCTCAAACAACTCAATAGCAAATAACCAAATTACAAAATGGACAAATACCTGAGTAGACATTACTCAAAAGAAGACATATATTTTGTTAGAATTTTAAAAACTGCTTTGATAGAACCTTCATGATTTTGATTTTCAGTATCCACAGAATATTATGTTCATTAACATTAGATTTTTCCAAGTTGTCGTTCTTATATTTAATTGAAAAATGAATATACATACTAATAACTTTTTTCCCTAGGTTGAATTATTTTTCTCCATTTTAAAATTTATTTTAATTTTCCAGTAAAAATGGTATATATTTATAGTGTACAAATATAATGTTTTGGTATATGAATACATTGTGGAATGGCTAAATCAAGCTATTTAACATATGCATTACCTAAAATATTTATCATTTTTTTTTGTGGTGAAAGTACTCAAAGTCTACTCTCCTAGCAGGTTCTAAATATAAAACATATTGTTATTAAATGCAATCAACATGATGTACAAATATTCATACCCACCTACTGATTGACCCAGTTATGTTTCCCCTAAGAATTTAACATAAGAAAACAATTTATCTTATTTCTTCCTGTTAAATTCTTAGGGGAAACATAACTAGGTCAGTAGGCATAAATATTTGTACTTTCTAACATTTCTATTTGGCTTTCCAAAAATGTTTTTCAGAATTATAATGCCATTGATAGTTTATAATTGTTTGTTTATTCAAAAACCTCTTAGCATTTGTTAATAAATTTTTAATATTTGTTGATTTAATAAAAAAATCTTTGTGGATTTTAATTTTATTAAAAAATGGTACTGGAAAGCATTTTGAAATAAATTCATCATTATTTCTAAGTGATTGGGTTGTGGGATTATTATGTTCTTTATTGTATTTTTATTTTTTTATTTGTGTATAGTGTACATGTATTATGTTTATAATAAAAAAATACAATAATCCTGTAACAATTGTTTTTTTTCTTTCTAATAACATTGTATCACTGTCCCTATTTACCATTTAATAAACTAACTACTATTGATTTTATCAAATTTCATATTACTGTGGAATAAAAAATAATCTTTTTGAAACAGGAAAGAGTAAAGAGAATAATTTGGGACAACATTTCTAACAATATACATTTCAGTTAATTTCCAGAGAATAATTTTTTATTCACATTTCTGGAGCAGACACCCCCTTCAATTTTATTTTTATAGAAAATTCCTTCTGTCAGCAGATGTGCTTGTTTATTGCCAAGCTGATAATGCAAAGCAGTTTATCTTCCTGTAAAAATAAACGTATTTGGTTTACCATACCTTACAGAACAATGCTATTTTCTAATGTTCATCCCTAGAGGAACAAGTTGAAATAGATACTATTTTAAATTCCATAAAAACACCATAGTAAGCATGTTTTTTAAAAAACAACATACAGAGCTCACAATTAAATAAAGTTTTAAATATATGATTTGAAATCTCTAATCTTCCTCATATGTAATTAGGTCTATTTCCCATTTTAGTGAAAATATATTCTCATAATTATTCATATTTTCAATGTACCTGCATATTTTGAAATTACTGCAAGAAATAGTTAAGGTGGAATCTGGCTCAAAATCTCTGATTTATTAGGTGATTTCTGCAAATTTACTTTATATGCAATTTCTATGTGAAGGAGAACACTAACATAACAATCACTATACTATATTGCCCTTAGCTTGCATGGTCTAATCAACTGAGAGATCTTTGAGGGCAAGAACCTTGCTTTTTAATTATTCCCAAAACTTAACACAATGCTTTTCACAGCATGTGCCCATGAATGATTATTGAATCACTGAAAGAATGATGACTGGAGGGTATATCCCACTGTACAATATATTTTACTGGAATTTCTCCTGTGAGAAATTAGAAGCCACGCTTTTGTTGAAAGCTGTACAATGGTTTCTACTTTTTCAAGGTGGATTCAATCTTTAGACTCCATCCATAACTATATTACCTGTTGCTAAAACTTTTTTCAAATATTATGAAGCCAGAGCATTTTCTGTACAATAGAAGTTTTCTTAAAGACCTCAATAATAATCATGTCAATTTCTAAAAAAAAAAAAAAATCAACATAGCCCCTACATAACACAGAGATGAGCCACACTACACAACCATGGGCAAGGACAAACAAATTTGGCCTTTTGCCAAATAATATTGAAAGGCAACCAGAGGTGTTTGAAGGGTCGTTTTTGTTATTAATTCTTTGCACTTCCACAAGTCCCAAATGTCAGGCACACATACACGGGCTCAGGGAAATTGGTGTCTCACTCCTGTGCACGGCAGAAAGGAGATTCAATATCAAAAGTGAAAAATGTGCACCTGAGAAATGCAAATTAAAACAATAATGAGATCACTGTGCACCGATTAGAATGGGCAAAGTATGGAATACTGTCAGGGATATAGAACAACAGGAGCTCTGGTTTCTATGCATTGCTGATAGGAATACAAAAAAGTACAGCCACTTTGCACGTTA
Source organism: Cheirogaleus medius (assembly GCA_008086735.1). Taxonomy (NCBI): domain Eukaryota; kingdom Metazoa; phylum Chordata; class Mammalia; order Primates; family Cheirogaleidae; genus Cheirogaleus; species Cheirogaleus medius. Next base: position 21,389,245 of record VBSM01003204.1, read on the forward strand.
GGTTAGCAGTTTCTTACAAAACTAAACATATGCTTAGTATACAATCCAGCAGTCGTGTTTCTCGGTATTTTCCCAAAGCAGTGCAAAACTTACGTTCACACAAAAACCTGCACATGGATGTTGACAGCAGCTTTATTTGTAATTGCTGAAACTTGGAAGTAGCCAAGATTTCCTTTAGTAGATGTATGGACCAATAAATTATGGTATATCCAGACAATGGGTAGGTGGATAGACAAATAAATTATGTGATATTCAGACAATGGACTAGTATTCATTGCTAAAAATAAATGAGCTATCAAGCATGAAAATACATGGAGGAAACATACATGTATCTTACTAAATGAAGAAAATCAATCTGAAAAGGCTATATACTATGTGATTCCAACTATATGACATTGTAGGAAAGTCAAAACAGTGGCAACATAAAAAGATCAGTGGTTGCCATAGGTTGGGAAGATGGAGGAATGAACAGGCAGAACACCGGGGATTTTTAGGGCAGTGAAACTACCCTGTACAAATCTATAATGGTGGGTACATCTCATTATACACTTGTTCAAGCCTGTGAAATGTGCAACACCAATAGTGAACCCTAATGTAAAGGAGGAGCTTTGGGTGATGTGTCAATTTAAGTTTCTATTATAACTAATCTACCATTCTGGTTGGGAATGTTGGTAACAGGAGAGGCCATGCAGGAAAGGTGGGAGGAGGAGATATATGGGAAATCTCTGTAACTTCCTCTCAATTTTTCTGTGAACATAAAACTGCTCTAAAAAAAAAGTCTATTTATGTAAAAAAATTACAACTGAGAGAAATTCTAGGAGTATTTGCAATTGCACCTTGTGGTAGATAGAAAATTATCAATTTCAAGAAACTGTCAGTAATATACAAAATCTACTCAAGTCATAAAGCTCAAAAAACATGACAGGATCTGCTCTGTTCTGGTCGAGGGCCAGTTGACAGATGCATGTCTGTGGTATGTAGGCTGAGGAGGGATGCCTGCCGGCTGGGAGCATCTTGTGTGACAACAATAAAGATTTCTTGGTATGACAATATTAATAGATGTAAATTGGACTTCGTAAACATTGGCTAATAAATTGGCTAATAAATGTTTAAAATCTAATGTGGGAAATGTTCATATCCTGCAAGATCTGATTAAGATGAACAGTTCTTTCAATGCTCTCTATCAGCTGAATGTAAAGATGGATTCTCTCTCTTTATTTTTTTACTTCAGGTACCATTGTTACCACTCCCAACTCACTGTGAGTAGAAACAAACTAGACTCTATTGACTTATTTTTGAATGGAATATTGTTTTCCGCAAGTCACCGGTAAATACAATTGAAATAAATGTCTGCAATAGATAGAACGCTATAAATTTAGTTTTCTATTACTTTTACTTTTTGTGGTTGTTTTGTCTGACTATAGGGATTAAGGATTGATGTGAGATCTCAGTCTATGTTATAAAAACAGGAAATTGTCTCTAAATGAAAAAATATAAGACAATATGTAGGCAAAAAGTTTCACAGGCCTTAGGGAAATGAATTATAAACTGAAAGAATAATGATAAATAATTTCATTCTATGCTTTATTTTTATAGACAGTATTATACAACATATTGATTCATGTATTATACATAAAATATGTAAAGTACTCAAGGATACAGTTTGGCTATCTTTTAAGTTTGGGGTCTCTTTTTTGGATTAAATAAGCATAGATTTATAGACTTATATATCTATCAGGAGATAGTCATTAAATTCTGGAATTGGATTAAATTTTAGTTTTTCTGACTTTTGAATTGATTGGTGCCCCACCAATACTATTTACTTTCCTACAATATCTCAAAATATTTTCCCATCTGTTTTCAACATTGGGAATGGTCTTGACTTCATAGTACATGTATTTTGTCTCCTTGGTTTTTTTAAATTATAAGTCGAGTACATATAATAACGTATGCCCACAGTAGAAGCTTTAATAATATGGGTTGAATAAGTGAATGAATGAATTCCACATCTTTGGCGACAGACTATTTAAAATTGATGCTGTTCAAAAAAGGTGACTTCAAGATATGTTTTATGGGATATATTTGACTCTGTAGTATGCTTCTTTTTATAGGAAATATTGATACTTCTGAATTATATAGTTTACAAGAGATGTTAAACACATCTGAGCAAAGGAAACATTTGTTTTTGTTTTCATAAAGGAAATTTTAAGAATTTTAGGAGACCATGAATAAGCTATACTGGAGAAATTATGGAGAGAGAACAGGCTGTAACAAGGGAAAATGTCAATTATGAATGAAAACTAAGAGAAAATATAGTGCCATTTTTAGTCTTTGATAATATTCTGTGAAGAAAAGCATTTCTATAACTGAAAAAAATTAAAAACAAGCTAGTCATTAAGTATTTAAAAATACTACAACAAAAAGAGTAGACAGATCACCTTACTAAGTTGATAATGAACACAGTATGATTTTTAAAATATATGTATATGAAATTAAGCGAAATATGAGTATAAAATGGTGTTTTTGCTATGATTACAATTGTTGTAAAATAATACAAGTAATGGAATTTTTGCTCACTTAATGACAGACTGTATTGCTTTAGACTAACCTTCTGCCAGATAAAATACTCTGGACAAAATATAAAAAGCAACATTTGAAAACATAAGAGAGCAATAAAAATATTCAGAAACTAAAAGGGTTTCAACCCATGAAAGAAGGGAACTACATTTAGGTACATCTAATTTGATGTAGCTTTTCTCTTAGGGAATTTTCCAGTCTACACGGTATTGGGTGTTGGGAGGCTGGAACTCAATTACAAACTCTCATTCTTATTAGTATGATGTGTCAGAGGGAAAACTGAAGGGCTTAAGTGAACAGACATAATTTCCTTCATGCTATTTTTGATGGCAGATGGTGAGAAACGACAGGTTGAACAGATGCCAAGAGGTAATAGAATAGCAAGTATATGTAACTTTCTAAAAAACTATATGATTTATATGTCATTTGTACGAAAACAACACAAATGTCTTTAGGTGAGAATATGCTAATTATAAGGTTTTACATATCACTTTTAGTTTAAAAACTGGAAATACATATATGACTTGGCAAAATATTCTCAACACTTCATTTTCTATGGCTTGCTAAGAAAAGTCAATGAATTTATTTACAAGTATTGATTTTTTGTTTTATCACACTTGTCACTTGCTTTCCCCTAAAAATGTGATGGTAATGGCAATATAATTCTTAATGTGAAAATCAAGTGTTATATCTTTAATTCATTTTAGTGCCCCAAACTGTTATATTTGTTATGTTTCTCTACTCTCTTTCAACGAGAGTACCAGAATCACCTTGTTCACTAGGACATGATGGATGAGTAGGAGTTTGCTTTCTTATCCATTACTGAACACACATAAGTTTTCCTTTTGGGAGCACATTAGGATAAAGATCAATAGAGTGCTTAAATTGGCTGCCCCATCAGTATCATCAGTTGAGTTTATGAAGGGGCTACCTATGCCTTACGGGACAAACATGAACCAGAACTAATCTGAGTCCAATTATGTCCATTGAATAAAGGTTTCTCACTGATCTCTAGGTTAAGAGCTTGATTAGGCCCCATTCATGATGCAATATTGAAACAAATGGGTACTTCCAACTACATTCACCCAGCCTTAGATGCAAACCATTTAGCATGAACAAATTCAACACTTGGTTGGTGGTGTATTAAGAGACAAATATTGCTCTTGTCAGAATAGAATTATAGACTCTCAGGTTTAAAAAGGACTTGGGAAATTGTTAAACACACAGTGCTTGAGTCTTGTGCATATATCCTGTGTTCTCACCCTCTCTGCTAAGTAGTATTCCTTGCTCATTTATTTTTAATTTTTTCACCTCCCTTGCTAAATTACATATGTAGTCCCCTAAAATTTAACAGAGTTAAACTAATAAATTATTGTAATCAGTGTTTATTAATGAATGCAATGTAAACTTCACTTTTTTGTTGTCCTGTTCTGTGTTTACAAAAAACACACAAGCACACAGACAAGAAAGCAATTAAAAACCTCCCTTAATCTCACAACATCTTGATGTATGGAAATTAAGGACAAAAAGCCCTTACTCAGACTATTCAATTCCATCCTATACCTTTCTTAACTAGCATGTAAAGTATATAAAACAAGCCTGATAATTTCATTTTCTTACTACTGCAAGTAACTTAATGTCAAAATGTTTTAAATCTCTCATACAACTAGATATAGGTCTCTCAGATACAAATGTTGCCAATGGATTGACCTAGAGTTAAATTTTAATCTTTAACTAGCTATTAATATACACCTTCTATTTTTGGGTAGTCAGACAAAATAGCCAAAATAGGCAGGCTTTTACTTTGGATAAAAGAAGCCTTTTGATTCTGCTAAAATTATTCAAGTGTTTGAGGTGTTTCTAGTGTTGATAAAGTGGTCTGCTATAATGCAACATATTATTAGAAATTGCTGCCTGATATTTGAGCATTTCCTTATGGCTTTTACCTAGCTTTTTTCTGTTACATTTTTGTTCCATGATTCATATTTTCATCCTTCCATTGCCAATTAATTAATTACAGTCTGATCTATCACACCTGCCTCTAACTTATTTTCATCCCACACATTTTCACATAGCTATTGCTCATATTTTGTTATGCTCTTCAAAACCTTCAGTGACTTCCCTTGAAGAATATCTGTGAAATAAGTCTCAATCTCTCAGTGGGAATTCAACAAGAAAACCCCAAATTTCCCTTACAGTCAGAAGGTTTTTAAAAACTTCTTAGACCGAACTCTTCACTAGTCCTCAAAAATATTACTTTATAATAACATGCCCTCCTTTTCTTTCATAATTTTAATTTTATTATATAATTCAGTTTCCACTATATCTACACTTAGATTATATTGTCTAATTATTGGTATGGTAAGTTTTTTGCTTTGCACCTGCTTTTATTTCTGCCTGTTGTGAACTATTCTTCATCTCACATTCTAAAATCATTCTTAGGTAAAATGGCATTTTTGTAACACTCCTGACACCAATATTCTCTCCCTACTCAGAACTTCTGTAATTACTTGAGCTGAAAATATGTGTCTATGTCTCTTTTTGCCAAGAATGGAAATATTTTGAGAACAGGGGCACATCCATCATTTTTTCTGCTCTATCCTTTAAAATAATACATGTTCATTTAACTATGACCTCTATAGCATGGTTAATGTTTTATTAAAGTATATAGAATTTATTTATTGTGAATGTTCAGTTCTTTTCACTCCCAGGTATAAATGAATAACCTCAGGTATGGAAATTGTTTCTTGTGGTCTTCTATTATGTAAATAACATGCATATTAACTCTCTCAGTACCCACAGCAGGGACACCTATTAAGCAGCATATTTGCTGAATAGTTTCTGCTTTTATATGAAGACTTTGAATTTGTAAGCTATTTATTTTAGTATCATTCTAAACTAATCAAGTAACTAAATCGTTTTCGTTTCTGTAAAAACAGTTTAGTCCCACTGTATTGAAGAAGAACAAGGCTCAAAATTAAGTAGCCTCCTTAGAATTCCCTCAACAGCTCGTGGGATTGAAAGATGGAAAGCCCAAGATTCAAATATCTGACTTGCTTTTCCATGGTCTAGATCTTGAAGTTTCAGTGACTGAACTCCTTAAGAAGTCCTTGTTCAGAGTGACTTACTATGGCTCCTGGCCATGTGTCTGAGGTGAAGAGGTTTTTTTGTTTTTTTTTTTTTTGCCACTTGAGGAAATAAATTTTCATGGATAAAGGCCAAAAGAAACCCATACTGGGATTCACACTCTATGGCAACCACAGTGGAAGGGTGAATGCCTGTGGATTATAGTTGCCTCTCAATGCCAAAAGTTTGAGAAGTTATGAAGCAGTGCAGAGCAGTCTTCATGGTGAGACTAACAGGAATAAAGATTTGACTAAATTATCCAAGGAGTGGACACTGACTTCCAAGGTGTGGGCTAATAGAATCTCCCACTGAACTGGCATATGTAGCAGAAGTGTTATTTTAACCTTCATTAATTATTTTGTTAATTATAGATCTATAGTGAAATATGTAGCCTCATTCACATAGTTACATATATTTTTTTGAGTTCAACTGCAACCTTCACCAAAGCTGCTGACTGACCTTCAGTTCACTAAATCTCATCAGTCTCATTGTGGATACTATTGAAAATGTTTGTCAGATATAAATTGAAAGCAAATATTTATTTATAACACAAAGAACTAGTACAAGTTACTAAGCTGAATGTTCTTTAAAAAAATAAATGTTTTGTTTTTTTAAATTATATTCCAAGAGTTTCCTGGGTGTATAACAGCACTGAGTCTATTAGGAGAATGGATAGAGGAATTCAATAGATGCTTTTCACATTCCCTTATTAAAACATTTACCATAAATACTGTGGCCTTGTAACTCTGTGTTCCTATAACATTGCCTTGTAAATGAAGATCTTGTTATTTAAATGCATTTTTAAAATCTTGACAAATAAGTACTTAGAATAATGGAACTAACTTATACCATTAATAGAAAATAATTGAGGGCAGTACCTACACTTTATAATGTTCAATGGATTATATTGTCAACAAAAACATAAATTTCTATTTTTTAAACACTAATTTCTAACCCCATGTGATTCATTGTTGGCCCAAAAGTCTAGTTATACAACTTACCCCTGTAAGGGGACTTTAAATCAGTCTGAAATAGAGTAAACACTGGAAAAGTAAAAGTTAAATTACTGATGTTTTTAATTATAATATATATTAAAATTTTATTTTACATATAGAAAATATTTACATTAATCAACCACTTATAAACTTTTTTTTTACATTGTGCTTTCTATATTCAAAAAGAAAGTTTAACATTTGAGTAAATATTATTCAGTTTAAAATTTCCAGAATAGGTTCTATTTTAGAACAACTCTCAGAATCAACAGAATTTCACAAAGATTGTTAAGTACACTTCTGTTTTTAGGGACTGAGAAATTGCTGATCAATAGAACTTTTGTTAAGTTATCATTTGCTTAGGCTCTCACAGTCATCTTCAATAGACGTAGCCCTGTTTTAATATGCACTGAGCTTTACAAACAAGGCAACTACTAAATAACAAGTCTATTGTACTATTTTAGATAATGTTATTCAGGATTTTTTTGAGAGTTGTCCACTATTGTAGAAAATAATATCAATGGCAATATTACTTGCCTATTAGTGTACTTGTATATTATTTCCTTGTGCATTAAAGCTGTCAATTTAGTATAGCTCACCAATATCAGTGTGTATTTTGTTTGATTCCAAGTGAGTCTGCTTATATTGGAGCATCAGACTGCTTTGCTGTATTTTCTAGAACAGTAATGTTGAGCATTTATGTATTAAAATACAAATTGTTTTATTTTAACTTTATTTCCCTCTATTTCTCTTCTGCATTAATGTTAAGACATTGTATTGATTTTTATGAGGTAAGTGAGCTATATTGTCTATGGATTTCACTTCAAGAAGTAAACTTTTAAAAACAAGGTGTTGTGTCTAATAAGGCTGAAAATCATTGGCTTACAAGATTCTAAGAAGGTCATTTTAGTCAGTTTTATTTTACAAACTATTGTACATTCCCCCAAGGATCTAATTTACCAAACACATTGAATTTGTTGCAAGAAGTTAAACATGATTCAGATTACAATAGATACAATAAATATTGAATGAATAACAAATGAAAGCATTGCTCAAGGTTGCAGAAGGGTGAATTTTGACCATGGAAATAAGGATTGGTGAATATGAGACAGTTATTAAGTGCATCAAAGTTCTAAAGCATCAATAAACCAAAATAATGACAAAGAAAATAAATGTGAGTTAAAAGGACAAATGATATTAGAAGTTGTGAAAGAGTGGTAAGAATGTCAAAGATAAAATTTTTGTGTTTTATTCATATTACCCGAGGTTAGGAAAATTAAGGCAAGTCATTTTTTATATAAATATGACATTGGGAGAAATGAATGATCTTAGCAAGAAAAAAAGAATTAGAAGCATGGACTTTCAGTCTGTTATATCATTCATATAATGTCTATGAATTCATAACTAGTGTAATATCATGATTCTTTTCATTAAGAATTTCAGAAAACAGAGTTTGCTTTCAGCTTCTAATAGTAACAGCCATTTTGGTTTTTCATTAGGTTTTCGTTTGAATGTAGAGCACAAGAAGTGATGATTTTTTTATATGTCAATGATTTCTCAACAAAACAATGATTCTCTAGAGTATGACTGTTTTGGGCTGGAGGAAAATAAACAGTAAAATTTTAAAAGCTATAGGTTAGTGATGCAGAGAAAGGTGCTGAGACAAAGTTTTGATATAGATGTTATGCTGGCTTCCAGATAAAGGAAAGGGTTCAGATTCCAGTTGAAGGTTGAATTTGGGATAGGGCACTTCATGACTAATGGCCTTCCATTTATCAAAGAGCTGGAACATAAGATATTAGTGGGACATACAGCAGAAGCCTTGGGAGGACTACATGATTAAAATTCTTTCCATGTATCCATGGACAGGATTGATGAAAATGGATATTTCAAAAAGTGAAATTGTTTATAAGCTTTATTTCCTTATAAATCTGTTGACACTATATGACATGATGTCTGACAATTTAGTTTACTTATGTTAGTAAACTCCTATTTTGTTGTGTTGTGACTGGATGTGGGAGCGGGAGAAACTCACATGCACACACGCATACACTTATTTAATCTGTTGACATATGAGGTAGAAGCAAATTATGTGGGAAAATGTCTGCTTCCAAGAAAAACAAACTGCAATAAAACCTATCACCTGTTAATATCTACAGTGTACAATGGAGCTCACAAACTCTAAGTCACATAATTCTAACAAGCTGGAACTCAAACATTCATCTATTTGACTCTAACATCTATGCTCTTTATTTTTTGTCATGAACCAGGTTTTTATGAAAAGAGCACACCTGAACAAAAATTCCAATCTTCAAATCTTACATCACAAGCAATCAAAATGATTTAAGGAAAGAATCAAACTGCAAAATGAACAAACACATCAACATATGAACTTATATTTGCTTTTAATAATATATAACTTAAAAATATGTTGCATCATAATCACAGAAAAGCCAGGTTTGTATACAATTGTTCCTTGCTATCCACAGAGGACTGGTTCCAGGACCGCCCATGGATACCAAAATTCGTGATACTCAAGTCCTTTATATATTTGCATATAATCTATGTACATCCTCCCATATACTTTATCATCACTAGATCACTTCAAATACCTAATACTATGTAATTGCAATATACATAGTTTACACTGTATTGTTTTTATTTGTATTATTTTTAATTGTTTCATTGCTATTTTTACTGTTTTTTTTATTTGAATATTTTCAATCTGCAGTTGGTTGAATCCACTGATGTGGAACTCACGGACACAGAGGGCTAGCTGTATATTCCTAATGTGTTATTTAGCTGTGTATACACTATTCAAAAGTGAATTCAGCTATTCTCAGCTAATAATCTCCTGGTTCAATCTCCTAGTGAGATATAAAAGTTTATTGAATTGACTTGAATTATCCATGTACCCTATACATTTTCTGACTTAGATTTTTTGAACTAGCATTTCTTTCTTTCTCCATTTACAAAACCCCTCAGCACCACCACCACCCTCCCACCATTTCTGGGCTTTGAGAATTAGCTTTTCTTCTTCTCTGCAAAGAAATAGAGTATTAAATGTATACTAGTTAAGTTACTGGAGCTTAAAGCTCTGCAAGATGATGACACTTTCCATTTGCCCATTCCAATCCTCATCGACCAATTATTAAGAAAAATAAAATGCCTAGCAAAAGTTCTGGTCATATGATTACCTCATGTTGCATGTGATTTTTCCTCTTGCTTTTTAGGAGATGCCTCAAGAATTTGATACTTTCTTTATGAAACATAAACAATTTATTTCTAAATCTGAGCCTCTCAAATATTTTTCCCTAGTTCCTGGACCATCCTAAGTACATAAAGCTACGGTGCTAGGACATTGAAATGCCAGTAAGGGAATAGGAGTTAGGCTAAAACAATAAGGAAAGAGAAATTAAATTAATATAAATTCAAAAACTAGAGAGGAAAGGAAAAAGAGCCGGAGTGTGAAATTTCCTAGTTTGAAGCTCCATAGATCTTCATCTTAGATTAGAGTACTAGAGAAGCAATGATTTCTTCCACAATACAAAGCCTTATGATTAAAAAAATTATATACATTAAATGTACCCTGCAAGACTGGCTCAGTTTCTTATCAATTACCAGGAGAGATTTTACTTAGTGCTGTGCCAAGCTACAAAAGCTACAGACACATCTCTCTTCACAATGACCTTACTTATAAATTGGAGTAGATGATATAATTCCTCTCTCTCTCTCTCTCTCTGTATTCCTCCTACCCAGCACTTGCTACCTCCATATTTAAACCTACTCAGAAATTATGAAAATTTCCTTTTCAGAAAGGAAAAATAAATAAATGGTAATTGAAGTTAGGTCTTTATTATTGGTTGGAAATCTTTCCAATTCAGAAGCCAGAAGATTTGTCATATTTTTGAGCTTGAAAACTGAGCAGCGCTTTAGTAACAAATACAAAAGACAATAGAGGGCACCCTAGCCCAACTTTCCATCCAGTTAAGAGTTCTGTGTGGTTTGGGCAGGTAAAAGCAAAGTTCCTAGCTTCTTGCTTCTCTTGGATACTCAAGTAATGCTTGCTCTCCTAAAGCACCAAAGAATAGAAGAGTAGTCATTGAGAGACGCTTCTCCATAGAAGAATAAAGTTAATAGTTTCTACCTGAGAGTCAACAGTGTGACAACTTTCCCATGCATCATGGTTCATTGTTCTAACCTCCCTTTTAACCCTTCCACACATATCTGTATTAACAGATCTTTAAACAAGTCATAGGCACAGTTATATGATCTTAAAAAATACCCTTCTATTTTGACTTCTGTCTCTGGCCTTCACATTTTCTTCACATAGTAGGTGGGGAGTGGCTGGGGGTTAATTTATTAATGAGGCATTTTGGCCCAGAAACATGTTATCTCTTTGTATTAAAAAAATTATTTAATCGTTCCCCTCAATGGAGTGGTGTGCAAATGTTAAGCTTGGGTTAAATGATGCCATTAGCAAATAGCACTGACAGACATGTTTTACAACCCCTGATGTAGCTCTTAAGCCCATGAGTGATCTATAGCAAAGCAGTAAATAACGTTTACATGATATCTTTGAATAGGTCACAACATAGTCAAAGAATGACAAATGAAGATGAGCCATAACCTAGTTAGCACCAGAAATGATCCTCCACAAGGCTAATTCATCTGGTCGCACACAAATAACAGAATTTCCTTCTGCCCACTTTTCAAATGCTGACACTTTTATCGTAAATGTGAAAGGGTATTAGACTACAATTTAGGAGTTGAAGAAGAGACATTTAGTGAAAGGAAATGATAGCCTAATATATGTTGCATGGTGCATACATTACAGTTTTGGCTGCCTTTTGTCAGTCTATATTGTCCATGTGTATATTATACATGATAATAACAACACTTGACTTATTAAATCTAAAAAGATCCTGAACATAACCAACCTGAAAGAACACATTGCTTTCCACAGATAATTTAGATACAGTTTTAATTTTCAAAGGCATTTCTTAAGATTGTCATAGTGTTTTAAAAATTTTAGCTCTAACTTTCAAAATTAATTACCAAAGTGAAAAAATGCTTACAGAAATTGATTTAATCAGATTTGTCACTAAATATTCCATAAAAATAAAATATTTATGCATATAATGAATATTTTAAATTATATATTTGCTAGATTTGATAAGAAAACTAGCATGATTACAAACATATCAACTTTATACTTGCCCAAAGCTATTCTTTATGAAAATAAATGAAATTAAACATAACAAAATGAAATGGACTTTTTTTTCTGTTCACAATTATTTTTAATGTAAGGCTTCACATAAAATCAATCTATTACCTTATAACATATACTTCATGCTAATTGCTATAGAATAGTGTGACACCTAGTTAAAATGTGTTATTTATGTACTATATGTACTCAGAGTGAATTCTTTTAGATTAGTTCAACATTATTAAACTACTTAATCTATTTGAGAGCAATTAGAACAAAGAACTCTTGGAGAAGCATGTGAGATATAATGCTTCATATAGACAGAAATATTTTTTTAATATTCAAATGTAAATCATAGACTAAGTAATAAAGGGAAAAATGAAAAAAACTACCTTTCATCAATTTTTAATATAAAACTATAGATAATCTGGTATTTAAAATAATTATCTTTATTAGCTCCATAGTATTTAATATGAGCAGCACAAAGTAGTAGAATGATTATAACATTATTAATCAAAGAGTTCTGAGTTAGAATTTCAACATCAAAGATTAACATTTTGATAAAAAGTTGCTTTAATGCCCAAAACCTCAGTGTCATTATTTGTAAAAACATAATAAAACCAGAATTATGGTGAGTATTAGATATTGAATATAAATAATTTCACAGTGTCTAGATTGAACAATGATGCAAATAATGTAGCTCTATTCTACATCACTATGTGGACTCCTGAAAACATACCTTTTTCCAGAAAATTCCATTCTCAATAATATTACATTGGCAATCAGTTATTTTTGAAAAAGTACTGTGACTAATCAGGCACAGAAATAGTACACAATATACATGTAAAAGACAAGAAAATGCAATAATTTTTACTGATTTGTAATAGTATAGATAACTCATTTTCATATATATTTCAAAATCATTTAGTCATTCCCTCATATAAAGGTAGAAAAATTAGGCCTAAACACTTAAAACTCATCACTGTTTACATTTAAGCATATATAATTCTAGGTTTATTTTTTCTTTGTGTAAATGTATGTGTTTTTATATATCTACCTGTATACATCTAAGTAAATGTATGTACATTTTGGATTACACAGAGCAGGTACTGTTATCCGCTATTAAACTTACTAAATATGTGATTAATGCTTTTCCATATGACTGAATATTATTTTAAAATATTAATATGTAGAGTTTAAATAAGTTTCTGGGAGAGAATCTGACTCCAGGTGAGAAAATGCTCCTATTATCTCACTTACCAGAATGAATATTAGATATGGTTGGGAATTATTATCAGTTTGGGGAAATTGAATATTTTCAAAAATTTATCCGTATCTATATTTCAAGTAAAGGCCTGCCAATGCCAAGGTGCACTGGATAATTAAGCAGATTCTTTATTAAGGCTATTGCAATAGAATGTTCATTAGTGAGGAATATCTGAAAGAAAGAAAGAGAAGAAAGGAAGGAAGGAAGGAAGGAAGGAAGGAAGGAGGGAGGGAGGGAGGGAGGGAGGGAAGGAAGGAGGGAAGGGAGGAAGAAAAGGGGGAGAGGAAGGGAAGGAGGGAGGAAGGAAAGGACGAAGAAAGGAAGGAAAAGAAAGAGAGAGAGGAGAGAGAGAGAGGAGGGAGGGATGGAGCCTGGGGACTTATAGAGGCAGGTAAATAAGAGAATCTGAGAAACAATGGAGGTGGTCTTATCTAGGTCATATGGGAAAGGGGGAAGTGGTCCTTATCAGAATCATATGGGTGAAGGGAGATCTTTGCAGTTAAACTGTTTATGGAGCACAGAAAGATGGAGAGATGTCTTAACTATAATTCTTTTCCTAAAGTACAGGACCTGAGTAAAATTAAATATTGTCAGGTTTTATCAACACAGGCATAAAAAGAAAGTACTTGTAAATTTGGGGCAATGGCAAAAGCTAATCTGGATGATTTAGGTCCAAATAGATGTTTTTCTTAACTCAGCACCAAGATTATAAGGAATCAATTAATATCTACTGCATTAGTAACCGAATTGACTAGTATAGTGTATTAACACAAATGTTGCCAAAACTCATCAGCTAATAAGTAAAAATGAAATCTCATTATCATTTAAAATCCAAATTTATAGTATTAATCTCTTCAGTAAATAGCAGTATTTAGCTCCCATTTTTAAATATCTATTCCTGTGTAGTATTTCAAAGGAATTTCATAGACGGAAGAGAGTTTGTTATTTCATATAAATGAACACATGGGTCTCTACAGTAGTTTTCAACCCAGTGTCACCTGACTCTGCCTGCCACCCTGCTTTGTCCACAGACCACCGCCCAGACCACTCCCAGTTATTCCCACAGTCATAAAACTATGATTAACTTTTCTAAGCTATTGCTAACATTATGACTCCACTTGTGACAAACTCAGAACTTTGCCTTAGTTTTCTTCCATGGCTCATAATATACTGAAACAATTGACAAGACCATACTGAAGCCCAGGAAAAGTGAAATAGTATTACAGTTGAGATTAACTTCAAAATGCTGGACAGAGGCTATTTTCTCTCTCCTGAAGACACCTCCATTAAAGTTCTGGCTCTTTTGGTGTTGTTAAATAGCTTGAATATGTACCCCAATATGTGTCTTGTTCTCATTCTTACTTTCTGATCAAACTTCTCAAGGAATTTTGCCTGATAAAGAATGTCATATGGGATGTTTCTTTTTTTTAATTTCAGAATATTCACAATTGCAAAGATGTGGGATGTTTCTTTTTAAAAACAACTCTCAGCCTTGAATAGGTGTTTTAGTCAAATTAGATCCAACACAGTTAAAGCCTTGTTTTGTGTTGCTATAAAGGAATACCTGTTTTGTGTTGCTATAATGAAAAGAGGTTTATTTGTCTCACAGTTCTACAGACTGTACAAGAAGCATGGCACTGGTATCGACATCTGATGAGGGCCTCAGGTCATTTCCACTTATGGCAGAAGGCAAAGGAAAGCTGGTATGTGCAGAGATCACATGGCAAGAGAGAAAGCAAGAAAGAGAGAGAGAGACAGAAAGAGAGAGAGTGAGCGAGCCAGCGAGCAATGCCAGGCTCTTTTCAACAACTAACTCTCATGAGAACTAATAGAGTGACAATTCACCCACGTCCAAATAATGGCATTAATCCATTCATGAGGGATACTCCCCCATGATGCAAATACCTCCCATTGGGCCTCACCTTCAATATTGGGGTCAAATTTTAACATGAGGTTTGGAGGGGACAAATATCCAAACCATAGCAAAGGTTTATACAAAATTATGTTGAATAGGATATACTAGAGTACATAGTGTGGTATCATAACCCCAAAATCTCAGTGGTTTAACATAAAATTTGTGCCTCACTTAAAGCACTGTCTTTTGTGGCTACCTCAGGATTCTGTTGTACATCATCCTCGTTGTGTGACCTAGGATGACAAGGTTGTTATCAACTAGAACAATATTAATTTCCAAAGGGAAAAAATGAAAAATTTAAAATTTTCATGCAGAAGAGACCCACATCAATCCTGCTCATATTGCATTGACCAAGTCAGTAGGCTCCATTAATGCAAATATGTCTGTCAAAGCAAAAATTGCACTGGGAAAGTTAAACAGGAAAAAAAAAAGACTGTAATCAAGGCTATTGCAATAGAAAAAAGAAGACAGAACTCAGTCTGAGCTCAACTCCACCGAAACAAAGGTCTAAAGAGTTTTTTATTAAAAGTTGGGTAGGGGGATCTTAGGCCACCTGTGTTTACTAATTGGTTTTACCCAAAGGAAAAGTAATCTTTCTCTGATCTTCATGGTAGGAGATAGTTTTACAACTTGCAGCAAGTCACATGCCTAAGTTAGAAGTTATTCTCTGATTCTTCCACAGAAACTGGGAAATACTGGCATTATCTTCCTTGTGGATTACATTTCAAAAGGATAGTGCCCAGGTCCTTGGGAAAGGCATTTCTGGGTTCTAAAACTGCAAGAAGCTTTTTAAAAGATTTCCATTTCAAAGGGAACAAAAGGAATTCACAATTACAAGTTTCTAAAGTAAATGCTTTGAAAAAAAAAGTGAAGCCAGGGGCCTAGAGGTAGGAAAAAGCTTTTCTGAAGTATATTCAAGTTGAGAAAGTCTTGGTCAGGTCAGAGAGCTGCATTCCTAATGTGGGTCTGATAAGGGAACTGGATCTTTTAGATGGACAACATCAGCAACTGCCACCAACACAAAACCTTTCTGCTGTTAGTTGGTGACTCTCCTGCACTGAGCTTACATTGAGCCTCTTTGAAATTTCCATTCCTGCCAGTTCTAGTGAAGAGTTTCTGTTGGATTCAATGGTAATAAAACCACTAAAAGTTGGATAATTTATTCACATGGAACTCTAACCATCTTCACCTACCTACTGATGGAAAGCTGGTGAGCCTTTCCTCCTCCCCGACTTGCACTGAGTATAGAATCCTTGATAACTTTGACCTGAAGTAACCTGGCTCTCTGTCCCTGTTACTCAGCTCAAAGCCAGCCACTGAAAATTTCTGTTCCACCGACAGAAATGCTTCACAGACTCCAATTTAATGCCTCAGGGGAACAAACCCACCAATGCTAAAACAATACAGACAAGTACCTCAGCCATAGTGGCAGAGAAAGCCCCTGAAAACATTTATGCCAGGTCCTCTGCCAATGTCACCACTTTGGCTATTTGGTTTTTGTGATTTCAAACAGATTTCTGGATTTTTGTTTCTACTTCTTTGAAGAATGACATTGGAATTTTCATAGGGATTGCATCCAATCTATATATTTCCTTGGGTAGCATGGACATTTTAACAAATTAATTCTTCCAATTCATGAACACACAATATCTTTCCATTTATTTGTGTCATCTTCTATTTCTCTCATCAGTGTTTTATAATTTTCAATATATAGATCTTTTACTTCTTTGGTTAAATTTGTTCCTAAGTATTTTATATTTTTTGATGCTATTATTAATGAAATTGTTTTCTTAACATATAGTTCATTATTAGTGTATAGAAACCCTTCTGATTTATTTAAATTGATTTTGTATCCTGCAACTTTACTGAATTTGTTTATCAATTCTAGCAAATTTTTGGTGGAGTCTTTAAGATTTTCTATACATGAGATCATGTCCCAAAAGCACAGGCAACAAAAGCAAAAATAGACAAATATGATTGTATCAAACTAAAAAGTTTCTGCACAGCAAAGGAAACTAATAGTAGAGTGAAGAGACAACTCATGGATTGATAGAAAATATTTGTAAATCATACAGTGGATAAGAGGCTAATATCTAAAATATACAAGAAATTCAAATTACTCAGGAACAAGAAAACACATTAACCCTACTAAAAATGTGCAAAGGGGCCAGTCACAGTGGCTCTCAACCATAATCCCAGCACTTTGGGAGGCTGAGGTGGGAGGATTGCTTGAGCCTAGGCATTTGAGACCAGCCTAGGCAACATAGTGAGACCCCATCTCTTAAAAAAAGGGGAGCAAATAACTGGAATAGACATTCCTCAAAAGAAGACATACGAATGGTCAAAAGATACATACAAAAATTCTCAACCTCTATAATCATCAGACAAATGCAAATTAAGAGACATCACCTCACATCTGTTAGATTAGCAGAGCAGAGCCTGCACGATCCACTCACCTCTTAAAGGCCTCACCTCTCAATATTGCCACATTGAGGATTAAGTTTCAACACGGGGTTTGGAGGACACAAATATTCAAATCATACCATTGACTAATGGAATAGGATAGAGAGCCCAGAAATAAATTCATACATCTGAAGTTGATTGATTTTTGACAACAATGCCAAGAATAATGATGAAAGAACAGTCTATTCAATAAACGGTGGTGGGGAAACTGGATATCCACATATAGAAGAATGAGAATGAACCCTTGTCTCACCCTTATACGAGAATCAACTCAAAATGAATTGAAGACTTAAACATAAAATCTGAAACTATAAAACTACTGCAAGAAAACATAAGGGAAAAGCTTCATGAGATTAGTCTGGGCAGAAATTTCTTAAATGTGAACCAGTTATTGGTTTCTGATGCCCTTTTGGTCTTTATCTTCCACCTGACTGCTAGGGATTAATTTATGATTCAGCAATAGGGCTAGAGTGCTTGCACCACTGTTTAATTTCTAGACAGTGCATTACATGTTCCCATGAAAGGGTCTAAATGCTTTATTTGAAATGTAATTTCTTACCTAGGCATCATATTACTGTCCATCCTCCTGACAACATGTAAGACTTACTTTGAATGGTAGTCCAAAGAGCAAGAGCCCTCGGGACTGTCAAAAGAGAAACAAAAGTCCTCTGTTGCAAGTGTTTTGTAATGTATGCAAATTTGGTCTAAATTTTTATTCTGTTTCTCAAGAGTTAAAAAAAGGTGAAGGGGAGGGAGGAGAGTGAGATTTTCTCTTCTTCCTCAAATCACTCAAGGTTTCCACAAAAATAGAAGAAGTATCTTTCATTAAAAAAATAGTTAAGGCAAGCTAGCCCTGAGCATTTTCTAACTGCTTCAGATAGCAAGTCCAGGGAGTTTTATAAATCAATTCACACCAGAAAACATTCACATTGTATCAACCAAGACTTTTCCATTGTCTATAACTCAATTTTAATCAAACTGGGTTTTGGGTGATTAAACTTTGTGTAGATGTGGAAAAATATCTTTTTAGATAGAAATTGTCTCTATCTCTTAATATTTAAAATGTGCCTACCATTATCCTAACTAACAATCTCTGGGAATTTATTTTAGGGGAATTCTATCAAAGATGAATGATAGATATGCAAAAATCTTCACTGCTGCATTCATTATAATAGTTAAAACTGGATATCTTAATATTAATAGGTAAGACCGTAATATTGATTGCTTACCATACATTAAACACTGTTCCATTCACTTAGAATTTAATAACTCATTTTAATTAATTCACAAATCTTAAGTTTTGGGTTGTAGAATCTATGCTTTTAACCACACCACTCCAGTGGACAATTAATTTCAGTGTACATTTAAAATCTCAAAACCATCATAACATTATTATTACTATTTGAGAAAAGGATGCTATCACAGTTATTGGCTGAAAAAATAACAACAAAAAAGGAAAATTCAGTCTACCTTCACACACTCATAATAAAGATGGTGATAATTCTCCCATTCACTTTTAGAAATAGGTTATGAAAGAGAACAGTCTCCTAGCAATCTAAGGAAAAACATAAATATGATTTATAACTCAGAACCTAAGGTTCCAAGTTCTACAAATAGCTTTCCTTTAGCAGTTTGTGAAACTCCTTGTGATGGTTAAGTTTATGTGTTAATCTGGCCTGGCTATAAGATGTCTCAATATTTGGCTAAATATTAATATTATTCTTAGTGTGTCTGTGAAGTTGATTTTAACATTTAAATCTGTAGACTGGGTAAAGCAGATTGCTTTCCCCAATGTGGGTGGACCTCTTTTAATCCACTGAAGACTTGAATAGAACAAAACAGCTGAATAAGGGAGAATTTGTTCTCTCTGCCTCACTGTCTTCCAGTTGAGACATCAGTTTTCTCCTGCCCTTAGACTCAAAAGTGGACTTGAAATTGCATCATTGGCTCTCCTAGTCCTCAGGATTTTGGACTTGGACTAAAACTATCTTAAGCTTACCTTAGTCTCCAGCTAGCTGATTGCAGATCTTGGGTCTGCTTGGCCTTCGTAATTGTGTGAGCCAATTCCTTATTCCTTATAATACATCTCTCTCTCTCTCTCTCTCTCTCTCTCTCTCTCTCTCCTCTCTCTCCTCTCTTTCCTCCCTACCCTGATTGGTGGATTAATTATACATATGCAGCCTAGCTTGTGAATGGCTAACCACTCTTGAGAGGAGCCATGAATATATACAGTTAATTAATTAATAAAGTATCCCTTTGATCCTCCTCCTTTTTAGCCACATGTGTTATATACACTCCTCTCTGAGCCATTGGTCTAACATAAGTGAGCACATGCTTCCAAATTGGTATCCATTTCCTTAATATACAAGAATGATTCTAAACTTCTTGATGTGGCCCATAGGCTACTGATATAATATCCATAATCATTTATAGGAAATAATAGAAAACACTCTCCCCCCCCAAAATAGCTAACAAATTATTGGGAACAATTAAAGAATTTAGAGGTTTCATTATAAAATATCAATAAATCAAATTTTATCATTTAACCAATAATTGCTAACTAAAAAATCTAATTGAAAATAGGAAAATGTAGTTAGCAACCTGCTCTGTAGACAAACATGAATTTCTCAAAATTATAATTGTAATTTACTTCTTATATTTCAAAGACAATAAGGCCCTTTTGTGTTTTTTTCTAGGAAAATTGAAATAGTCTGAAAAAATATTATAGCATATTGAAGATTCTACTTCTTGCAAAAGAGAAACTTTCCACCTTTGAGATGATAGTGCTCTTCAATATCTATGATTCCTATTAAGGGTTTAAAAACAAAACGACAAAATGTTCATGCTGAAATTCAGTGAGATCCCAGGTTTAAGCTAACGTATAGCCCCACATCTTAAAGTCCTTTCAGAAATCTCTAGGTGATGAACAAGGAAGGTGAACTCCATGCTGAGACGTGGAAAGCAGAGTGCCTTAGGAAGTCGATAGTACTCTTTAGTAGTTGTTCTGCTTATAGACACATAGCAGAATTGTAGAGTCTTGTCTTCTTGAAGTTAAATGTGACCATATAACTTGCTTTGACCAATGAAATGTGAAGATAATTTATGCCTATCACAAATTCACCAGTGCATGGTTCATTGCTCTTCCTGTTTCAGCCTCAACAATTGTGGGGATGTAAGTCAAGAAGCAGCCAATCAGCCTCGATTCCCTGTGACTATGATTAGCAGAGAAACACACCTATGGTTACTAAATTTCACAAAAATATTAGGACACCCACTTATACTGAAATTTCATGTAAGCAAACTAATATGTAATAGTATAGATAGTTCTCGTGCAATATCTGGGACAAATTTATACTAAAAATATATTAATGATTACCTGAAATTCAGACTTAACTACAGGTTCTGTCTTCCATCTGACCACTGTCCTTCCAGTCTCAGCCCCATCCCCAGACATATAGATTTTGTAAAAAATATAAATAAATAATAAATGTATTGAGTTAAGCCATTGGAATTTAGGCTTATTTGCTGTTATATTTTACCAAGTTTATTTTGACTAAATGCAATACATTGCTCTATTGCAGGCGATAATTTTGCGTTTCCTACACATTTATATATAATCTCTGCTCATCCCTTTTTAAAATAGAATTTAAAGTTTTCTATTAAATAGGAAAAAATGAAAGGTCCTATGCATTTTATTTCTCAGAAGTTGCCTATGGGCTTCCATTTCAGTATAAATAATGGCTTTGCAGATGGATAAAATGATATTTCTAATCTGTGGATAACAAATAGATATTGAAAAAAAATTACTGAGAGTCATACAGGCCTTCTGGGGATGGAAATAAGATTCACAACAAATAGTAGCAACAGCAGCAACAGTTACTCCAGATGGAATAAAGAGAACGAGATCACCAAGTTGGGACCTTGCCTGAGTATAGCTAAAATATAAGTTAAATAAACAGGAAAGACTGGTTCAGCCAAGAGAAATAATTAGAACTACTAATATTTGCTCAAATGTAATGTTCTGATCTGTTAATAGCATGTCCTATGCCTCCTGATTTCTAGCATCCAAGACAAATAGTGGCATCTGACGCTCATTTATATTATTTTGTATTCCTGACACTAAAGAGTATTAAAATGTGATTTCATCTAACTGCTTTGGGAGCATTTGGGAAGCAAAAATCTTCCTGAATATCTGAAACATGTATCAACTTGGCCTCTGCTAATTATTTCCCATTTAATAGAGACAACATTTTTCATTCCTTCTACCCACAACAAATTATTTCTTCCTACCGGAAAGGTAAACAGCATACTCCAAGGGAGAGGAAAATTGAAGGCTTTATCAAAATTTTGCAAATCTTTTTAAAAATGGGGAATAATAAACTCTCAGAAGCAGAGAGATTCTTAATAATTGTGAAATTCAATCATCTAGTCTGGTAAACTCCTAAGCAATGATAGTGTCTTTTAAAATGATTGTGAATCTCAGTGGTGGCCTCTCATGCTTCAAGGCACATTAAAACTTTGGGAAAGTTGTGCATCAAAAACTGCTAAGTATGTGGACAACTATCTATGATACTCCAGAATCTTAGCTAGTGCTGTCTTAGCTCTTGTTATAGATTCAAATCAAAGGAAACAAAACCAAAAGATATATTTTCTCCCTAACAAAGAGAATCATATGTTATATTTCCCCTTAACCACTGTTTTGTCCTCTATGTCCCCATCTCTATACATTTAAATTCAATACACAGCAGTGATTATATTTTTTGTAGAAAAAGAAGAATAAAAATACTTGTCACTGTCTCGTACTTTTCCAAGTAATTTATTGAAAAGAAGGACTAAGATGTGGTTCATGATTGATATACATTTCCCCCAGGTATAAGTATATTAATTTCTCCATTTTCTGAGAAAAATAAATGCATTTTCATTTGTTACCAAGGAAACAACCAGGATCACCAAGATTTTTCTGTCCGAGGTATTTTTGTTTGTTTCTTTTTTCCCTCTTTGGTATAAAAAGAGATTCTTTAGTAAATTTCTTCAGAAAATTTCATTTGGCATTTCCCAATTTTGTCTGGGTATACTTGTTCTTTTGTTCACTTTAGACAATTTGTAAAAAAAAAATCAGCACATTTCCAACTTCCAGATATAACAATTTTAATACATTTACTTGTACATTTATTCTGTCTGTATTTTTCAAAAAACCCAAAACAAAAACAAATGAGAGGATTATAAAGTGCATGTCATTTTACAGCCTACTTTTGTACTTAACAAAAACTTATGAGCATGTTCCATATATGTAAATGTTTCCTACAGTATGCTTCTTAATAACTAATTTCCATTTTGTGCAAGAACTATGATTTAATTAAACATTACACTGCAGGATATTTACAGAGTTGCCAAATTTATGAAATAAGATATTTAACCAAAAATATTCTTGTAAAGAAATGTGCATAATTATATCATAAGGACTAATCCAAAGAAATTCGATAGCTGTATCCATGGGCATGCATAAGTTAAGGTTTTTGATTCATATTCCACATTGACTTCTAAAAGGTTTTTACCAAATTAAATTCCTAATTTAAAATGAGGGTATTCATTTATCTTCGGTGTCTGCAAAATTGGTTTTTAACCTTTCATTTTCATCTTTGTTAATATGTTAAACTTTATTCATTGTAATTTCTGATTATTTGTGAGAATGAGCAATTTTATGTTTATATGTAATTTGTATTTAATTTCAGAATTACCTAAGTATACCTTTGCTGCTATTTTCTTATTGGTTAGTATGAATTTTTTTTCACATATTAAGAATATAAGAACTTTATTTTCTCATATGGTGAACATTATTTTTCATTTTATTGCTTACATGTTATTTCTATTTATGGTGTTTTTGATTCATACAATTTTTTATGTTTTAACCTAAGTAATTCACAAAAGTGGTAATAAGTCAAATAATTCTTTGGAGACTAATAGTGAAAAATGATTCTAATTCACTCTTCCTAAAAATCATTGATCAACTTTTTAAATATTTTGATTCTGATTTTTACCATCCTAGTGATATATAAATGAATCGTTTCTCTATTTCTTTATTTAGCAACTTTAGATAATAACTGCTATTTTCCCATGATCCTGGGTAACACTTTAGGTCACTTACATTTTCCCTTTTCTTCCTTCCTCCTCTTCTTAAAGATTGATAGTTATATTATTATTTTTGCTTCCTCCATTTTTGACCTTTGTTCTTTCAAATAATAACCTTTCTACCTCTATTTATTTTTTCATTAACTTTATTCAGTATCTCCACTTCCCTCCAGATCAAATGAAAATATTAGCAATCCCATGCTTCACTCCCCTTTTATCTCACCCCTCTGACAACTACATTCTTACTTTCACAAATTTATCAAGGATATCGGCCTGTGCATGTATTCTCTAATCTTATATTTTACAACCATAATTATGTCTTCCATGCTTCCATGAAAACCACTAAGCAGTGTCTGTATTATTTTATCTATTATTCTATCTATGTGTCTGTATTATTTTATCTATTATATCTGTATTATTTTATCTATGTGTACGTATAATACCTATAATGCCCAGCCAAGCATTGTGCTAAGATATTCCCTTCCCTCTGGATACTCCAGAAGCAGAAGGTTTCTAACATCAAGGTCATGATTTTACTTGGTTAAAAGTATGCTACATTTTAGTTCCTCTAAGTTGGTACCATAACTTCTCATACAGATTTTTGAGTTTACTGTTATGTCTAATTTTGGGTTTTTTTTCTAAGTTATACATGGTTTTGTAATATCTCATGTGTTATTTCTGTCTTCTCATTCATAGCATCTACTACATTGAATCAGTTCTTTCTTTTGTTTTTTTTTTCTTCTCACACAGCTCTGCCTCATTACTGTCAGGTGGAGGTGACAGTCTGGATTCCCCTTTGCCCATTTGGCTTCCATCAGTACTTGAGAATTTTGGCTCTCTATTTATGCATGGAGGTGGCAGTTCTTGTTTCTTACATGGTCTCCATGGACACTAGGCTGGCCTTTCCATTGTTATTGCTGGGAAATGATAAAAATCCTGAATCACCACCTGACACCAGTCCATCAGGAGAGGGGAGGGGCATCTTGTTACTATCCAGTGGGAATAAAGTCTTGGATCCCCACTTGGTGTCCACTAATAACACTATAGGAAATCTCTGGCTCCTCCTACCCATCAGATATGAAAGTCCCAGCTGCAAAGCTGCTCTTCTCTGATACAACCCTGGCAGGGTATTGAAGTAACTCATAACAGCCTGGACAGGGTGGAAATCTAGGCTTCCTACTTGGACACTGCTGCTGTGGGTGGGAATTAAGCCAGTTTTTTGTGTGTCTGTTTTTGAGTGCTGTAAAATGTTTATTATCTAAAACGCTTCTGTCTTGCTAGTCTTTTCCTTTTCTAGTCCTTCCAATAGAGAGAGAAGGCCATTTTGTTTGTTTGTTTTTATCTGCACCTATTGGCATTTCTGGGTTGCCGGATTTCTTCATTTCCAAGTCTAGGGTATATGAGACAAAAATGAAACTCAGAGAATTCACCTCAATGTTGTTTCTCAAGTTGTAAGGTCCCTGGGTAATCAACTTTCTTTTCTTCACATTTAAGAGTATTCTTATTTTATTATGTTTTATTTTATTTTATTTATTTATTTTATTATTTTATTTCATTATGTAATGTTCTCAGTTTTTAGTTTTACTTAACCGGAGGAATAGGGGAAAGTTCATTTACACCGACTTTATTTTTATGTTGAAAAAAATCTAAGCCTCTTTATGCAAACCTCACCTCCAGGATTAACTCCTATTATAATCAACTGCATCTGAAGAATCACTATCAAATTTGTATTAGCTATAGCAAACCCTCTTGATTATACTCCAACATTTGATTTCACCATTCTTCTTCCTCGCAGAACCCTGATTTTTCAGGTATTTTTTCTCTTTCTCATGTGTGTGTTCTTCACTGAAGCTGATCCTACCTCTGGGGGAAAAAGAGGAAGTATAGATGACACTAGCCAATACATGCCAGTCATGGTAGATTTTTTTCTTGTCAATTATTATTAGGAAGGATTTTCTCAATCCTAAAACAGATGACTAAGATATCACCAAGTTTGGATGTGACCCTGGAACTGCAGAAGCTAACTTGCACTGATAGAAAAGGAATACACGAAGGGATAGCCTAAGAAAAAATATAAAAAACTCAGGATTTATTTTTTGTTTAATCTGCTTTATTAGCATTTCTACATCACTTTATTAAATTTAGACAATAAAATTAAATGTGATATAATAACAAAATAAAGTATAGGAAATAAAAGGGCATAAATAAAAATAATAAATCAAGCACTCGTTGATGGCATTGTGTTTTCAAAGTTTAAATCCTCTCACCATAGTCAAGTTCAAGCTAGTGCTGTGACATCACTGAACGTGAAGTTGGGAAAAGTGCAGTCGCCACACCTTTATGTAGTATTTCTAGCATGCAGGTATTGTTGATGTAAATAATCTCAAGAGCTTATAGAGCAGTAAAATGTAGCCAAATAATTAGTAAGTGATGAGTTGCAATGAATTATTTTCTTTGTCTCTAACAATTTTATAAGGGTAATTTTTTATACTTTTTTGGCCCACACACAGATTAAATTTTATTCTCTTTTTAATTTCAAAATATTAAGGGGGTACAAATGTTTTTGTTACATGGATATTTTTTATAATGCTTAACACAGGGTTTTTAGTATGTCCATCACCCAAATAATGTTCCTTGTACTCAATAAGTAAGTTTTTATCCCTCCCTCCTTTTAGATTTTCCAATGACCTTTACATCTCTGTGTCCCCATGTGTGCTCATTGATTAGCTTCCAATTATTATACAATATGTATGTTGTTTGTTTCACATTTCTGAGATACTTCAATTAGGATAATGGTCTCCAATTCAATTTAAGTTGCTGCAAAAGACATTATTTTTTTTTGTTGTTTTGGCATCTTACAGGGGTACAAATGTTTAGCTCACACAGATATTGCCTTTGCCCCACCATGTCAGAGTTTCAAGTGTATCTATCTGCCAGACAGTGCTCACAGCACCCATTAGGTGTGAATATACCCATCCCCTCCTCCCCCATCCCACCTGCCCAACATCAGATGAATGTTAATATTATATGTGCACATAGTGTTGATCAGTAAATACCAATTTGATGGTGAGTACATGTGGTGCTTGTTTTTCCATTCTTGTGATACTTCACTTAGTAAAACGGGCTCCAGCTCTATCCAAGATAATATAAGAGGTGCTAGATCACCATTGTTTTTTGTGGCTGAGTAGAACTCCATTGTATACATATACCACATTTTATTAATCCATTCATGTATTGATGGGCACCTGGGTTGTTTTCACAACTTCACAATTGTGAATTGCACTGCTATACTGCTATAAACATTCCAGTGCAGATGTCTTTTTTATAGAATGTCTTTTGTTCTTTTGGGTAGATGCCCAGTAATGGGATTTCTGGATCATATGGTAGATCTACTTATATCTCTTTGAGTTTTCTCCATATTGCTTACCACAGAGGTTGTACTAGTTTGCAGTCCCTCCAGCAGTTTATGAGTGATCTTATCTCTCTGCATTCATGCCAACATTTATTGTTTGGGGACTTTTTAACAAAAGCCATTCTCACTGGAGTTAAGTAATAGCTCATTGTGGTTTTAATTTGCATTTCCCTGATGATTAGAGATGCTGAGCATTTTTTCATATGTTTCTTGGCCATTCGTCTGTCTTCTTTTACAAAGTTTCCCTTCATGTCCTTTGCTCACTTTTTAATGGGATTGTTTGCTTTTTCTTGATGCTTTTCCTGAGTTCTATATAGATTCTAGTTATTAGCCCTTTATAGAATGTGTAGCATGTGAATATTTTCTGCCATTCTGTAGGTTGTCTGTTTGTTCTCATGATAGATTGCTTAGCTGTGCAGAAACTTTTTAATTTGATCAGGTCCCATTTATTTATTTTTGTTGTTGCTGTGATTACCTTTGGGGTCTTCTTCATAAATTCTTTCTCTAGGCTGATGTCTATAAGAATTTTTCCAACATTTTCTTCTAGAATTCTTATAGTTTTATGCCCTAAGGTTCAAGTCTGTTATCCACCATGAGTTGATTTTTGTGAAGGGTGAGAGGTGTGGATCCTGTTTCAGTCTTCCACATGTAGCCAACCAATTTTCCCAGCACCATTTATTGAATAAGGATTCTTTTCCCAGGTGTATGTTTTGTCTATTTGTCAAAGATTAGATGGCAATATGAGGATGGTTTTGTATCTGGGCTATCAGTTCTGTTCCATACGTCTATGTCTCTGTTCTTGTGCCTGTACCATGCATTGTACTTTCATAATGCATAACATATCATCAAAGTATTCTCACTCCATTTTATAGAAAGAAGAGGCTGGAGTTTAAGAAATAATACATTTGTATACACAGATTTGAGTGACAGATTGAAATTCAGGCCAGGGTTTGTGGTCTAAATGTGGCAATGCTGGTTACTATATGTACCAATTCCATTCAGTAGCAAATGCCACCAGTGCACTTTGTGTTTGAGGCATTGTTCTATGCAAGTGTATATGACCTGAGGAATTGGCATCAATGCAATATGCCCCAGGGAGTCAAAATTCATTTTTCTCCATAGATAGATTTTTCTTTAATCGTTCTGTATATGCAGCAAAGAACCTTGGGGAAACTACTAACTGTTCTTGGGGGTACACACTAACAGATGAACAGCTGGAAGACAGTGTGACTCGGCAAGCAGAACAGCAGGCTGGAGAACAAGGGACCAAAATTTCAAATCCCATTTCCCACTCCTAAGGAGGAGTGACCTTGAACAAATTCTTGTGTCGAGTATGCCTCTGCCCCAGCAGATATCAACATAAAAATTGGGGGCTAGATTTGATGTACATTTAATGTATCTAGTCTATATACTTTAAAGCTGTTTCCATGGAAACCTGCATTCATTTGGAAACTTAAATGTGTTTGCCAATGGCAGATGCTTGTGGCATCTTATCCCAGTACAATGATATCTAACCCTCTTTTTGTGATATCAGGAAAAGGCAGTCCCAAAGGCTACCAAAAAAATCTTTTAAAATTATAAAAATAAAATTTATTTTAATTAACTTTAAAATATAGAATTATGGAGTTGAGAGTATGTTGGAAAATTAGCAATCTTGATTTAGCCTTTTTAATCTCTCATTAAAATGCAAATAAAACATCAAATCAAATCAATGGCTCAACAGTAAATAAAGTAGAAAATTTATAATAATCTGACTTATTCTAAATAATTTTGAAGAACCAAAA
Organism: Cheirogaleus medius; assembly: GCA_008086735.1. Classification (NCBI taxonomy): domain Eukaryota; kingdom Metazoa; phylum Chordata; class Mammalia; order Primates; family Cheirogaleidae; genus Cheirogaleus; species Cheirogaleus medius. The sequence goes on from VBSM01003204.1 coordinate 21,418,119, forward strand.
TGTAGACAAGGTGTCAATGCAGAGAAATGGAGTAAGGGGAGTTTGTCTTCCTAAATCTATCATATACACTTGGCACAAGAATATAGATTCTCTGCCAATAAGAGAGGAAAAAGTTTTCTGCCTCTTAAACTAGAATATTTTCAAAATAGTTTGTGTTTTTTTGTGTGTGGTAGATAAACCAGAATATTTTCTGTTCCAGAGTCCAGACTTCAGTTAGATCAAAATTTAGAGCTCTATGATTTACAAGCTGTGTCGCTATCTACCATTGGCAAGTGACTCAAACTTTCTTTGCTCTTTTTCCTTATCTGTAAAATAAAAAATGATGATAGTGCCCACTTGAGAAGCAACATAGCATAGTGGTTAAGACTGCAGGCTTTGGTTCCAGACTGCCTAGTCTCAAATCCTGCTGCTCCCACTTACTAGGCATGTGATTCTGGAGTTTTACTTACACTTTCTGTTCCTAATGAGAACATGCTATGACCTGAATACTTCTGTCCTCCCTACAAATTCATATGTTGTAACCTAATCACCAACATGATAGAAGTAAAAAGTGTGGCCTTTGGGTGGTAATTAGATCATGAGGCTGGAGTCCTCATGACTGAGATTAGTTCCCTTATAAAGAGGGGCCCAGCAAGCTTTGACCCATGTCAGGACACATCTAGAACCAGGAAATAGATCTTCACCAGACACCAAATCTACCAGTGCCTTCATCTTAGGCGTCTCAGCCTGTAGAACTGTGAGAAACAAATTTTTGTTGCTTAATAAGCCATCTAATTTATGGTATTTTGTCAAAGCATCCCAAACAGATTAACACAGAATGGTAGTGGTACCTATATGAGAAGATTCTGGCGAGGATTAAATGAGTTAATATTTAAAAAGTTTCTAAAACATAACTTACACATACCAAATAAAAATTGATTAACAGAAATTATTGTTAATATGAGTTATTATTAGTTGTTATTATCTCATGATGTTTTGGGTATTAAATGAGATAACACATGTAAAATATCTTTGTTCTTAGTCACAATAAATACACAGTCAGTATTAGACATGACTATTTGGTGGTCTACATATCTCTCACTGAAATTTCCCTAATGATATGTATTTCAGAGATTAAATGTTCATTGATGATGACGAGTCTGAAAAGACAGTGTGAGTACATTCCATGGGAGGTTAACAAAGCCAACACTTAAAGTCCGGCTACTAAAGGGTTACTCAGATAATGAGGGACCAAGTTTCTCTGCATAGTAATACATTCAAAATAATGAGAACATAAGGCCTTGAGAAGCCATCCCAATTATATAACTGTTAGACTGAAAACTCCATGAGGGCTGCCAGAATTGCCTACCTTTTTATCTTTATCTTATAGCATACTACCTAGCACATGGCATGCACAAAATAGATATCTGGTAAATGCATGTATAAATAAATATTAAATCAACTGCAGAACTATGATAAAAGGTATAAAATCAGTCAGTTCTAATGCTGGAAGAGACTGTATAAGAAAGATCTATAAAAAAGCTTTAGCATTAAATGGTGAACGGCCATAGAAAATGTATTCATTTATAACATAGGCAAACACTATCTCTGTTTTAGAAGTGGGCAACAATTCATAGGCCCTGGAGTAACACTGTGCGATTTAAATAATGGAAACTTAAGATTTGTACTTTAGAGAAACTACTTACATTTGAAAAACAGGACTTATCATAGGAAATAAAACATTTTTTAAAAATTGTGCTTTATATTTTCAGAGAAGTAAACTAAAATCAACCAGGATAGAAAAGATGTCAAATGGGATAAGAAAGCACATACAGTAAATGCATGGGCTAAGATAAAGACAGAAACCTCCTTTACTACCCTAAAATAATAAATAAACTTATTTTATTTTGTGGCAAGTCTGCATTCACTCAACCATTTCATTTTGGTTTCCTGTATTTGGACTTTCCTAACTCCTTAAGTCTCTCACACTTTTGAGGGATACTAAGCAAAGCCATACTTCTGGGAATAGCACATAATAGTTGTCATGACCTGCCTGGTGTCTGTCTTCTCTTTCAGTCATCTGTACTATTTTGATTTCTGGCTATAGTTTACACTGATCTCAGAAAAAATATTTTTAAGTACCAACCACAGAAAACATTATAGACCAATATTAAATTGCTTTAGTAGCATATTGAGATAAACATAGGAACTTAGTTCTCTTGCTGTTTAGTTCAACTATTAGGATTCAAAAGGTTCTTCCATCCATACCTCATTCTAAGAACCATATTTATCAGACAGCTACAACCATATTTCCTCCCCACAGCATTCAGTGATGTTAATTGTCTACTTGCCCATATATCCAAGCATTGATGGACACAATAAAATGGCAATAGTGCTGGGTGAGGTGGCCTGCACCTCCCAGCTACCCAGGAGGCTGAGGTGGGAGGATTGCTTGAGCTCAGAATTTCAAAGCCAAACTGGGCAACATAGGGAGACAATGTCTCTAAAAAAAAATAATAATAAATAAAATGGCAATAGAGAATGGAGGTTAAATTACGAAAGCATTTGGGTCAACTTTACAAAGTAAAATAAATTTCATATACTTGCTCCTTGTCTGAAAGACACAGCTTTAATTCAACTTGTAGATATATTTTAATATAATGAATTTTCATTAGGACAATAGTGACAAGTGTCACTGAAATGGCTTCTTTCCCATTCTAAAGTGCTTTCTGTTTGGCACCTCAAGATGGCCAGTTAGCATTGCTCTTCCTAGCTTTATTTCCTAATTATCTGTTGAAGCTCTCACCCTGGCCCTCCAGATTGCCATGGCAGGTCATTGTACCAAACTAAGCTGTCACTAACAATCCATTTTCAAGTCTAGGAAAATAATCCAAGTATCTGCCTTTCTAAGTGCCACCATAACTGACATTATTGCATGTTATTACTATTCCCGGGCTTTTGTAAATTAATCATAGACAGTGTAGACACTGTAGTAATAATGAAGTCTCAAATATAGAAAACTATTCTCTTTTATGTTGTAATCACACTAACCTCAAGATATAAACTAGTGAAGTCAGAAACAAATCAAGTCAGAGCTTGTTAAAGACTCAAAAATAAACAATAGTTACCTCAAAGTAAGACAATGGAGATTAAAAGGTAGCAAAGCCACCAATGAATATTTATGGAACCCATGTAGGGATTTATACAGCATAATTCAATTTATAAAAGAATATAAACCTGTAATAATTTATAATAAATGTTAATATTCAATAGTATAATTTGTATAAAACACCAAAATTTAGTTAAATATAAAAAATTGTAAAACACAATGGCATTGTTTAACAGATTTCTAAGAATATAAAAATAATGTCTATAATGAACAAAGAAAAGTAAATTCTACGTTTGTGATGGAGAAGTTGTCATACATTTTATAAACTGAAAATAAGAACTGAAAGGAAGCAGATCATTAAGATTTACAGCACCCATTTTTAAAGTTATTTCAAAATCTCATATTACTTTTGCTGTAATCATTACTATATAGTTGAGAAACCATTCTCCACAGGCCACTCATATTTCTGCACATCCTACAAGCAGAGACACTGACTGCTTTTTGTTCTCTAGACTGTCTTTTCAAGAACATTTGTACAGTTCACCCGTAAACACCATGGGTCTACTTTGATATAGATGTTTTATTTCACAATATTATGGGGGTACAAATGCTTTGGTTACATAAATTGCTTTTGGACTACCTGAGTCAGAGCTACAAGCATGCCCATCCCCCAGACAACCTGTACTACTCCAGTTAGGTATGAATTTACCCATCCCCTGGTCTCCCTCCTACCTGCTTGATTTCTGATGAATGTTACTTCCATATGTACAAATAAGTGTTGATCAATTAGTACCAATTTAATGATGAGTACATGTAATGTTTGTTTTTCCATTCTTGTCATACTTCACTTAGAAGAATGGGCTCCAGCTCCATCCAGGATAATACAAGAGGTAGTTCACTATTTTTTATGGCTGAGTAGTACTCCATGGTGTACATATATAATACCACATTTTATTAATCCATTAATGTATTGATGGGCATTTGGGCTGTTTCCACATCTTTGCAATTGTGAAATGTGTTACTGTAAACATTAGAGTGCAGATATATTTTTTATAGAATGTCTTTTTTTTCCCTTTGGGTAAATACCCAGTAGTGAGATTGCTGGATCAAAGGATAGTTCTACTTTTAGTTTTTGAGGTATCTGCATACTACTTTCCATAGAGGTTGTACTAGTTTGCAGTCCTACTCAGAGTGTATGAATGCTCCTTTCTCTATAAATCCACACCAACATTTGTTATTTGGGGACTTTTTGATGAAAACTATTCTTACTGTAGTTAAATGATATCTTGTTGTGGTTTTGATTTGCATTTCTCTGATAATTAGAGATGTTGAGCATTTTTTTGGAAAATTGGATAGCCACATGAAGAAGACTGAAAGGGGATCCACACTTCTCACCTCTCACAAAAAACAACTCACAATGGACAACAGACTTAAACCTAAGGTGTGAACTTAAGGCAAGAAAGGATAGGCTAACTCTACCCTTTTGTGCAAATGTAGTCAGATTTATGATGAGGACTGCCCTTATCTATAAAGGTACTAGCCCCTGAGACTTGAATGGAAAAGATAAATGCCAGATGCTGGTACTCTGGCTGCATAATAAGAAGTCCTGGACAATGAGAATCCCTTCTCTGGTTGCTCCCATTGATTCTTTGTCCCTGAAGCCAGGAAGTACCTTGCCAATAAGAGACTGCCTTTTAATGTTCTATTGATATTGTACAATGCCCTTCACCATACCAAATCCCACAAGTTCAACACCAAAATCACTGAAGCAATCTACTTGTTAATTAGAGAATTAACATTTCTAATTCAGCCTCTATATCTCAGGTCATAAGGACCTTTAAGGCTTATTATACATGGTACTCTGTGGAAAGGATTATCAATGCTATGGAAGAGAACCCCAATGGGGAGGTTATCATGAAGGTCTAAAAGGATTACAGCATTGAAGATTGTGAATAGAAAAAGCTGCAAAAGCCACCAAGCCTGAAACAATGAATTCCTACTGGAAGAAATTGTCCAGATGTTGTGCATGACTTTGTGGGATTAAATACAGAGCCAATCAAGAAAATCATGAAAGAGATGTGGATATAGAAACAAAGGCAGGGCGTGAAGGGTTTTAATACATGAATCTTGGAGAAATTCAGGAGCCAATGGACACCACACCAGAGGAATTAACAGAAGACGACTTGATGGAAATGAGTGCTTCCAAACCAGAGGCAGATGATGAGGAAGAAGTAGTACCAGAAAACAAACTGAAATTAGACAATCTGAAAAAAGGGTTCAGATTATTCACAACTGCTTTTGACCCTTCTATGATATAGGCACTGAAACTAAAGCCAAAGGTGGAAGTAGTATCCCTACCATATAGAGACATTTTTTGTGAAATAAAAAAGGGAAAAGGTCATATAGATATCATGATGCACTTCTGTAAAGTTATGCCAAGTGTGTCTGCCTCTCCTGCCTTCTTTTTCACCTATTCTGTCTCTGCCACCTCTAAGATAGCAAGACCAACTCCTCTTCTTCTCCTCTTCCTCCTTCTCAGCTTACTCAATATGAAGACAGTAATGATACTGACCTTTATGATGATCCATTTCCACTTAATAAATAGTTAATATTTTTCTCTTTCTTATGATTTTCTTAATAACACTTTCTTTTCTCTAGCTAACTTTACTGTAAGAATACAGTATATAACTATATTAACAAACATATAACAAAATATGTGTTAGTGAACTATTTTTATCAGTAAAGCTTCCAGTCAACAGTAGGCTATTAGTAGTTAAGTTTTGAGAAGTAAATGTTATACATGAATTGTCAGCTGTGTGGGAGGTTGGTTCCCCTAACCCCTGCCGGTTCAAGGGTCAACTGTATAGAGAACATCCTTGGAAGACAAAAATAGTATATTCTTCTAGAGTAAAAGGATGTTTACTATTTAGTATGATAAATTAAAGTCTTCTACAATCAGGATTTCTCTTAAGTAACATAAGCCACTATATATAAAGACATCCATCCGTGCTCATTTGTATTGCCTCTGTGAATTTATCATATCTGACTAAGTAGTCTTATGTCTTCTCCTAGCATCTCTGAAACAATGGCAGGCTAATTCATTAGCTTGCAAGTAAGGTAAAATTTCAGATGCTTCCCAATCCTTCACAGTTTGGGCAGTGAGGATAGGATGCTGACAGAGATATGGTTTTCCAGAAGAAGAAAGATGAGGAAGGGCTCCAGAACTATGTTAGGTGATAAGACTCCCTGGCATCGGTGTATACTCATCCATGTGGTGGGCAAAGGTGAGAGAAGTAGGAGTAAGGTTCTCTCCCTCTCATATCTGTCTATGCAGGTTTGGATGCTGAGCAGTGAGAGGCAGAATTGAAACAAGCTGCCAAAATGGTGACTTGTTTGCTGCTCGCTGTCCTTTGGGCATGCACAGAATGGGCTGTTAGTATGACAATGGGGCAGCAGGCAGCATGGCTACAGAAAAAGACAATGCAATAATGGCTGCTGAACAAAGTCCTTTAACCAGAAGTAAATGGGGTAAGCAGTAAGAATCTTTCTATACAATACAAAACTTTGTACAGACCAAAAGCATTAGAGGTTTGATTTTTGGGTGTGTGAGTAGTTGCTATTACTAAAAGTAAAGGTGCATTTCATATGCAATGTCACCCTCCTTCCATGCTGCTCTCCCAGTCCTCTGACATTCTCCTCAATAATTGAGTTTGGGCAGAGATTTTCTTCTCCCCAGAGAGGACCAATGGCCACATATATCCATTTAAGTATGCCAAATAACTTCAGGGAGGGAAGGGACTCAAACCATTAGGGCTCTGTTGGATATAGACACACTAGTTGCCATCCTAAACCATGGGAGGAAGAGGTGCTCTATTTCGACTATGTCTTTTGAGCAAAGTTTGCAGTGACAAAGAAAAGTTAAAATCATTTTATTGGTGGAGCCCTTTAGTTCAATTCTTCCTCATCTGAAAACATCCAAGTAATTGGTGTGCTTTATGTTCATGCTTCCCTATGCCACCAGTGTCAGAGGAGAGTTTCTGTATCAAAAATAAGGTAAATGTAAAGGAAATGTTAGGGCAAGAAACTCCCCTGCCACTGCCATCAGTTAATAAGTCAAAATTTAGTGCAAGTGCCTCTATACTCAGAAACCCAAAACTTTCACTGTACAGATGATATCCTGTTGATTGACAAGTCAGAATCTCAAAAGCCATGAAAACAGTGTTGCAAAACATCTACCAGCAAGAGCAGCTGATAAATCCCAACAAAAAGCAGGGGCTGGTAGCCAAAAATAGTTTATTGGAACCATGTGGTCAGATTCACAACATTCAATACCTCCTGTAGCAAAGAAAAAATTGCTATGTCTTCTGCCACAGCCACCAAAAAGTAGATCCAGCTACTTATTGTACTTATATGGTATTGGAGACATCGCGTGCCTCACTTGGGCATTCTACTTGGTCCTGTATGTCAGCTAACATTCAAATCAGCATTTTTGCATGGGCACAAACCAACAGGCTGCAATAGAAGCTGTCCATTAAGCTGTGGCAAACACTCTACCTTTGCAGCCCAACAATCCCAATGACCCCTTTGAATTGCCAATCTCTGAGACTGATGATTTAGCTGAGTAGAGTCCTTTACAAAGGGAGGCAGTCTCCAACCACAGGAGTCTCTTAGGGTTTTGGACTTGTTGCCCCCAGACATAGCGACCAGCTAAACTCATTTCAAATGCAGCTATTAGCTTTCTACTAGGCTGTAGTTGAAACTATATGTCTGATCCATGGAGACTTGTGACTGTCTGGTCTGACATTCCATGGAGTGGATCAACTTAACCGAAATGACTAAGACTCAATTGTCAAGTGGAAATAGTAAATTAGAACACAACCAGGCTGGCCTTTAGTAGCAGCTTATCTTTGTATTAAAAAAAAAATCAGCTCTCACTCTGGGAAAACTTTATTTTCTGTTCTACCCACTAAAGCAAAGATGCTGGCTCAGTAGGGCTTTCAATTCACAGAGGTTCCTCTACATGCCTGGATTGTTTGGTTGATATTCAGCTAAGCTGAAATCCAATGGCATCTACTAGACTGCTACAGTTCAATCTAATGCAAGCTATTCACAACTGAAAATGGACATGCTTGTTCTGCTCAGTAGGAATAACTCAGGGCTTTTCTTATAGAACAATCCAACAGTTACATCAGTGAACCTTTTTTTATAGTTTTGCTGACTCTTTGACTGTTGGCAATGGATTAGCTATTTGGTCTACCACTTGGAAAATTACTGACTGGCAGAATAAGGCAATCTTTCTGGGGCCATGAACGGTCGAAACAAATCATGGTGCTGATTTAACTGCCTGCTCTACTCATGTAGATGTCCACAGTAAGGCTGTGTTCCCTGATGAGGTACAACAGAATCAAGTTGATGGAGGCCCACCAGTCAGATTGCCATGATTGCTGCATAGATCCATCATCATAGCAGACATGGAAACATATCCACCATTATAGACTGAACACACATACAAAAAATCCTGTATGTTTCTTCTGAAGAGGATACCACTGCATTGCCAGGCTTATGACTCCTGCCAAAAGTTGAGTTATTAATACCACTTTGAGGAAGGACACATAACATAGCCATTGCTTCTGGCTTCTCCTGGTAGACTGACTTCATCAGATCTTTGGCCCACTCTGGAGCCAAAGTAGGCCTCACTGCTGACCAACGTGGCTTAACTAAACTTGAAGCAGGGTTCTTCCTACCTGCCTTGACTTCATTCTCATCCTTACTAAATTCAGATGCCTTAATAACAGAAGCCCCTCCCAACCCTTTTCTCAGATCATTTACTTTAGAAACTTGTTTCTGTAAATTATTTCTCTGTTCCTTTGAAATATAATGTTAAAAAGTCTTGTGCCAGTTCTATAATACAATGCAGGAGTAGGACTGTCTTTCTCACAGACCTGGAAACTGGCCCTTTGAAATATAACCACTAAGGAAATAGCTTCCTTATCTTGTAGTCTCTTTGGAAAGGTAGGAGCCTAACTTGAGTGGGTGCCTTGCTCCAAGTTATAAAACCACTTCCTGTCATGACTATGGAAGAAAGTTTACAGCCAGCTGGTGTGGTGGCTCACGCCTATAATCCTAGCACTCTGGGAGGCCAAGGCAGGAGGATCGCTTGAGCTCAGGAGCTCGAGACCAGCCTGAGCAAGAATGAGATCCTGTCTCTACTGAAAATAGAAAGAAGTTAGCTGGACAACTAAAAATACAAGAATTAGCCAGGCATGGTGGCATACCTGTATTAATTTAATATTATTGCTATGGAACATCCAAGGTTAAAGTCCCTACATAAAGTCATGAAACCTCCTGCCACTTTATCTTAATGTAACTCTATTTTTGTTATAGTGAAAGCAAATGGCATTAATAGGTAGGGACTGTCATCTATTGCTATTAAACAAATTATATTTTAGTTTTGCAACAAGCTATAAAAATGTGTTATATCTGTAGAAGCTTATTATAGTGAAACACATTAACATATCCATCATCTCACATATTTATCCATTTCTTTGTTTTTTTTGGCAAAAGCAGCTAAAATCTACTCATTTAGCATGAATCCCAAATAGAGTACAATTTTATTATAAAGACAACTTGTACAATTTAATAAATGAATTTCTGTTGTTTAAAGCCAGTGGTGAAACTCTCTGCGTCTCCACTCTCCAGCCATTTTATAGAGGGGCAAGCCCATCCTAAGACGCAAACTATTAATGCACAAACCATTAAAGAGTTCTGTCTTTGGCAGAGAGTAAAGTGAATATGGATAATGCTTGTGTACCAGTTGGCATTGATATCGACAGAAAATAAAGGGAAATTATAGCCCTTTGTTCTCCATTTCTTTTTATACTAAAATTTATTTCACAATGCAATAAAACATATTCCAAATACAGTCCGGCTGAGAAAGGATAGAGAGCTCTAAATTTGAATGATCTTACAGCAAAAATGACGATGACAACAAAAACAATATATATATATTTTTGCAACCAATATTATATGTTTTCCCCATGTTACAAAGAGAACAACTAAAGCACAGATTGGTTCAGTAAATTATCCAATGTCAAAATGCTTCTGAGAATTTAAATCCAGACGTTTTGACTCTAAAGCTCATGTACATATCTTCTGCATCAGAAGTCAGCATGTTTTTTCTTAAAAAGCCAGATAAGAAATAGTTTAAGCATTGCAGGTTATAAAGTCTTTGTAGCATCAACTTAACTCTGCCATTTTAGCATTAAAGCAGCCATAAATTTTAGATATTTAAATGAATAAGCCTAGTTGTATTCCAATAAATTTTACTTATAGACATTGAAATTAGAATGTCATATATAATTTTCATGGGTCATGAAATATTATTTCAATTTTTTAAACATTTAAAAAATATTCTGAACTCATGGTTCATAAAAAATAAGTAGTAAGTCTGATTTGGCCCACAAGTCACCATCTGCAAACCACTGTTCTACACTGCATTTATGATTACATTTTGAACATAGGTTTTTTTTGTTTGTTTGTTTTGTTTTATTTTTGTTTTACATTGGTTTTGATATAGTTTTTTGGTAAGTTCAATAATTCTTCACACACCTTGTATAATGTTCAATAATTTTCTCTATATGAACAACCGTGATTTTTTTAATAGATTTCATGACATCATTTGAGTTTCATTTGGACTTTATGTATCATTTAAAGTTAAGTTCTTTTCTGTCCTTTTTCTCTTAACTCGTGGCAATAGAAAAAGAACTACATGGCACCTGTAAGATTTTAAAAGCAAATTATATAGTATAACAGTAATCATCCATAAGGCATTCATCACAGTGTTGCAAAATATGCTTTATTTTTTTCACGTATTACAAGGAGACAACTAGTGAAGTAACCATGGACATTTAAGGAATGAATACTTGCATCCTCAAAACATTCTGAAATTGTCCTATGTAACTACTATTTTGTCTCTGTGTAGCATGTTATATAAAAGCTAAAATGGATATGCAAGGACAGAAATCACTGATTTAATCAATATTTAAATTCTCTTTTAATTGAGTCTGTTTTTGCTAATATTTTCTTATGCTGAGAATTACAGTCAAACTAAAGAAAAATTCAGTCCTGACGTGGAAATGTACTCAACTTCTGGCTTTGGCTTTGTTTCTGGCTTTAAGCAATCTAGTGAATTGAAACTCTTCTGAACTAAGCACCTGACACTAATGATAGCATGATAAAGAAAAAATTTAAAAGGTTACTGAGAAATAGCTGCTCTTCAGAAGGTTCAATTTTGTATAATTTATAGCATAATTAATATGTGCTATCTCAGATATTTCATGTGGGAATTTTTTTCAATATTGCCTATTCTTTGAAGAAAATGCACTCCCACTGATTTTTTTCAGTATAATTCATAATGAAATATATGAAAATAACCATATTTAGCAACAGCATATCACATTTCTTGGGGAGAGGAAAATGAGCTGCTTAAAAACAGCTTGCAACATGTGCAAGGTTCCATTTTAAAACATTTAATTACTTAAGAAAACAATGCTTACATAGCACTTTACAAAAATCTGTCACATTAATTATCTCGAGTTCTTATAAAATCCAGGTAGGCATATATTATTACTAATAACATTTGTATTTTTTTTCATTTTCTATATGAAGAAATGGAAACTAAGACCATCCAAATGATACTTGTGATCACTTTAAATGAAATATTCTCCTTCCCTTTCTCCCGCTTTGTCCTTTTCATCTTTGCCTGTGTTTATAGACTAAGACAAAGAGCTGGGGGAAGGAGATGGACAACAGCTATAAATATAATTAGAGTGTGAGGGAGATAGAATTGTCACTAAAATAAGTTTTCTACAATGTATACATATTTCAAAACACCACATTTTACTCCATAAATATATACAATTATTTGTTAATTAAGTTAATTAATGTTTAAAGTAGCAAAAATAGTAACACAACTTCGCCCCACAAACCACCTTCTCTCTTTCCTCTACAAAACCAATAGACAACTGCACTCTTATTGTTTTCATGAATAGAACAGTTATATCTTCAATATCTTTAAGAGAAAACAAAAATATAATTATTTTCTAGCATAGATCCCACCAAACTTGCAAAGTGGTCATTTATTGCGATATAAGCATCCAATTCTAAGGTATTAAACTTGTTAAAATGAAACTTTGCATATGGTTCCAAGCTTTTTGCAAGCAGATCATTTTTCTCTCTCCAAGAAATATAATACATTGCTAAGCAATATGATTACTTTTATATATTTCCATTATTAATTTTGGCACTTATGTCACTTTTTTGATCTTTGAGAGTTATTTTAGGCATTTTGTTTTTGTTCGTTTGTGGTCTGTTTCAATTTTACGGTATTCTCTGTGAAAATTCCAATAAAAATTTCCCAAGTTGTTATCCCCAGTTTGGATTTTAGAAGAAAATGGATTAAGAAACTTCAGAAATGTGAAATTTATAAATATAAGAAATTCTTACCCTTATATGGTTGATAAAGCAATCAGCTATTTCTGTCCTCAAAATATGCTATTATGTGTTCAGGCTGATAATTCTACTTTATATGAAATTTTTAAGGTCACTTAACATTTCTGGTAGTCTATTGATGCTATCTTTAGGTGTGTAGTTATAACGTTACTTCTATTTTGTCATGTCTCTATTGCCACCTTGAAAGGCCAAGGTTTAAGGGCAGCAATTCATTATACCAATGTAAATTTAATCAAACACATTGATGTTGCTGACAGGTGGCAGGTCATCAATAAAAATAACTGCTCCTGACAACACCAAGTGGCTCTTTTATGACATTTTGTCCTAGCCAATTTTTACTTACCATTTTGTCATTCATAGGGTAGTTTCTCCTAGGAATAATGAATATAGATATTCCATTTACAATGCCATTTTATTTACCCGAATTCCCCCTGTTCATTCCTTTGCAATCTGATTTGTGGGCCCTTTGCTTTTATTATGAAATTCCTATGAGTCCCTATACACATATGTATAAAGTAGATAATTCTATGGATCAACAATAAACAATATTTGAAGAAAGAGAGGTACTAAATATATAAAATACTTGTCAACTTGCATAAACTATTTGTGTTTTCTAAACAGGAAACAAAGCTATTGAATAAAATGGGAAATTTGACACTAATACACACACAACATGATGGGAATTAAGTCACAAAGATCATTTTTTTTCATTTATGAAATATTACAAGTCTTATAAAAATAGATGATCTCTGCCTGAAAAAACAAGAAAGTAAAATCTCCATTTCCTTTTTCAGGGGCAGGAAAAGAAATAATAGTATCACTTTTCTTATCACAACTAAATCAAAGAAAGTTTATGTCTTCCAAAAGGATATAGGTTATAAAAGAATTTCCTCACCTACACATAATTGAGGTTACAAAGTTATTTTTATAAAAGACGATATCATAATTATCAAATAAGTTAGTCCATATCCCTACTAAAATTTTGGTTCAATCTCTTTAGCTTTATTTAGTTTCTTTAACCTCAGAATATTTTCACCAGCCCATATGCCTTTGAATGTTGATTTTTATAAGGACTATGAAAACCATATGTGTGGTTGGCTCAGTTCCAAACTTTAGTACTACTGTTGAAAAAAAATTGAAATAATAAGCAATACTAAGATTATATTGATAAAAGGCCAGACTTGTAGAGGATAGCATCTGGGTGAGGTAACCCTAATCATATGTATTTGTGTTGTCTTCATTGTCATCCCTGGCTTGTATGATTTAGGCCAGGTACACTCAATAATCAAGCAAAGAGACAATGTGAGATACATTCAAAATTTAGTATATGTTTTCAATGTTTATGCTCCCCCAAATGCATATGTTGAAATCTTCACCCCCAAGGTGATGTTATTAGGAGGTGGGATCTTGATTAGGTCACAGGAGGCAGAGCCCTGGTGAATAGGGTTAATGCTTTATAGAAGAGGCCAAGAAATACTCCTCTTCCCTTCTGCCACGTGAGGTCAGAATGTAAAAAGGTGGGCCTCACCAGACACCAAACCTGCTGGCATCTTCCAGCCTCCAAAACTGTTAGAAATAAGTTTTGTTGTTTATAAGCCATTCCGTCTACAGTATTTTGTTGTAGCAGCCAGAACAGATCAAGACATTAGATAGGTCCTAAAAGGTAAACCACTAAAATATCCATACTAAAAAGACACGGAACATGTATTTAAAGAAAAAAAAATGATGCTAGCATTAAAACTTGAGAGGAGTTGAGAAGACAGTAGATAAAAATAATGGCTTTATTAGGTATATAGACCATACATATTTTCTTGGCTTCAATTTCCTCAGCTATAAAGTGTAGATAATTTTCCTACGATGTACATTATCTCAAAGAATTACAAAATGTTTTAAATGTGTATCACAGTGTTCATAATATTATATTATGTGATATCCAGTGACTATCACCTACTATTGTTATTATTGTTGTTATCATTCTTTTTTAATAAGTATTTTTTTTTTATCTCAGAACACTATGGGGGTACAAACATTTTGGTTACATGTATTGCTTTTGTACAATTATAATTCTTGGTATTAATAATACCTTTGATAGAATTTACTATAAATGCTTGTTATCTTATGATGTAGCTCTTCCATCAGAAGAGATTGCATTCTCCCATAGAATGGGATGAATGCTGTATTTTCCAAGAAAGAAAAAGTTGACCACATAAATAAATATTCTGGAACTAGGCATGAGGGCTCATGCCTATTATCCCAGCTACTAGGGAGGCAGAGGTGAGAGGATCGCTTAAGCCCGGGAGTTTGAGGTTGCAGTGAGCTACGATCATCGCGTCACTGCCCTACAGCCTGGGTGACAGAGTGAGACTCCATCTTTAAACAAACAAACAAATAAACAAGCAAATATTCTGGCCTGAACAATCAGGATACAACCTCATTCAAAATACTACACTTCAGATATATATTAATAATATTGGAAATCAGATAATTACACAGTAATTACACAGTACCTAAATACCAAGACATCCTCTATAATTGCAAAATAATGTTTCTATCTTCATCTCTGCTCTCCCCTCTCCCAATTTTACATCCTATTACTGTTTGTTTCTTTTACTGTTCTATTTATTTTCCTCTCAGAAAAATTTGCCATCCCTTTAGAAACCTTTGTATTGTATTCTCTTTTGTACTACATCTTCAAAATTTTCCTAGAATACTACCGATGGTTGAATCCTGGCTCTCCCCTATGCTGAGTCCTTTAGTTTCCCGTATTTTTTCCACTTTATTGACCAAGAAACACAAGAGTGTCTTGACCACTCCATGATCTAGCCAGGTGCAAGTTTTGCCACAAAGGCTTGAATTTCTGCAGGGGCATTGACTGAACCTTCCCAGGCACTGATAAAGGTGTTTAAGTTGTTGTCCAAAACAGAAGGAAACTAGTGCCCACTATGAGTCAAATTTCTTAGACTCACATATAAACTCCATAACTGGATCCTTTCTTTGGAGATACCCTGAGGTGGATCATCCGTACCTCCCTGTCTGCCACAAGGCAGCTCTCTCTGTACCTAAGTTCCCCTAATAAATGCTTTAGACTGATCATTCTGGCATTTAGAGTTTCTTTTTTGATTTTTTTTTCTTCCTCTTTTCTTTTTTCTTTTTGGAATCCCAAACAACCCCATCTTGGGACAGTTTGGGGCACTTTCATTTCTGCTCTACTGAACTTCTGGTCACTCTCTCACCCCACCATCCATTAATGACTGCATCTTCTTTTAATTTTCATCTCCACTTCTCTTAACCTTTTCCGGGTGACTTCTATTACCATGTGCATGGCCTATCCAGCACTCAGGTAGACTCAAAGCTATATTTTTCCAGTGAATGATCACTCTTATTCCATCTCAACTATTCCGGCCCCAATCAACCAGGACTTTGTTATCCTCCAGAACCACTCCAGTTATAAATTTAAATAAAGGCAGTCACATGCTCTTTCTACAACTTACAATCCTTCCAGCTTTTCCCCTCATTCTAACAAAAACTGTTCTCCAGCCTCATTAACCACTTTGGTACCGCACTCACCGGCCGCGAAACCTTGCCCACAGCCAGCACTCACAGTCCGCACGATAGT
>VBSM01003204.1:21434432-21450721 GCA_008086735.1 Cheirogaleus medius
ACACTGCAACTGCAGAGATAAAAGTAAAAGCTTTTGGCTGTTGACTAAAGTTGATGCTGGGATGTGCGCCTTCATATCATGGCTGTTGGCTAAAGTCGCTGTGCGCATTCATCTGTGGCTGACGACTATAGTCAACGCTCCTACGGAAGTGGTTAAATATTCCTCCAAACTTTCTGCTGCTCAATTTTCTCCCAAACTTCTAGCCTCCTTATCTTCCATTATATATACATATATATGATATATATATTCAGTTATATATATATTCTATATGTATATTAAAGATCATATCTTTCATTTAAACTATGCCACAGTATCCTTAAAAATCTTTCCCATGGTTTTTCTATTTCACCAAGAACACAATAAATCAATCCTGGATCAACCCAACCATTTTGATAAATGGAAAACCTATACAACAGATAATAATAAAATAAAAGCATTCAGAGTATGATATAAACAGCAATGGACACTTTAGGGTTTTCACCTATAGCTAAGTGGAGAATATTCACAAAATAATACCTAGAAAAGCAGGAAGAGGAAAAGAACAGAAGGGAGAGGAGAAAAAACAACTTTCAATTGTAAGCATGGAGAATACAGCACCCTTATCATGCTTTTCAAATCCAAAAGTTCAAATAAAAAGTTCAATATAGAGTAACTGTAATAACAGCAAATGTATAAAATAAATCATTAATATCAAGACACAATCTATAGTTTTTTTTTTAAATCCAAATAATTGTTTTTAGGAGTCATAGGGATTACACTGGAATACATTTTCAAAATTACTGATTTAGACAAAATGTTGTTTATATGTGTGTAAGTAAATAATTTTTTAAATAATAAACACTAACCTATAAGGCATGAAATATAATATTCAGTGTTTCTAGTTATTAACCAAGAGAGTAATTAATTCAAAGATAAATATCTCAGCTCTTATATAATTGTGATAGTTGTTATGCTTAGATGCACCGTGGCTTTAACAAATCATATGTAGGAATACACATACTTGCTTTACCTTGTTTTAATTATTGAAATTACCAGGTGCTAAAATTTAAACTATTTTGATAAATTGATTATTTTTATTTACTTTCTATTTTGATTTTTTTATTTCAAAGCATTATGGGGGTACAAATATTTTTGGTTTCATGGATCACCTACAATGCTAGAGATATGGTTATAAGTGTGGTGGTCAGCCAGATAGTGTTTATTATACCCATTAAATAGGGTATAGCCCATCGCCTCCTCCTCTCTCCCACCCTGCTTGACTTCCATTGAATTTTACTTCCCTCTATGAACATGTGTATTCTTTAGTTAGTTCCAGATTAATAGTGAGTACATGTGGTGTTTGTTTTTCCATTCTTTAAATACTTCATTTAGGATAACGGTCTCCACTTCCATCCAAATTGTTGCAAAAGGCATTAAGTCATCATTCTTCGTGGCTGAGTAATATTCCATGGTATACATATCTTGCATTTTGTTAATCCACGTATGAATTGATGGGCACTTGGGTTGATTCCACATCTTTGCAATTGTGAATTGTGCTGCTAGAAACATTCAAGTGCAGGTGTCTTTTTGATAAAATGACATTTTCTCCTTTGGATAAATATCCAGTAGTGGGATGCCTGGATCAAAAGGTAGGTCTATATTAGTTCTTTGAGATATCTCCATATAGTTTTCCACAGAAGTTGTACTAATTTGCAGTCCCACTAACAGTGTATTAGGGTTCCTTTCTCTCTGCATCCATGCCAGCATCTATTATTTTTGGATATTTTAATAAAAACCATTCAAACTGGGATAAGGTAATATCTCACTGAGGTTTTAACTTGCATTTCCCTGATAATTAGTGACAAAGATAATTTTTTCATGTATTTATTGGCCATTTGTCTATCTTCTTTTGAAGAGCTTCTGTTCATGTCTTTTGCCCACTTTTTGAAGGGGCTGTTTAATTTTTTTGCTGATTTACTTGAATTCTTTGTAGATTCTGATTATTAACCCTTTATCATAGGGATAGCTTGCAGATCTTTTCTCCCATTCTGTAGGTTGTCTATTTGCTTAGTTGATTATTTGCTTGGCTGTGCTTAACTTTCTTAGTTTAATCAAGTCCTATTTATTTATTTTTGTGTTGCTGTGATTGCCATTGGGATCTTCTTCATAAAATCTTTGCCTAGGTTAATATCTAGAAGAGTTTTTCCAAGATTTTCTTCCAGTATTCCTATGCTTTTATGACTTACATTTAAGTCTTTTATCTATTTGAAATTAATTTTTGTGAGTGGTGAGAGATATGGATCCTGTTTCAATTCTCTGCATGTTACTATCTAATTTCCTCAGCACCATTTATTGAATAGGGCTTATTTTCCCCAGTGTATACTGCTGTTTGCTTTGTCAAAGATCAGTTTGGGATATATGAATGGTTTTATATCTGGGTTTTCTGTTCTATTCCATGGTCTGTGTCTATTGGTTTTGTGCCAATACCATGCTATTTCAAGGATGGTTCAATATATGTAAATAGATAAATGTGATTGACCACATAAACAGAAGCAAAAACAAAGATCATATGATCATCTCAATTGATGCAGAAAAAGCACTTGGCAAAATTCAGTATCCATTCATGATAAAAACCCTCAACAAACTAGGCATAGAAGGAGGATATTTCAAAATTATAAAAGCTATATATGACAAACCCACATCTGACATCATACTGAATGGGGAAAAGCTAAAAGCATTCCCACTAAGAACTAGAGCAACACAAGGAAGCTCATTGTCACCACTTCTATTCAACATATTGCTGGGAGCCCTAGCCAGAGAAATCAGGCAATAGAAAGAAATTAAAGGTTTCTAAATTAGAAAAGAGGAGGTCAAACTATTTCTTTTTGCTGATGATATGATCTTATACCTAGAAAACTCCAAAGAGTCCACCAAAAGACTCTTGTTATTGATAAACAAATTCAGTAAAGTCTCAGGGTACAAAATCAATGTACATAAATCAGTAGCATTCCTGTACACCAAAAATAGTCAAGCTGAGAGTCAAATCAAATCCTCAGTACCATTCACAATAGCTTAAAAAAAATAAAATAAAACACCTAGGAATATACTTAACCCAGGAGGTGAAAGATCTCTGCAAAGAGAACTAAGAAACACTGAGGAAAGAAATCCCAGATGATACAAACAAATGGAATGCTCATGGATCAGTAGAATAAACTGCTCATGGATCAGTAGAATAAACATTGTTAAAATAAAATGTCCATACTACTCAAAGTAATTTATAGATTCAATGCAATCCCCATCAAAATACCAATGTTATATTTCACAGATTTAGAAAAAATAATTCTGTGGATCCTTTGGAACTATAAAGGAGCCTGAATAACCAAAATAATATTAAACAAAAGGAACAAATCTGTAGATATCACATTCCCAGACTTCAGCAATTGACTGATGCTTCAAAGCATTTCAAATGCATGTAATACTATATTCTAAAATAAAAATTAGAGATTCATGAGTCTTGAAAAAGTAAGAAAAATAAAACAAAAAATAAAATCTGTTTTCTCATATTTAGGTACACTTTAGGATAGATAAAATAAGTAGCGTGACTGCATGGGTGGAAATCTACTGAACATATTAATAGAAAACTGGGGTTATATTTTAAGCAAAATTTTCAAAGGGAGAGAGAGGAATGCCTTCTTTATCTAAATCAGGACTGTTTTGACAACAATATTAGAAAATATGACTCTTTATGAAAGTTAGAAGACAAGGCAATTTTATAACTGGTAGAAGAGATTGAAGAGAAAGAATCTTCTTTGATGAAAGTCTCCAAGTATAGTCTATTTCAACAGATGGAAAAGAAAAATAGCAAAGAAAAACAAAATCCATCTTATAACAGGTTATCAATGGAGTGGAAGAATGATATTTTTTGATTCCTAATCTTTGAAGATGAAGTGGTGTTTTAAAGAGTAATTACTGGCTTCACTGAATGAGGTGGGAGGGGGGAGGATTCCCTCCTTCTCGATGTTATAAAATAATTTCTGCAGTATGGATACCAGCTCTTCTTTGTAAGTCTGGTAAAATTCATCTGTGAATTCATCTGGTCCAGGGATTTTTTGCTGTTGTTGTTTTGGTAAGATTTTTTTATCACTGCTTTAACCAACCTCATTGCTCATTATTGGTCTATTCAGAAGTTCTATTTCTTCTTGATTGAGTCTTGGGAGATTGTGTGTTTCCAGGAATTTGTCCATTTTATCTACATTTTCAAGTATATGTGCATAGAGATTTTCATAGTATTCACAGATGATATTTTGTATTTATGTGGTATCAGTATTAATATCTCCTTTTTCATTTTTGATTGAGCTTATTTGGGTCTTTTTTCTTCTATTCCTTCCTATAGCAAGAGGTCTATTGATTTTGTTTATCTTTTCAAAGAACCAACCTTTTGTTTCATTGATCCTTTGTAGTTTTTGTTTTGTTTTGTTCTGTTTTGTTTTCCATTTCATTTAGTTCTGCTCTGAACTTACTCATTTCTTTTCTTCTGTTGGCTTCAGGTCTGATTTGTTCTTCCTTTTCTAGTTCCTTGGGACATGTCATTAGACTATTAATTGGTGATCTTTCTGTCTTTTTGATGTAAGGATTTAAGGTTATAAATTTTCCCCTTAAGACTGCTTTTGCTGAATCCCATAGATTTTGATAGCTTGTGTCCCCTTTGCCATTCAGTTCAAGGAATCTTTTGATTTCCATCTTAATTTTATTATTAACCCAATAATCATTCAGCAGCAAGTTTATAATTTCCATGACTTTGTTTAAAACCCAAGTGCCCATCAATTCAGTGGATTAACAAAATGTGATATAGGTATACTATGGAATACTACTCCACCATGAAGAAGGATGAATTAAGACCTTTTGCAATAATTTGGATGGAACTAGAGATGATTATCTTAAGTGAAGTATCTAAAAAATGGAAAAACAAACACAACATGTACTTGCTATTAAATTGGAACTAACTGAAGAGCACACATGTGCACAGGGGGAAATAAAACTCAGTGGCAATCAAGTGGGGGGCTGGGGGTAGAAGAGGATGGGCAAAAACCTTCCTAAAGGTTACAATGAATACTATCTGGATGATGGGCACACTTATAAACCTGACTCAAGCATAACAAAATTGATATATGTAACCAAAAACATTTGTACGCCCATAATATTTTGAAATAATAAAAATAAAAAGTAATTACCAAAATTTTAATGAAATATGGTATTATGAGATATAGAGGAGACAGAATATAAGATGTGTTATATCATTGCTGTTAGGCAGAATTGCCTTTATGATATTCATAAATAGCCAGACACTATATAGTCAGTGGATATTTTAGAACTCTAACAAAAATTCCAAAAGGAGAATGTGGTAAGAGTTTGATCCCTTGGAGAAGATAAACATTATGACAGTTGGCTATTACATTTATGGCTAGTTTCAGCACAATCCTTTATAGAGAGAAAAAAATTACTGTGGTCCCTGAGGTTATTTTCAGCTCTTCAAGGCTCTGAAAATGAGGTTAGTGACTGATATGTATCCTAACAATCCCAAAAGACTTTAAAAAATTTAGTTTAGGATGAAGATAATTTTAAATTAACTGATATATGTTCTTAGGAGGCAGCATCATGTAGTGAAAAGAACACTGCGTTTGAAGAGAATCTACATGAATTTGAGTTAAAAATTGTTCAAGTATCAGCTACATTGTGTTTTTACTCATAAAATATGATGTCTGTTCTTGAAACATTACAGGATTATTATGTGCATCAAATGAAATGATGTGTTTAATTTTTGTAATCTAAAGTGTGTTATGGAAATACAATATCTGATTATTATTAGCTGCTGAATTAATAGAGGTAGGGTGAAAGAAATGAACATTTTTGGCATACCTACATGGTGTAAGGCAGAATACATCATCCCATGAACTCCTGTTAGTCTTTATTTTAGAAATGGGAAAGGTGATATTAGGAGAAGCCCAGTAAATCAACATAACTTATCTAGTAACTGGAATAATCCAATCTATCTGACTGAAAGATCATCCTTATCTTTTATTTATGCCATACAACATCATAAGAGATTGAAGTTGTTAGGACAGCCTTGATAAGGTTCCCTGTTTTAATCCATCAATTAAATTTTTAAAGTGCAAATGATTGCATAATATGGTGAATTAGATACCTTTTTATGCACAGAAGGTCCCTTAGGATGGAGTACTTACTGGTTACCCATAGCAGTAGCCCACTTGATATATTTTTGTATTTGATTTTCTTTCCCATTCTGTTCACTTCCTCATCCCTGAGATTACTTCACAAATAAATTATCTGCATTATTAGCTTTTGTATGGGCCTCTGCTTATGAGAGAATACAGATTAAGACTATTGTTTGAAAAGACCAGTTTCTGTAGATGAAATTGACTATATGCATTATTTGGAGACTTTATTCCCAGATTTTCATCAATAGTCTCCCCAGATATATTAATCTAAGTTTTATATTGCTCTAAGTCTTATTTATATAAAAAATAACAGCTAAATTTTAGTTTAAGATATAAAAACACTGAAATGAAATGAGACAGTTTTCTGTTTGAAGACCATGGCACATAAATACTGGAGAGAGAGAAAGAGAGAGAATCATCTAAGGACAAGATTTGGACAAAGCAATGTAATAATACAGCAAGGTGTAAAGAAATAGGCAAGTGCTGAAAACCAGTGATAGAAGCAATGTTCAAAATGCAAATTTGTATTGCTCCAAAATGTTCTGCAATATACTCTATAAACTTTAATTCTAATTTGATATGCATACTTAATTTTAACTACAGCAATTCAATCAGCAGAATAATACAATATTTCAGTTCTAGACCTTATAAATTAACTGAATCCTGGAAAACTGATTTTACAATTCTACTTATAGGAGAGATTGTTAAGTAAATTAACACCAGCACCTGGTTAGATTTTACTCAGTGGTTTTACTAGCTATGTCCTTTCCACAATTCTTTTCTAAACATTTATTTCATTATTTTATATTGAAAAAATGTGTGCATATTTATGGTATACAGCATGATGTTTTGAAAATATGTACATTTTGTGGAATGGCTAAATCAAGCTAATTAACTATGCATTGTCTCACTTACATTTTTTTTTTTTGGTGAGAACACTTAAAATATACTTTCTTAGCAATTTTCAAGTATCTAATACAGTTTTATTAACTATAGTCATCATGCATACAATAGATTTCTTGAATCTATTCCTTTTACCTAACTGAAATTTAGTAACCATTAACCAATATCTCCTCAACCTTTTCTCCCAGACTCTGGTAAACACCATTCTACTCTCTGCTTCTATGAGTTTGACTATTTTAGATTCCATGTATAAATGAGATCATGTGGTATTAGTCTTTCTGGTGTGCCTTATTTTTACTTAGCCTAATGTCCTCCATGTTCATCTGTTGTCAAAAATGACAAGATTTCCTTCTTTATTAAGGCTAAATAGCATTCAATTGTGTATATGTACCACTTTCTTTATTCATTTATCTGTTGACGGATGCCTAGGTTGATTCCATATATTTGCTATTTCATAATTCTTTAATCCTAAGGAAAATAATATGATACATTGTAAAATTATGAACTAGATAAACATAAGACATTGAGTGGTACACTATATTTTAATAAACATGATTGACAGGTTCTTTTTATATAGTGATGGATATCACTGCATTGAATAATTAAAATAGAAAGGCCAACTATATTTGTCATATGTGAATAGAAGGAAAAAGCACATTTAAAATAGAAAAAATCTAATATTATAAAAACAAAACATTTTATATGTATTTATAATATTTTAATGAATAATATCTTTATATAGGATTAGCATATTGTAAACATAAGTATATTGTGAGTAAAATATTATAATACATTTTAGTAGAGCCAGTTAATGGCATATCCACTCATTGGGATATTGCTAGTGTATCAAAATATTAATCATGAGGAATTAATTGTGAAAGGGAAATGGTTATTGTATAAGGTCAAATGAAAAGAGAAAATATAAGATTGTATATGTGAGATGATTCTATTAATTTGCTTGATTGTACTAATCATTTCACCATGTGTATGTATATCAAAACATGTTCTTGTACATTTTATATATACAAAATGAAAATTTTTGTAAGATTATATATCTCCAATAGTGTGTCTATTTGTATAGTGGTCTGCTATAGTAGCCTCAAAACATGTAGCTAGATTTTCCTAAATTTATTGAGCATTTTGGGGATGATCTACTATATATATTGGCTATGTACCATGCTCCAAAGGGGCTCCTAAAAAAGATAGGTGGTCATTCCTCCAAGTAGCTGGTCCTAAGGCACAGCCAGTCCGTGTCCCTGCCAGTAAAAAGATACCTGCTGAGGACCACTGAGAGAGAAACAGTGCACTCAAAACAAGCACAAATTAAATAAAAATGGCACATGCTTTGAATGTTATGTATTGATTTATAGTCAAACTATTTTCTTGCCTATGCAACTCTATGAAATCTGTTCCAAGATAAGTAGTGGCTACGGTCCGTAAACATATCCACAGTCCATGATTCTACAGCTCAATATAGAAAAGGCATGCCAGTAGTTATTCATATAGACAAGGACTAGGAGGACACATTTTAGAAAAGCATTATTTCTTAGGAAGATTGCAAAACAACCTGTAGAAATAGACATTTTTCTTTTATGTTAATATTTTTATTCATAGTTCTGTTTGTGAAAGATACCTTAAATACTTTGATGAGTAATTTTACTCACATACTTTGATGAATAATTTTACTTTTGGGTATTTATATTACAGATTCAGTACATGATGCAATAAAACTATAATGATATTCCCTGAGACACATTTATAATAAGTTAACAAAACACAACTTAATTATCCAACAATAGTTATGTGAGTTAATTAGATTATGGTATATATTTAAAATTAAATAGCCCATAGCTTTCCTTGAAAAAGAATAGCTAATTATCTGGGTAAATGCTTATGATATAATACACTTTATAAAAGATCCTTATGGCCTACCAAGCTCTTTATTTTCTGCTATACTCTTTACTGTTGCTCTAGTGAAAACATAGTCTGTCAATTTTTACCCCAAACTTTGTTCCTATTGCCATAGATGCTCCAGGTTTTCTATTCATTCTGGCTAAAAAACTCATCTTACCATCTTCATCTAGTTTTTATTTCCTCAGACAAAAATACCCTGATATCTAGACTAAGCCAAATTCTCAAACTAAATGTTGCCATAGTATTATAGGTACATCCTTGCACTTACTGTGTTTGTAAACATGTACTTTCTTGTTGCTGCTATTTTATTCATGTCTATATTTTCCAAAAGAGGGATGGTTTCATTTGCTCACCACTGAATTCCAAGCATTTAACACCTTTTTCAGTACCTACTATTACTGGCCACAATTGAAGTATTCTGCTCAGGTCTCTAAGAGCTTGCTGTTTAGCCATAAACAGTGAAATTAGTTAAGTGCCTCCAGCTCCTTTTGTGCTTTCATGATTCACCTCAGACATTTAACAGAGGTTGCACTTGTGAGCAGCCCTAATAAGTGACTGATTAGGGTGGGATCTTCTTGCCCTTTGCCCATCTAATAAACAAACTTTCCCCAAAGCTCCCTATCAGATTATCTGACACTTGATTAGATCTGCCCATGTAGCCTGAGGTTCTCACTTAACAATCCTGTTTATTCCTACCTTTCTTTTCACAGTTGTCATGCCTGCATCACTAAAGAAGCTTCCTTCCCAATCCTGCTTTTTTTCTCCCCTCCCCCCAAGTTTCACAGGCAATAAACATCTTGGGCTTCTATCTTGACCTCAGTGTTCGCCTTTTGGACAGCCCAGCTAACAGAACATGTGCTTAATAAATATTAAATGAATGGACAAAAACATAAAGGAAAGAATACAAGAATATATTACTTACTGGGAAAGGGGAAAACAAAGCACATCTTATGCTATGTTGCCAATTTTGTGGCAAGGCAATATAATATAAAGATTACAAGAGTGGGTTCTGGATTCTGATTGCCTAAATTCAATTCCAGACCTAGTACTTTCTGGCTGCTTTCTAATCCATAAAAAATTATTCAATTGCTCTGTGATTCAGATGCCTTCTGTAAAATAAATATTGATTATATTAGTGACTGATTTGTAATATTGGAGGATTGAAACATATATATATAGTGCTTATAGCCATGATTCGTTCGTAATAAGCAAGCATGATAGATAGATATATATAACATATGTAACATTGCAATAAATAATAATTCAAAAGTGATGGGATTATAGTAATTTAATAATTCAATTTTAATTTATATTAACTTTTTCTACCTTATACATTTTACTATATTATTAATTTCATATGATGATAATCAAATGACTATAGTAATAGGAAAATATTATCACCAAACTACAAGCTCCCTGTATGAGGAAGGACGTTGCCTTTTTACCTCTGCATTCTTAACTTTGAACATTGGATTTGCATATGGAAGAGCATGTTGCTTGCTTATCACTTAGTTAGTAGAAAAAAAATAAATTGGACTAGCTTACCAACCTAGAATAATTTATTGAAAGGTACATAGCATCTTACAGAAATTGAGTAACTACAAATGGAAACTAGAAAATCATAAACTAAGTGTAATTTCTCTGACTCTCAGGGCTGCATGCTCTCTAAGATTCATGTATTTCTCTCATTTGCTACTTTAATCTTTGCTCTCTCTCCTAAAGATTTTTCTGTATTTTTTCATGACTGTAGCAATATCTATTTTTTCATGTATGTAGTAGTAGCTATGTAGATCCTGTTATTTTAAGTGTTCAACAGAAATTCAAAATGGTTTAGTCTTAATTCTAGTTTCTCGAGAATCAGAATTCAATTGGCCCAGCTTTAACAATATGACCATGCCTAGTTGAATTAGAGGTAGGAAGGTGTCTCTGAGAATGTAATATGGGCAAGTTTTCTAAGAAGGGGCTACAGGCAGGGCGTGGTGGCTCACACCTGTAATCCTAGCACTCTGGGAAGCCGAAGAGGGCGGATGACTCAAGGTCAGGAGTTTGAGACCAGCCTTAGCAAGAGCGAGACTCCATATCTACTAAAAATAGAAAAAAATTAATTGGCCAACTAAAAATATATAGAAAAAATTAGCCGGGCATAGTGGCGCATGCCTGTAGTTCCAGCTACTCGGAAGGCGGAGGCAGAAGGATCGCTTGAGCCCAGGAGTTTGAGGTTGCTGTGAGCTAGGCTGACGCCGTGGCACTCTAGCCCAGGCAACAGAGTGAGACTCTGTCTCAAAAATAAGGGGGGGTGGGGGTACATAGAGAAAAAGAAGAAAAAAACAATTGGCATCTTGAGAATACTACTAAGTATATGATTTTTAAGTTCTAAAATCAAATTCCCATGTAGTGTTTTCACAAGTTGTAATACCTTTTTAAAACTTGAATCTATCATGAAGGATCAGCACTGTGGCAGCAACATGCTGCTGCTTCTTCAAACTTTACTCAGATTGTATAAAATATTTCTAAGTCTATCCTCATCTCTGTTCATGAAGACAATATAGAAAGAGCTTGAATATAGTATTTATAAGAATGTTTTTTCAAATGTGACTATACTTCATAACTGATAGGGTAATCCCATATAAATTATTTCAATCTCTACTTTTTTGAAATCTATAAACTAAGGGCAGCAAACTATTTTCATGCTTTTAATTTTTTAGCAAAATTATTTTATTTGCAATATGTAAAGTTCTATTTCTGTGTCTCCAATCAGAATTACAGGTTCTAAATCAAGTTAATAATAATCCCTACACTAAATAAATTTTACTGTGATTTCAGATGAACATTGGTTGGAGTCCCACTTCTCCACTTTCCAGCTATGGGAACCTGGGAGATTTTTTATTATCTTTAAGTCTACTTTCATCTTTAGAAACTGCAACAACAGCAGCAATCTTATTAGCACCATTGTTAGGGTTAAGTAGCATAGCATTTGTGCCTGGCATACAAATGCTACTCCTGGTTTTCTTAGTAGTCTAAAAGCCAGTTATATTATATAATAGATATTTTTCAAGTCTCCATTAAGCTTTGCCCCAAAATGAGGGCACTTGGTTATAAACATATTTGTATACTCAGTGGTATCTGAAATAAAATGGTACACCTGGGGAAAAAAAAATCTAAAGGTAAAATTTGACTTTAGTTTCTCCACTCTCTCTTCTCCTTCTAAATTCCCAGTTGAGCTTCCAGACAAAGAATGAATGGAAATATTGACAATTGGGTTCTATGTTTAGTAAAATAAAGACGTGGGAGGATTATTATCTTAGGGAAAGATAATAAGCAAAAGGATGTAAGTAGTGTATTTCATAGTAAAATGGTCAGGCTAGCAAAAACATAAATATATCCTTTATCTAAGTTTATGACCCATTCTTTAAGCATGTTGTGGTTTCTCTTGTAAAGTATAGAAAAACGGACCATAGCCCCAGGTCTCTAAAGTCAATATTGACTCAAAATTTGACCCTTCACAATATCATTGCTGTGGAATGGGCTACTAGAGAATTTAGCAAAGGATTTAAGATCAACTATGAAGCCATGAATAAGTTATGGAACCTCTCTCAGACATGGTGTGATGGTCTTTTGATGTGTCTGCTTGGCTAGGCTACATTCTCTAGTTATTCAAATACTAATCTACATGTGCAGTGAAGGTATTTTGTAGATATGATTAAAGACCAATAATCATTCAACTTTAAGTAAAATATACTTTCTGGGATAATCTGTGTTGGTCTGATTTAGTCGGTTGGAAGGCCTTAAGAGTCGTGTGGAGGCTTACCTGATGAAAAAGAAATTCTGCCTGTGGAAAGGAGTTTCAGCCTACATCTGTGAGTTCCCACCGCCCTTCCTAATGGTCTGCCCTGTGGATTTCAGACTTGGGCAGCCAGCCCCCACAATGGCATAGTCAATCACTTGCAATAAATCTCTTACTAGATACCACATACTGGTTCTTCTTTTCTGATTGATCCCTGATTGATATGCTCACCAATCTTACTTGCAAAATAGGGGTAGTCATATGCAAGTCACAATGTTGTTTTGAATATTAAAACACAGTCATGTATGTGCAATGCTTAGCATGGTGCCTAATAGGCATAAAGTGGAGGTTATTCTAAATGCCTTCACTACCACCATCCTCCAGGCCTGAAAATAAAATTGCAGTAGCCTCCGGAAATTTGTAATAGTTACTCCTAAAATTGCAGTAGCCGCAGGAAAGTTCTCTGCCTGTTATTTTCCTCTCTTTTATAAACTTCAGTGTATGATATGCATTCAGTCTCAAGGAAAATCACATAATTACAATTAATACATTAACTAATAAACATAAAAGAAGAGAAGGGTATGGAAAGAAATTTGACAATCTTGGTATTAAAAACAAAAGCACTCAAGTGACATTTGTCTTGTTCCACTTTCATCCTTCTTTTTATCAGCAACTCCCAATCTTAAAATCAAATTCTAGTATGTGCTATCTTAGTAGAATTATAAGACAGTGTAATATGTGAAAAGCACAGACTCAGCTCTACCACTTAGTAAAGGAAAGCTGAGGAACTTGCCTGAACTAACACAGCTTCATTTTCCTTATCTGTGAAATGAGGATCACAATTCCTGCATTACAGGGTCTTTGTGAGAAGTATTGGAAATGCCCAATGTATAGTAAACAGATGGCAAATACTATTGCTGTAGTTACTGTTATTATCAATTGGCAATTTCAAATCCTAGATTAGGTATCGGGATCTCCTGGAGCCACACTTCTAAAGTTTTCCGAGCTTTGGTTGGCACTCTCCAAGTACAGGTTATGCAGTCAACTGGGTTTTCACCTTTCCTTTTCTGTTCTTGAGTGAGAAAAACTAAGAAAGCAAGGATAACGATTACCAATTCATTCTTTAGACTCGCGACTTGTGTTCCAAGACATTGTGACTTGAAGGATGTTAGGCAGGAAGCAGCAACATTCTACAAAACGGAGACTGTTCACATGCTCACCTCACTCTACCCAAATACTCTAACCCAGCAGTTGTCAATGGCAAGCGCCTACCAAGATGACCTCGGGAGCTTTTGCATCTAAACTTGTGAGAAACAGTAGTTTGTAGTTTTATTTTTGTTTGTATTATCCTTGCCTAGTTTGATTTGAGAGTAATATTGGCTCCATAAAATGATTGGGAAGTGTCCCCCCCCTTCTTTTTTCTGGGACAGATTGTGTAGAATTGGTGGGCATTCTTCCTTAACATTTTGATAGAATTCTCCAGTGAAATCATCTGGGCATAGTAATTTCTTTTTTGAGGGCTTTTAAAATATGAATTCGATTTCCTTGAAAACTGTATCTTTACTTATCTTTATAAAGAATCAATCTTTTTTCATTGATTTTCTCTATTGTCTTTCTGTTTTCAGTTTTATATATTTCTTCTTGTGTTTTCAATAATGTTTTCTTTCTGTTTTCTTTGGGACTTTTGCTTCTCTTTTCCTCAGTTATTGACATAGCAGCTTAGATAATTTATTTCATAACCTTCATTTATTCTAATATATATATTTAGTGCTATAGATTTCTCTCTCTCCACTGCTTTAGCAGTGTCCTAGAGATTTCCATATGTTGCATTTTCTTTATACTTCACTTCAATGCATGTTTTGACGTACTTTGAGATTTCTGCCTCCTTGACCCATGAACTATTAAAAATGTGTTATTCAGTTTCCATGTGTTAGGAGATTTTTTTCTGTTATCTTGTATTTATTTTTGATTGGATTCCATTGTAGTCCAAGAACAAATTCTGTAATTATTTCAATACTTTAATATTTATTTTTAAATATCTCTAGCTGTGTTTTTTATTTTATTTTTTAACCCTTCACCAGGAGGACCTAGGGATGGTTTATTTTAATATATTTCATGGGTGTCTGGAAAGAATCAGTACTCTGTTGTTGGGTAGAGTGCTCAGTAAATATTGATTAGATTCTGTCAATTGATAATGCTGTTGAATTCTATACCTTTGTTAATTTTCTGTCTAGTTATTCTCTTAACTTTTAAGAAAGAGATGTTGAAGTCTCCAACTATCATTGTGGATTTATCTATTTCTCCTTTCAGTTCTATTAGTGTTTGCTTCACATATTTTGAAGCTCTGTTGTCAGGTAGATTCAGGATTGCTGTACTCTTAGCGGATCTACCTTTTTACCATTATGCAATGCCCTTCTTCATTCCTGATAATTTTCTATGCTTGGAAGTCTACTTCATCTGATACTAATATACCTACTCTAGACAGAGTGGGAAAAAACTCATGACCACCACATGGAGGTGCAAGACCAGGCTCCTGATTTGGTCTCCACTGACACCACAGGTGGGTGGGCCTTGTTACCACAGGTAGCACTCAAAATCCCAGGTTCCTGCTCAGTTTTCTTTGTAAACATTTTATTTATTATTATTTTTAAGTTTCCATTTTATTTTTAATTGACAAATAATAGTTGTATATAATTATATATTTCTGGGGTAAAAAATGATGCTTTGATATATGTTTACCTTGTGGAATAAGTAAATCAAGCTAATTAACAAATCCATCACCTAACATAATTATTTTTTGTGTAATGAAAAAACATTTAAAATTTACTTTTAGTAATTTTAAAATATACAATGTATTATGATTTATTATAGTCACCATTCTGTGCAATGTTTCACTAAAGCTTATTTCTCCTGTCTAACTGAAATTTTGATCAACATCTTGCCTTTCTCCATCCACCTCCCTTCCCCAGCCTCTGGTAACCACTATTCTACTCTCTACTTTATGATTTCAACCTTTTTAGATTCCACATGTGAGATCATGTGGTATTTGTCTTTCTGTACCTGGTTTAGCACTTAGCATAATTTCCTTCCCGTTCATCCATGTTGTCCCAAATGGCAGAATTTCCTTCTTTTTCAAGGCCAAATAGTATTTTTATTGTGTATATATACTACATTTTCCTTATCCACTCATCCCATGATATAGACACCTAGGTTTCTTCCATAACTTGGCTATTATGAATAATGCTGCAATAAACATGGGAGCACAGACATCTCTTTGGCATACTGATTTCAACTCTTTTGGATATAAAACCAGAAACAAGATTGCTGGAGCACATGGTAATTCTATTTTTAGTTTTCTGAGGAACACTCATACTGGCTTCCATAATGACTGTACTAATTTACATTCCACCAACAGTTCACACGAGGTTCCCTTTTTTTCCACATCCTTACCAATACTTCTATCTTTTTTTTTT
>VBSM01003204.1:21450821-21487432 GCA_008086735.1 Cheirogaleus medius
GCAGAAGATTGAACCAGGATCCCTACCTCTCACCTCTCACAAAAATTCACCCAATACTTCTATCTTGTGTCTTTTTGATAACAGTCATATCACTCAGGCTAGGTAGTGGCACCAAGTTACAGCTTGGGGAGAAAAGAAATCTTGGACCCCATTTGGCCTTTATGGCCAAGTGCAGGGGTGGAGTGATATTTTCTCTGGTGTTTGACTGGAGTAGAGCAATTATTGCCTAAAAGTTTTCTGTCTTGCTAAGCTGATCTTTATTGGTCTTTGGCTAGAGAGAGCAAGCTTTTATTGTAGCTTTTTTTTGTACCTATTGGTGTTTCTGGTTTATCCAGTAATAAGTTTGATATTGTTGAGGCAAAGGAAAAAAATAAAGTGAAAACAAAATACATAAAAAGGAAACAACAGAAACAAAACAAAACAGGAAATTCATCATGTGTTATTTCTTCAGGAAATTAGCTGGTCTGCTTTCTTCTTTCCACTCTTCAGAGTATTCTTATGTATGCTTTACATGACAATGTTCAGAGGTTTTAGATTTAATTAGCAGAAGAAATAGAAAAAAAAAATACTTCTGCTCCATCTTTCTGGAAGCTGAAGTCCCTGGAGAATTTTAAACATATTTATGCCCAGGAGTCACCCCAAACCACTTAATCAGACTCTCTAGAGATGGCCATGTGTATTTTTTAAAGTATCATATATATGCTCAATTAAGAAGTTATTTTGCAGCTTTCATTATGTCCACTCTCAATGTCTGAGATCCTCAGCCCAAAGAGCCAGTTCATACCTTGTACATTTCAGCAGCCAGGATCCTGAATCTGGTGCAGCATTTGAGTTGAGAACTTCTATGCACAACACACCCTTTAATGGCTCCATGTGTTTGAAAATCTTCATTCTCAGGAGGCTTGTGTAATGAGTCCCTCAATTTTGCTATCTATTTTCAGAAAGATCCTACGTTTTCACTATCCCTACTCTTATCTTGTAAAATTAGTTGCTTTATAATTTAGTTGTACATGAATTATTTACATTGTGTGTATGTGTGAAAGACAGAGAGTTATAGACATAGAGACAGAGACAGAGAAACATAGAAAGGATTTAATCGCATAGTATCAGGGAAACACGTCAATGTACATACTGTTTTATAGATAGAAACTCATATTCACACAGAGAAAGAAAACTGACTTGTTCATATAAAAGAAATATAATTACAGACTTTATGAGATTCACCTTCCTTTTATAAGATATTACTATATGCACAATGCTATTATCTGCATTATTAATGCATGTCAGATTAATTTTTCTCAAATTCTCTTTAATTGCAGTGATAAATTTCATTTATATATTCTGTTACCCATGTACTATAGTAATCTACTTTCATTTTTTAAAGAAATCAGGAGGAGTTTTTTACAGCATTGCATTTGTATGATAGTATTACATACTGCCTTTATTTTTAGCATATTTTAGAGGATAAAAGTCATACATTAAACAAATTTAAAATATTAATGTGTTTATAATGTACTTGTGTATGCATGTTTAACAAAATGACTAAAATAAAAATAAGGCTTTGTAATTGCTAATAATTGGAAATTTTTTACACTGCTACAACTGAGTATCAATTTTTAAAAGAGAAAATTATTTCTCTTCTTGCGAGTATTCTAAAAAGAAAATAAATATAATAATAAAACAATAAAAATTAAAATTAACTTATCAAGTTAACAAAAATAAGATGGTTCAAAATTTGCTATGCAAATAATAGCCAAAAAATAAAATAGAAATGGAAATATTAATGGCAAATTCATCTGTAAGAGGAAATACATGAAATCAAAATATATTTGAAAAGTAAAAATGAACAAAAATAATTAAATTGTTATTAGCATCGTGTGGTAAGCTAAAAAATGTCCCC
Organism: Cheirogaleus medius; assembly: GCA_008086735.1. Classification (NCBI taxonomy): domain Eukaryota; kingdom Metazoa; phylum Chordata; class Mammalia; order Primates; family Cheirogaleidae; genus Cheirogaleus; species Cheirogaleus medius. The sequence continues at coordinate 21,452,722 of VBSM01003204.1, forward strand.
TGAAAAAGATCATTTTGTAAGTGAAAGAAGTGGTATATTAACTTACTGAAGGAAAAAAATGTCTAATTGACTGTATTATATAGGGATAACTGGCAAACACTTTGAAGAAGTTGTACAACCTTAATTATATTATATACAAAATAAACTCCAGACAAAAAGATCAAAACAGAAATCATGCTATAAAAATTCTTAAAGTAAATACTGGCAAAAATTCAGTCTTGTAAATTTTTGACTTAAGAATAGTTGAACGTATAATCACTAAGTCTTTGAGTAGAAAAATACGCTAAACTACAGTAGTACATATTTGGTTTAGCGAATTTCCCTACACCTACGGACATGTGTTTGCTTCCAAAGGAGAAAGGAGACCAACTACAAAAGCTGAAACAAGTGTGGGCCACAGCTCTATGTAAAACTCTGGGCCAGCAGACATCATTACTTGAGAGGAATAGGATCTAGCACTGACAGACATGAAGCTGAAGGAAATGAGTGATACAGAATGGGATAGAAATATGGGCATCTGATGCTCGCAAATATTCTTTTCCATTTTTCTTCTCTAGCATCTTTGATTGTATGTTTAGTGGGGTTTTTTTTGTTTATTTGTTTGTTTGAAACAGGGTCTCACTCTGTCACCCAGGCTGGAGTGCAGTGGCATGATCCTAGCTCACTGCAACCTCTAATTCCTGGGCTCAAGCAACCCTCCCCCCTCAGCTTCCCCCGTAGCTACCACGCCTGGTTAATTTCTTTTTTCTTTTTCTTTTTTTCTTTTTTGTAGAGACAGGGTCTCATTATGTTGCCCAGGCTGCTCTCCAGCTCCTGGCCTCCAGTGATCTTCGGGCCTTGGCCTCCCAAAGTGCTAGGATTACAGGCGTGAGCCACCACACCTGGCCTGTATATTTAGTCAGTTTGATATTTTCCTCTTTTACATCTGTTTTTCTCAGGCAAAATGACTAGCTTGACTAATAAGTACATAGTTCATGCTCCATTGGGAATAGAGAAAAACCTGACAAGCACCACTTTCTAGTATTGTATGTTTACTGTGTCAGCACATGACACTATATTTTGTTGTTTCACGATGAAGTAACAGCAGTTTTTATATTTAAAAGAAAGGTTCAGAGGAGAAAAAAGTTTGCCCCCTTTCTGTTCTCTCTGTTCTATGAGCGGTCTTTTATGAGATGACTCTATGATAGTGATTAAGCTACTGTTTCTCAACTTCAAAGCCATGCTTCCGTACTTGGTGTTGCAATGCTGAAAACGGACCCTGCTCCAGGCCTGCACCACAAGCAGGTCTACTTCCCTCTCCAGCCCTGCCCCTAGTCTTCCTTATGAGGTTTGAGGAGCTTGCTGGTGAGAACAAACTGTCCTTGTGTCTGCAACTCCCAGGGATCCTATACTCTCACAGTAGCTCACATGTTCCCTTTAGCAATTCTTTATAAATTTTAGCTGAATTATTCTTTCCAGCTTATATGGTAGCTGTGTCTTCCTCTACCTGAGGTTAGCTAGAGCTCACTACCTGTCTCTGCCTGAAGGTGCCTGCCTTTCCTTAGATCTCAAACAAGTTGGATGCCCTATGACCTCAGCCCTCTGCTGGGTTCAATAAATTATGACTTTGTAAATAATCTAGTTTTTTCTTGTTGGTAGAAACAGAATTTTAGGACAGGTCCCTCTTTCTCATTTTCTTTATCTTAAGTAAATGATGAAAGTGTCTTCTCATTTTTAATATTGAAAACCAAGGCAGACACTAAAGACACATTTGAGAGCAAATAATAACTTTGCTGTCAGCAGCATAGCCACTTTTTATGGTCTGTGAATATACCAGTGTGATGTAGTTAAAAATTAGTAAGTTTTTCTCAATCTTATAAAAGTGTGAAAATTTTAAGATGGCAACAAGTCTGAAGTGCAACTGCATGTCTACATTTCTTGCTCATTTTATTTCTAGAGAAGATAATCTGTTTTTGTTTCAGTTGCTTATTACAGAATCCATGCTGTGCAGTGTTAAACATCTAGTCATCCCAAATCTAAATAATTTTATTAACTATTCACTTGTAATGCATTGATATAGATATACTTCATTGCAATATCTTAAAGCATGCATATTTTGCAAAACAGTTAGTCATGATTTTTGACTTAAAAAAATCATTGAGTTTTAAGTTTGCTTTTAACCGATGATGACTTTGCAAACCTGCCAAATAGGTTTTTTTGTGAATGAACAAAATATACTCTAACAACAGTCTCACAGAATCTCAAGTTTTGGAATGACCCTGGGAGTTCAACTTTCACCAAACATTTCCCTTGGCCTATGTAATGATTAGACAAATAGTTATTAAAGGTATTACTTGTTAATACCATGACTTCATGCTACATTCAAATCACGACTGCTAAATTTGATATATAATTTATGCCTGAACTATTCTTCAGTATTCAATGCATCAAAGTATAGACACCACACTGATTTATTGATGATGTTACAGAAAGAATAAAAAAATTGTTACAGAAAGGTTAGATATTTGGAAAACGGTAAAGCTAGTACTCGTGCATTACAACTGTAGGTATCCTATAAATGTCTCACATGACTTTTCTTAATTTTTTAAAATTTTCGTTATTTCTTCATCTGTTCAGCTTTGGCAAGCTAGCCATAGTTGGTTGTTTCATAATAGCACGCAGTATACGATGTACATAATTATATCAAGCATTAAACAGTGAAGTTTTCAAATTAACTTCCAATTACTAGCTTTACAATTTTCATTTTCTCCGTATTCTATCTCCTTTGTCCTCTCTCCAGTTACTTTTTTTTAAAATTTCAAAATATTAAGAGAGTACAAATGTTTTTGTAACAGGAATACTTGGTACAATGCTTAAGTCAGGCCTTATTGTGGGCTCATCACCAGAATAGTGTTCATTGTACCCAGTGACTATGGTTTTACCCCTCACCACCTCCTACCCTCCCTCTTTTTAAAAAGAAACAGTTTTATGATTCTTTCAAAGTGACAGAAGTATTTGCCAGTAATGACTTTGTGCTGCAAGTTGTTGCATAATGACAAAGCTAGATTTGAAATTTAACTAGATTACTCAAAATACTGTAGAGATTATTTTAATACAGTTTTTTATAATATTCTCTGATGAAGACTATTTTTTATCATTTCTTGTGTTTTTCTCTAAGTTTTTCCATCAATGCTTAGTTATTGAGATAAAATTATAATGTTAGTAAAACTTACATTTTAGTGTAAATTAGTAGAAATATGAGAGAGAAAGACAGAGACAGAGAGAAAAGATGAGATTTTTATGGCTTAAATAAAAAGCTTATGGGGTAAAGTTGAAAAAGAAACTAATAAAAAACAAATACAATTTTTTAGTTCTTACAATCACTGGCCAAAAATCAGAGTGAAAATCAATAATAGAATCTATTGAGCATGTACTTGTTATTGAAGAGCTATGCAGTCAGATAGGCCTGGTATGAATTACAGTTTTTCCATTTCCTTGGGTAAGTTATTTAACTTCCCTTGGTCTCATCTGGACACTGGAGAATATTATGGACAGTATTGGCATGATATAAAAGTGTAACAGCTTTTAGAAATACTGAATATTTCTTTCAAATTTCACAGACAAAAATATTTTGTATGCCTCAGATAATAATTGTATAAAGGCTGGACTTTCATTATATTTTTAGATATAATAAATGTTCTAAACATGCTTGATATATACTACACATACATATTATTGGAGTAACTGCATAGGAAAGTATGAGCACTTCTGTAATTAAATATATAACAGTTTATAATCACTATGAAGACTAATCTCTCCTGAATATTTTTAATTTAAATTTTGGTTGGCTATTTTGCAAAAGCATATAGTGAAGAAATTTAAATCGGATTTCATATTAAAATTATAATTGATGTTCAGCATTCAGTCTCTGAGCAGCATTAGAAGATAACATGGGCATGCTGGTACTGTGAATGGAAAGCAAAGAAATTCTAGGACCTGAAGATAAAAGGAATTGATGGTGTATTAAGAATCCTGCCCTACATCCAACAAAGTCACAGGACCATCCGGTCATAGTTATGATGATGACAGCAAATTCTGCCACACTTCACAATCAGGAAATTTTATCTCATGTGGAGAAAAGAATGGTTAGTAATAAATCAAGCTACCTTGCATGATACTGAGATCTAACTTAATATTTGATAAGATCCTAAGACAGTTTTGCTTGAGTTTCAAAATAATTGGAAAATTTCTGTTGAAATTTTTCAGCAAGAGACTATATCATAAGACATTCAGATAGTTATGAAAAAGAATAGAACTCAGATTAGTTAGCCTGGGTTTGATCCCTGAATCTGCCACTTTCTGTCTTTTGTCTTAAATATGAACATTCCCTTTTCAAATATTGTTTTCAAAATTGAGTTTAGAGTTCAGAGAAGGCACACATAATGATTTTGTACTTCCTATATGATATGTCCATAGATATAGCAGTCTGTTCTTTTGGATTGTGGTTCTTATTTCATTATTTTATTCTTCATGTCAGGAACAACTGCTTGATGAAAATGAATACTTTCATAGTATTCAGTGAATACTATTAGAAAGAATATTTTAACAATTTTTTGTAACAGAATGCAGGAAAACACAGTTATTAGTTTCTCATTTCTATTGATCAACTTTTCCTGTTACGCTATACAATGGTAGACTGTATTGTAATTATATTACTAGCCATTATAAGTGTAAATTGCCTAAAATCTTCACATTAAAAGTAGAGTGATTATGTTCATAGTTCAATTCAAAAAATTATTTGAGATGAATTGGAGAACTACATATTAAAGTCATTTATAATGCCAAAATACTTAAAATTATACTACTTATAAAAGTAATTATAAATTTTCTGAATTTTTAAAATCAGAATTTTCCCATATATTCTTTCTAATCAATAATAAAAATTTCTCTTACTGTTTTTATCTCCATTTTATTGTCATTGGTATGCTCTAATAATAAAGGAATATAACTCCAGCTTAACTTTTATAAAGTAATTAATAAACACTTAAGTTCTGCTTAATAGTTGTAAATAATCTTTAGTGATACAAGTACTTATTATCTTAAACAATATTCTAATTTTTATGACAAAATCGGAGAATAACTATCATCATATGTTAAATTTAAAACTTTAGCTGATACTACAAAAAAACAACAACCTCAAATTCAGCCAGCACTTAATAATACTATTTGATTTTATTCAGTAAAATCTATAGAAGGGAAAAGTATGATACTAAAGATTGTATCCCAATTCACAATGATTTTTCTTTGTTTATTTTATGAGTATATACAAGTTTTCTTGAGGGATATCATATAAAAACAATTCAGTCTCAGGCACTTTCTTTACTGTTTGTTAGAGAAAGTAATATAAGAAAAAGAAGATGCTTTATGATTCTAGAGAGAGCTGTGTTCAAATACTGATTATTAGTTTTATTAATCTGGTAGAAACAATTATTATAAGATTATTTAAGTCTTATATGAGATACTGAATTCAAAACTGCCCCATACCTGAATCATAGGCAATACATGTTAGATGAAGCTCCCATTTTGTTGGGAAAATTTTGAGTCCAGAATTTCTCTTCTTAAGAAGTTCTGTTACTACACACTCTTATGGTGTGATAGATATTTAATGAAACAATATATTATATGGCATGATGCTTAATAGAATGGATTTATAAGTCTAATTGCCTGAACTTGAATCCTGACTTTGCTGCTTACAAAATGTAAGAACTTAGACAAATTATGTAATTTGTCGGTATTCAGTTTCCTCATGCACACATGGGATACACATTTGCTCAAACGAAAAGTATGAGTCATTTATATTAATGTAAATAAAATAATGCCTGGTACATAATAAGCACTCAAGAATTTGCTGACATTACTATTTGAAAATTGTTGCAAATTTTTCAGATATGGGGGTTAGTTCCTGTTTTGTGTGTGTGTGATCTTTAAAGATGTTAAGGACACAAAAAGTTCTTTAATTCTGTTAGTGTAAAAATCCATTAAATCAATTATCTATCTAATTAACCAGATAACAGTTAATCTTTAAAGAATGAAATGTGTAATGGCCAATGAATTTTATAAGGATTCAATAATATTAAAAGTATAGGGATAATTACAGTCTTATTAAGAATGGGTTTAATCGATAAGCACAATAAATGAAAGTTAAATAATTTATTAGTCTAATTATCTGTGAAAAGTATTTCACATATTTGAATAATGTAATTAATATATATTTAGGATTAAATTTCATGCATATACACATACAAAGATTCAGATTATTCAAGTAATTCTGTTAATTTTGGGATATTTCGCCTACATTTTTCTATCTATGATTGCCCAGGCAAAAAAAAAAAAAAATTATCTTGCTTAGAGCAATCATTAGTGAACTCTTCAAACTTTCAACTACTAAACAGAGTGAAAAATTTTTAAATAATGTAGATCACTTTTAGAACTAAGATTTTGTTAGAGTCATTTTTATTATTAATAGTTTATCATTTAAAGTTCTAGATAAGAAGAAACTATTAAAATAGGGAAACAGATATAAAATGTTCTATTTAAATTTGTTATTGATGTGACCTGACAGGACAATTTAATTTTGGTAGGCAACAAGATTGTTTCACTCCTCTGTGAGTAAAAAGATAAAAGCTATTAACTTTCAGTAACTTTAGGTAATATTTCAGATGCTAGAGCTACATTCTTATCTGTTACACTCTTGTGCACCTTCTTGTCTTTTTGAAGACTTCGAAGACTCTGATTCATATGAGTTAGGTGCAAAAAAATTATATTCATAAAAGTATGCCCACATGCTCTCCAAATCAATAAGATGCTACAGAGATGACAGCAAGCATTCTTGAATGAGAATAATTTTTTTATAAATACTCAACAAATATGTAATATCCTGTTAATATAAGTCATCAACTTTAAAATAATCCATAAGTTAATTTCAGATAAACTGAAAACAATTTCACAATCCAATAGGGCAATTGTTATGAACATAAATTATTGCACTTTAGTGACTATTATACCTTCAAGAACTACTTGGGTATGGAGGTAGACCAGAAACTAATTACATATATTAATGTTCACTTAAAGTTAATTTATCTAAATTTCTTTCTGGGATGGGTGAATAAAAATACTTTAAAAATCTAGAAACAATTTAAAATTATTAGATTATAGGAATTATTTTAATTTCCCAAACACATTTTTATTAATAAAATTGCATATAGTAAATATGACATATATAATATTTTTGCACTAAATCAGTCCAGAAATATATAGAATAACTGAGCTAGATGACTAATTACATTGGCAATTTGGAAATATTTATAGATGGTTTTAAAAAGATTAAATATCTGGTCCCTAAAATTTATTCTAAAAAAAAAAAACTAGGCGTACTTTAAAAGTGATTGTATATAGTTTTGTCATTGTAAAAACATTGCTATAATTTTGAAACATTTAAAACAGCCAAACAGGCTAAAAATAAGAAATTGGTTTGATATAACATGATTTATCCACACATACATTATGCAAATATTATGCAATGATATTTTCAAATAATGTTTTATAATATAATTTCAAACGCAGCTTATCATGTAAAAAAGAAGTTGTAAAATAGTGTAAGCAATAAGATCCTAATCTTATCATGTCAAAAAGAAGTTATAAAAGAATGTATGCAATATGATTTCAGTTTTGTAAAGTATAGAAAGTAGGCCCCATGAGAACAGCTACTATGTATATTATTCACTATTGTACACCTCCTTCCAAGCACTTCAAGTAGGTGGCAAGTCAACATTTCTGAATGAATGAATACATAAGACCAAACTAAATCTGTAGTGGTAGAAGAATCACTCAAGAACTTTATAAAGAATGTAAATAAATTCTGCATTTTAAAATTAATCACATACCATTTTTCTTTTCAAGACCATACAAAAGAACAACGAATTTTTTTAGCGAGTATAATTATTAGTGATAAAACAATCTCTTGCGAAGACATTAAAATAAGGGAAGACTTCTATTTCACTGCTGCACAATTTTTCTGTCCCATGAGATAATTAATACAAACAAATTGGTTGCTCATATGTAGAATTACAACACATGCTTGTTGGCAATGAAGAAAATTCTGGCTGTCAGTGACCTGATTCAATGTTATAAATTATTACATTACCAGAGAAACATAGGCAATATATGCCTAAACTACTTATTTCCATAGGGTTGCCTTTCATATCTTAGCATTAGTTCCATAATACCTGGAATGGATGTATCTGGTGTGGAAGAATAACTCTTTTCTTCATTTAAGAATAAGAATAGAAAATATTTCTTTGGCATTAATGACTTAGAATGACTTCATTATTCAATATGTTTATTTATTCTGAAGAATATTTCTTGTCATAAATGTTTATTCCATTTTCCATGATCCTGGAATTTCAGAAAGCCTAATAAATGAACCCCTTATTGACTACTATTGACTTCCAAACCAACTGAAAAAAAATAATCAGTAAAGTGGTGATAAAAATGTTAGGTTTGTTACTGACTCTAAAACAACAACAACAACAATAGATATTGGCACAGATGTGGTGAAAAGGGAACACTTATACATTGTTGGTGGGAATGTAAACTAGTACAATTGCTATAGGAAACAGTATGGAGATTCTTCGAATAACTAAAAGTAGATCTACCATTGAATCCAGAAGTCCCATTAGTGGGTATTTAACCAAAGGAAAGGAAGTCATTTTATAAAAAAGAGACCAGTACTCAAATGTTTATTGCAGCACAATTCACAATTGAAAAGATGTGGAATCAACTGAAGTACCCACCAACAGATGAGTGGATAAAGAAAATGTGATGTATATATACCATGACGTACTACTCAGTCATAAAAAAGAATGAAATAATGTCTTTTGCAGCAACTTGGATGGAACTGGAGACCATTATCCCAAAAGTATCTGGGGAAAGGAAAAAAAGATACCACATGTTCTCATCTATAAGTAGGAGCAAAATGATGGATATATGTGTCCATAAAGTGGTGTAATGGACATTAAAAACTAAGAAGGGGGAGGGTGGGAGGCAGCTGACAGATAGAAATCTACATATCTAGTACAATGTACACTGTTCTGGCAAGGAGTACGCTGAAAGCCTGACTTCAGCATTATCCAATTCATCCATGTAACAAAAACCACTTGTTCCCCCTAAATCTACTGAAATAAAAATACAACGACAACAACCAACTGAGCTTACAATAATAGCAGACTGGGGAGGGGTTAGATAGCCCCCATGGTTAGATATGGGAGGACAAAACTGGTGTCCAAAATTAGTCAGACTTTCCCACCATAAAACAGGTCCTGACAGAAACAACAGACCTTGCTCACAGGAACAGATCACAGTCACTAAACCTGAAGGAAGGTTGAGATCAGAGAACAAGGATCACAGAGGCCTGGGTTAAGGGAAGGGTCAGAAACACACAATCACCAGTCAGAGAAGTAACTTCTCCTCCCTTTAACAGAAATAGTGAAAGTAAAGGGGGAAGTCAAGAACAAGGAGAATATATTGTTTTCCTTAACATGTATCTCAGTAGTTTTCCATATGAAGAAAATGCAGTTATTAGTGATGGACCAAGTTTTATTCTTTTCATGCTATCACTAAATTAATTTTGCTTTGGCTTTTTTGAATAAAGTTTTAAGGAGAAAATAGGGCTAAAATAATTGTGAGGGAAAAGTTGGTTTTAAACATATCCTCAGTCTTACAAACAGTGGTTTCTTTATGAAGAAAGCACCTGGAGTAAGACTCTTACATAAAACAGATGGAAAGATAATATGGATTTGTATTTACACCAAAAGACGTTAAATTGCCAAAAGATGATATTAATCCCCAAAGTAAATTTTCTGCCCCAGTAAATTTAATTACAACACTGTTCTGGGTCACGGCGTATGATTTTATTTTTTATTCTTTTTATATATTTTAAATGCTATTCTACTAATAGTCTTTCTAGCTTCACTTGGTACCTTTTTTATCCTCTGACTACAGATTGGGAGAGAAGAGGAGAAAAGAAGTACGTAGAAACTCTTGCAAAGGTGTAAGCATAGCTTTTTTTTGTTGTTAAATGAACACATGTTTGTGATGCACCTACAAAACACATTACTACTTCAACTGCTAATTGCAGTCCTTGTTGGGATGTTCTTAAGAAACCAACCATGAAATAAATAAAATTCAGCTTCTCTTTTCCTGCTATCACTATGTTTTTTTCATGTTAATATGGAGTTTACTATAGAAAGACATTTTCAGAAAATATACTAAATTCTAATTTGTCATTTAGTAAATATTTATTGATTTCTTTCTATGTTCCTGGTTTTGTTATAATGAAGGAAACACATTTAAGTTCATAAAGTGTGTGGTTTATTCTACTTCATCAGTAGTTATCTAGATTATTAAGTATGAAATGTCTGATTTCCTTTGGTAGTAAGTTTGACAGTTGATATCTCTGACGTTTCAGTTTGACACTTCTTGTTTCATGTTTATTGTGAAGGTATATCCTCAGTCTTTCAAATGTACATTTTGGCTTGTGATTATCTTTCAAATTTTTAGAGCAATTTTTTTAAACCATAGATAAGTCAAAAATTTATGTTATTTTCAAATATGAGTTCCATCAAGGAACAAATGCAGCACAGACAGCTTGAAATACCAACAAAGTGTCTGGGAAGGATGTGGCTAATGAATGCGCAGTATGTCGATGGTTTGAGAAGTTCTGTTCTGGTGATTCTAATCTTGAAAATGTGCCACATGGGTAGCCTGAAACCAAGCTGGATAATGATGAACTGAAAACTGTAGCAGAAGCAAATCCATCTCAATCTACATGTGAATTAGCAGCAAGGTTTGACGTTACTATTCCAACAGTATTGGACCATTTGAAACAATTTGGCAAGGTAAAGAAACTGGATAGATAGGTACCCGCATAAATTAAACAAACATCAGAAGAGAAATCATCCGGAAGCCTGCCTTTCTTTGCTGTCATGACATAAAGGCGAACCATTTCTACACAGTATTGTTACCTGTGATGAAAAATGGATTCTCTTTGACAAGCACAAGCATTTGGCACAATGGTTGCAAAAAGAAGTGCCGAAACACAGCCCCAAACTGAATATTCATCAAAAAAAGCTAATCGTGTCTGTTTGGTGGTCCAGCCCTGGTGTTATCCACTACAGCTTCATGAAATCTGGTCAGTCTATTACAGCAGATGTCTACTGCAACCAATTAGATGAGCTGATAAGGATGCTTGCCATTAATCAGCCGAGATTGGTCAATAGAGACAGGCCAATCCTCTTGCAAGACAACACCTGACCACATGTCACACAAACAAAGGTGTTCAAACTACAGAAGCTGGATTTAGAAACTCTCTGTCACCCACTGTATTCACCAGACCTTTCACCAACTGACTACCATTTCTTCCAGGCTTTGGACCACTTCTTACAAGAAAAAATATTCAATTCTCAACAAGCTATGGAAAACGTCTTTTGTGATTTCATTACCACTTGCTTTCCAGGCTTCTTTGCTGCCGGCATAAACAAGCTACCATTAAGATGGCAAAACTGTGTCGATAGCTTAGGCACACACTTTGATCAATTGTACTGCTTCTTGTTTGAGATATAATAAACTACACTTTTGATTCAAAATCAGACATTTCACATTTAATGGCCTAAATATTTGTTTCTGTGGTATAAAAGTGTTGGTAAAATATTGATACAAAGGCATCTATCTTCCTATTTTTCACACAAACATTTCATTCCTATACAACATGTACATACTGATGCATACACACACATATGCATGTGCAGGCACATGTGCTTTTGATAAGCTGTTGAGTTTCATTCAGTTGCTGAATGTGTGGATTTTTAAAGCAAATTTATTAGAAATTCTATTAGTAGCAATAAAAAGTGCATTACTAACTTGTTTATGAAGCTATTTAGATGCATCCATTCTGCTTTAAAAGAATAAATAATTTGCTGGCTTAAAAAAGCATTTGATTATCCTCACATCATGTATGTTCTTCCAATTTTCCAATAAAATACCAACAACATTTCAATGAAAAGGGAAAGGCATACAACTCTTAAAATGTAAGATTTGAGACAACTTATTAAGAAAATCTGAAGTTTTCAGTCCCTATACAATTGTTACCGAGCTTAGAAAAGCACTTCCAAAGTTTGCCTCATGGTGTATTATACTCTTCATCCCCAAACAGCTTTTTCTGAAAAAAGGGGTGAAATCTTTTCATATCTTCTTCCTCCTAAGCTCTAGAAAACATGGAAACTCTCTACAGAAAAAGTAATTCCTCATGGTGTGCCCAAATTATTGCTTCATTATGTACACAATCTTCCTATATTCAGAGACAAAGTCAAATTAGATAATCGGAGAAGAGGAAAGACGCACACCCCTCAGTGCCCCTTTCATCTCCTGCCCAACACAAACTCCTTCTTTTTAAGTTTCCATGGAACTAGTGCTTGGAATTCTCCTCTCTACTACTGATAATGGGGTAGGGGTATGTGTGTATGTGTGTGTGTGTGTGTGTGTGTGTGCGCTGTGGGGCATAGTTATTAGTATGAATGTTTCTGTTCTATGTATCCATGTTTTGGTTACTGAGGCTTCATACAACTCCAGGAGATACACTTTACAACTAGGCAATCCACTGTATCTGAAAAGCAGAAACAAGGTTGGCTGCTTTCTCTTTTCCAGCTCAGACTGAAACACAGAAGGTTCTACCCCCAATACTTCTCTTCCCATTACCATCTTCTTTGCTTTTTGGCCCCAGAGACTAAGCTCAGCTGGTCACATAGAGTCAGTATGGTTTCCAAGATCCAGATGTAAGGTAATAGAGGAACATCCTTATTCCACACAACCCTTCACATTTACAATCTTTTTGTAAGAAACTCCTGCCTTTGCTCCTTATATAGATAAATAAAACTAGTAATTAATTTTGCATTTGGACTGTGACCTCACTACCTTTGTATGTTGTCATCCCTTACACCCCTTTGATGGCATGGTTTAATAGTACCCGTCATGCCATTAAAAGTTAACAGAAAAAGGGAGACTGACAAACATTATTGCCTAGAAAGGGTGGTTTCCACTGCTGTTTGTGAGAGCGGAGTCAGGAAAAGGATTGGAGCAGGAAATCTTGGGAGTTACAGATTCTAATCCATTATTTACAGTTTCAAAGAGGCAGAAGAAGCTGTTCTGGGCTAGAAGTTATAATTGGTCTGGAATGAACCTGTTCTCTAGTTACTACTCTGATGAAAAGATTTCAAAGAATGCTAAGACTTTAACATATGAACTATAAGAGGGACCAAAGACAATACATAAATCTGGCTATTTCATTTAAAAATAACTACAGAACAAATAACATTATGTTAATCATTTTTTTCATTAATCATGAAAAAAATCAGATTAATGAAAAGGACCATCATGCTAAAGGCTCAACGGTAAAAGAATATACTCAAAATAAACTATTAAAAGATGCAGATTAAAATTCTAACAAAGTTGCATTTTCTCAGTGACAGAAAGCTATAAGAATTGAATTGGCTGAAATTAAAAAAAATCAAGACAGAATTAAGATGCAAGTGGGTGAGTTAAGAAGATGTATTAGAGGGATTAAGGAACAAAAATAAACTATGGAGCAAACAAAATTAGAGATATGGAGGATGAAAGTGAAAATTCATCAGAATACAAAGAAACAAAACAAAGCAAAACCCAAAGAGAGCAACAATATTGAAAAGCCTGTGCACAAAGATTAAAATGACTCACTGTTTCTCTGTATTTTCTATTATGTTAGAGTTAAGACTTCTGCCTTTTATTTAACCCCAAGAAAGTTACTTTACTCTTCCTCTAAATAGAACCCTGGGTATCATCCCTACATCTGATTTTGAAGTGGATATTATACACACACACACACACATGCAATTTATACTAGTGCTATTGTTTTAAAAAGTTATAATTTTAGTTGGCCAGTTTTTCTTACAAACTACAAGTAGTGATTATGCTGACTAACAGCAAGCAGCACTGATACCTGGATACCTCTAGTTAGCTAAATTTTCAGATCCAGTCATACCAAACTGCCCCCATGTTATAGACCCTGGATCCAGCTCCTAAGAGATGTATTTTGAGAACATCAAAAAGATTAAAACCCTAAATAATTATTCTTATCCAAGAGTAAGGAAGCAAGCTATGAACTGGGATATAATTTTTTTTTTCATTAGATTCTTAGAAACTGAAAAGCCATAAAATTAGAGATTGAGCAAAGCTAAAATGAAGTGCTAGAAGATGAAAAATCTAAGAGACTACTTATGGTTCACACTACTTGTGTCTTCATTATCTTTTTTAAGAGACTATACATAATCAAATTATATTACAATTATCTTCAAAAATGCTATCATACAATGTTTTAATTACTAGCCCTAAGAACATTATCAATCAAAGACATTATGTAATTTTTAAACTATAATCTTTTCTGTTCTCTGGATGTTTCCTTTTTCTCTGGAAGATTATTTTCAAACTCCTATGCTGCTCACTATCACAAGGGGCCATGTGTTAATCTTCTCTTATCATTTTACCTGATCTCTAAATGAATATATTCAAATCTATGACATTAAATATCGATAACACCAATTATTTTCTATTCTACATATGTAGAAATTCCTCTCCTAAACTTACTTAGTATCTCTGACTAAATGTTCCACAGACAGTTAAAATATAACATGTCAAAAATTAAACTATTTCATCATAAAATGAGTTTATTTCCTAAAGTTGCAATATTGGCTATTGATGCTGCAATCAAAAAAAGAAAATTCAGAAATTAGAAATGTTACACTAAAATGGATTTCCCTTCTCCTCATAAGGCACATCCAGCTTGACCTAAAATCACTTAGTTAATGCTCAGATGTGTATTTTCTCAAAATCTAAGTACAAACTTTGTCCTTTTTGGCCTGGATTCCAGCAGAATCTTTATTCTTAACTATTATCTTTTCTTTCAGTCTCTTTCCCTATTCAACCCAGTCAACAAACCAATTTTTACATAGCCTATGGCAAAATCCTAGCTTAAATGCATCACTTGATCTCTACTGTCTTCAACAAAACAAAATCAATCATTATTTATGAGACAATGACCTCATGAGCTTGATCCATTCTATGTTTTTGTCATTACTAACCAACCATTTTTGAGCTCTATATTGGGGTGTGACTGTGTATGTGTGTGATTGTGTGTGTGTGTGTGTGAATTTCTGCCTCTGAACATTTTTGTTTACCATTTTCCTCTCTCTAGAAACGCTAACCAAGTCTTCCTACCTGGCCAATTCCTATCTTTATTCCAGAATAAGTTGAGGTGAGGATTGGGAAGAGTCTTAAAGAGTATACTGCTGCTTGATCACATCAGTTTGATATTTATTCAAATAGGATTCTCTAGGAACTTCCCGGAAAGAACAATGATGTTCTTTATATTTTTTTATTTTCTTGGGCACAAGTTTTCTGGTATAGTAAAGTACCTTTAATATAGAAAGTAAGCTGTGTGGTTGTAAATGGTTTATGTTCTCAATATATATGCTTGCGTGAGTCTAGTACTGTTACTCTCATCACTACTGTTATTGTGATACTGTTTTCACCTCCAGACCAGTGTGATCTGATGAATGAATGATTACACAAGAATCGTAAGACTTAATAAAACAAATTTATGCATATCCAATTTGTCCTTTCACTGCTTGTTTCTTTAAAATGTAAACTAAACTAATGTAATTATGGTAAATTAAGTTACTTTGAATTTGATATGCATATGAAAGCATGTTTAAGAAAACTGTAAGGATGCTTTCTCCAAAATGTCCAATTAAGGAAGTAGTCTGTGAAAAAGGGAATATTGAATTTATAAAGCAAAGTTAGGAGGTCCTCATTTGTTGGATTTCAGTAAGCAAAAATTGAATTACAGAACAAAAATTTATCACTTTAAATTTATTCTTTTTTGTCTCATCAACCCATTATTTTCTATATTTTATCCTGATTTATTTTTCTTCATAGAATTTATCACCATCTTATAAAGGTTATTATAAATCTATTTTTATCTGTTTCTCTGTTCCTTGTAATTTGTAAGCTCCATAAGATCAGACACTTTGCCACCCCAGATTTTAAAATAGTGCCTCAGACAAAATAAATGCTCAGTAAATATGTGTTGGATAAATGAATGAAAGAAGGACATTTTCCTCTTGATTATTAACTATTTGAGAAGGAATAAAACATTTTAGCTATGTATTGCTCTCTTTATTATAATAATTCTTACCATGTTGTAGGCACTCAAATATTATATAGCATATAACTGAATGGACAGATTTTACTAAGATATCAAACTTTAAGGTGTCAAGTAAGCAACTGGAGAGTTATGTGTGAAGTTTCAGAGAAACTGACGAAGTAAAATGGAACAAATGAAACATACATGTCAGGGAAAAATAGGATGTACACAGAACAAACATGATAAGAACAAACATGATAAGTTCTAGGAACTAAGAGTCTAGTGATTTACATTCATTGATCATTTCTTTCTTCTTGAACAAAATTAGCTACCAACAAGAAATTTCCTGATTGTTTCCTTCCCCTACCTGGATAAAATATTAGGCAAGTCAAAAATACAATAAACAAACAAAAAATCAAACTCAACATAAAACACAGAATAATATCCTTTTATTAATAGTGGATTGATATTTCCAGCAAGAGTCTGGAAATGAAGTTTGCAATTAATACACTAATTTTCATCAAGATTCTTTTCTGATCTGTCATTAATACCATGTTTATTTTCTCCATTTGACCCGGTAGACCAGAGACTACTTCACTTCTGTTTATTATCATCCATTTACTCTTTTATAGTTACATCAATACTTTATATCTAGCACATGTAGCATTGTTCATCTTTAGATTTGTGGATTTCTTCAATTTCGTGTATATTTTTGAGTACTAATCATCAACAACTCTCCATTAATTTAGTTTCTTTATGATGCTGTACATGAGGTTTATCCAAGCTAGGAGAGAGATATTATGGAGAGATAGCTTTGATCCTGAAGTCATAAAGACCCCTGGAGGACCAAGAGAAGAAGAATAACATCACCCACAGATGACAGAACACTATCATTTACCACTGGAGGAGTTGGAGGGGTTGCAGAAAAGTGCCCATTCTGAGAATTCTATGGGTTTATGGGCTTTTTCTCTG
The DNA here is from genome assembly GCA_008086735.1 of Cheirogaleus medius. Lineage (NCBI taxonomy): Eukaryota > Metazoa > Chordata > Mammalia > Primates > Cheirogaleidae > Cheirogaleus > Cheirogaleus medius. The sequence goes on from VBSM01003204.1 coordinate 21,469,961, forward strand.
TTGCTGTCAGATGAGGGTCTTCAACAATTTCTGGAATATCCTCTAGTGCCAATTGTACCCTTTCACTTTACCAGAGGTTCTGGCAACTCTTAAGTTTCCCTGGGGCAGGGGATGGTGTCCTTCACACCCAGCTGATCAGTGATGCAGTGGAAAAGAAAGCATCAACAATGTGTGTCCCTGAAAAGCACTGGACAAGCTGAAGCCTAACCTTAGTTTACAGTGCATTGTGTATTATTGTGTGGTAATGTGCTTTATTTTAATTGTGGTAAAAAGTATATAGCATAAAGTTTACTATTTTAAACTTTTTAGGTGTACAGTTCTGCTCCATTAAGTATATTCACTTTGTTCTGCAAGCATCACAACCATCCATCTTCATAACTTTTTCACATTCCTAAACTAAAACTCTGGACCCATTAAACAGTGTCTCTTCCTCTTTTCTCCCAGCCTCTGGCAATCACCATTCTACTTTCTGTCTCTATAAACTTAACTATTTTAGATACCTTATCTAAGTGAAATCACACAATATTTGTACTTATGTAACTGGCTTATTTCACTTAGCATAATGTCTTCAAGGTCATTCATGTTATAGCATGTGTCAGAATTCCCTCCTTTAGAAGTGCATTTTGAAAACATTTTAATAGAAACAGTGTCATTTATATAAGTGTACAGAATTTTGGTCAATCAAAGTGACATATAGCATTTGGAACACCCAAAGCATAAATCCACAATGAAAGGATAGTTCCTAAGCACTACAAATATTATTTTATAAATATCCATGAGAAATATTTCAGTGGTGAAATTAATGTTATTCAAGATAAGCTATTTGCTGAAACATGGGCACCACTACCTTGGTATGACAGTCCTACCTTGGTATGACAGTCCTACTTTGGTATGACAGTCCTACCTTGGTATGACAGTCCTACCTTGGTATGACAGTCCTACCTTGGTATGACAGACCTAGCAGTCTCTAGGTCTACAGTTCCAGGTGTCCTTTCTTCTCCTCTTTCCTCAATTCCTAGAGGGCTCTACTTCTTAATCTAACATTCTATTCTTGTATCTACCTCAGAGTGAACCTTTCCTACAAGGGGTTTGTTATAATGGCTAAAGAAATAATAGGTATTATTCTGAACTTATAAAAACAAATTGTAGGAATACTTATTCTGCTTCTTTGACAGAATTTGGCATAAAACTTCCTTTTACTCTAGTATCTAAACCAGTAATGAGTTTGATGGGGATGTATTAATATCTATATATAACCTCCACCAATCTTTATTCCCCAGATGAAGCCTGTAATAACTATAATCATTTGACATTTACTCGCCAAATTAGCTTTGATGTGCTCATAGCAGTATACATACTTTCCTACGTCAAACCCATGCCCATTGCCAATGTATACAGCCTCTTTGTGGAGGCATACTTTTGGACAACAGATGACAATTAGAAGAAAATTAAGCTAAAAATGAAGGCTCGTGCCTATTATATGGACTGGAAATGATTAGGGCAACCAGGCATCACTCCATCAGAGAGGGAAAGATGGGCAAGATTTCTTCTGATACCCTCTGCAGTGACCCTGGTACCAAGTTCACAAGACTCATGCAGTCTACAGGGGGAGAGGAAATGGCTTTTAAATTTAAAAGACTAAAAAATTATACTTTTGGAGAACCAAGATGATACATTTAAAATTTTCTTCTGATGTTAAATTTTATGGGTCAAATTAGCTAGGCTATAGTGACCAGTTTAGATGTTTCTGTGAATGTATTTTGAGATGTGTTTAATATTTAAATCAGTAGACTTTGAGTAAACAAATTACCCTCCATGATATGAGCAAGCCACATCCAATCAATTGAAGATTTCAAAAGCGAAGATTGAACATTCACAAAGAAAAATAAATTCTCCTTAAAACTGTAGCACAGAAATCCTAAGTTTTCAGGCTGCTGTTCTGTGCAATTTAAACTCAAGACTACATCAACTCAAGTTCACGTTTGCCACTCTTCACAATTACATGAGCTAACTCCTTAAAATCTTTCTTTTTTTCTTTCTCCTCCCCACTGTGCGTGTGTGTGTGTGTGTGTGTGTGGTTCTGTTTCTAGGGAACCCAGACTAATACAGTTTACAGTTGCCATCTATTACAACTTTATTAAAAGTTTTAATCATGAATTGATGTTGAATTAAATCAAAAGCTTTTAATGAATCTATTAATAATCATTAGCATTTCCTTTTTAATTTACTTTTACAGCGAGTTATTTTAATAGCTATTTTAATGTTGAACTCAGACTTGCATTTAAAAAATGCCTGCCACCTTGTCTTTGGTTGGGATGTGAGCATTCAATCATTGAATTTGCTTGAGCAGCTAGTATTTTTTAAAGATGAACTGACTTTCTTTATCATCCTATATGCTTATGCTATATAAATATGGCATATTTTCTGATGGTCTGGTCTAGGTTCATTATAGCAGTAGACACCACAGCAACTCTTCCTGGTAGAGTCAGAAACAGGCTCCATTACCAGGAAGAACTGGAGCAGTAAATTCCATGTTCTAGTCTTCAGAACACTACTCACATACAAAGATTCTCAGCCATCCTGAGTCACGCGTGTGTGATTTCTTCTATTCTCTCCCTTCATCTCTCTGTATAGTGAGTACTTATTCTGTTGCTCTGGTTTTTATTTCAGTCCACTTTATCCACTTTTTCATTTTTTGTTTTCTTTTCATATCATTTCCTCTTCATCTATAAATTGGCTATTTTCTGAAAAGAACTTATATTCACCTAATGCAAAATGATAATTCTGAGGCTTCCCAGAGAAACGTTATCCAGGCCTTCAAACAGAAAGCCATTACCTTTTGCTTAAGTTTGACAACATGAAGCTTAGGATGACTTTTGTAAAACATTTTAATAGAGAAAATATAAAAATTTTATTTATAATCCATACAATCAAAATGTGTACCTCCTCCCCTTTATCTACTTAATGTTTAAAGATAAATGTTACTAGTCAAGCTAAAACTTGAAAGATATAGAGAGATGGGGGAATTTTTCTTTATTATCAGGAATCACTGAAAGCCCTAGATGTGTTTTTCTGAAGAAAGCTAGATAGGATGGAAAAGTCACTTGTATTTTTAGAGTGAATTTTTTCCTGGCATCCTACATTTGGAACATGACCCTGTTGAGCACCCTTGACTTGAGTACTTTGTGAAATAAATAGAAATTCTGGTCCCCACAACATAGCTAAAACTTGGAGACAGGCTTCTAAACAAATTCATAAAAAAATTCTAGAGTATTGGTTATTTACAAGTACACAGATCTTTAGCCCAATATTTATATCTAAATAAGAGAAAGTTCAGCAATGAATTCACCTTTAACAAGCTAAGAAACTATTAAGGAAATGCAACTATTCCTCCAGTGCATTAACTGAAGTAAAATTTTAAGTAAGCAGCATGAGAAAGGTTTGGTGGATTTATTTCTGCTCATAATTTTGGGTAGCACATGATCACCTTTCTCAACAAATCTTGCATGGCCTCTTACCCAGATTGTTGTTCAATTACTAAAGATAGAGCAAGTTAAATAATTTTTCTTCACATCTTCCATTACCCCAGGAAGTCCTGGAGGCAGAGATTATATTACATCTGTCATTGTATTACCATTGCCTGGCAAGGTGCCTAGCAAAGAGTTATTTGAGGTTTGCTGAATAAATGAAATCTCTGATAACATTCTATAAATACTCTTTGTTGGATCAGTGTGGTTATCATTACAGTCATTTCTTATGTGTCTTTTCCTCATGATCCCTGCACCCCAATTTGATGTGATCTCATTTGTCATGAGAAAAGATAATAAGGAGTAACTCATATGCCCAAAGGTATTTTTAAAAACTGGTATAGAGAAATAATTGGTATGCTTTAAAAATGCTATAGCTTTCCCTGGAGAATGCATAGAACTAGCCCTTCAAGAAACCATAGTTTGCTCCACCTTTTTTCTTCTCTAACATTCTCTAACTGTTATTACCAGTATACATTCAAGCAAATGGAAAATAGGTAGTAAAATATTTATACTGATTAGGACAATGGATTTGATATGGATGATCTATTGACTTTTGACTTAGTGATTAGGTAGGGCTGAATTCGGAATCTCTGGATCTTTGGGTGGGCTGATTACTAAAGAACATTTTCTGCCAAAGTCATTCTATAAGGAATGGAAAAGGTGACTGCTTCTTCAACACAGACACCAATGCAAGTCTATAAAGATCATGAAAAATCAAGGAAACATGACATCACCAAAGGCACAAAATGAAGCTCCAGTACCCAATTCTAAAGAAATGGAGCTCTTATACATACATAATAAGTGTGAGGCACACTGTCTGGGGGATGGTCACGCTTAAAGCTCTGACTCCAGGGGGAGGGGGACAAGGGCAATATACGTGACCTTAAAATCTGTACCCGCATAATATGCTGAAATAAAAAAAAAAAAAGAAATGGAGCTCTTCTAAGTACATGACAAATATTTTTTTTAAACAACCATATAAAAGAAGCTCAGTGATTTACAAAAGAATATAAACAACTAAACAAGATCAGGAAAACATTTGTGAATAAAATGAGGAGTTCACCAAAAGATAAAAACAATACAATGGCTGGACCAAAAAATTCATTAAAGAGCTTTAACAGCAGACTCAATAAAGAATGAGAAAGCAACAACAAATTTTAGCATGGGTCATTTAAAAATATTCAGAGTAGAAAAAGAAAAAAAGAATGAAAAAGAGTGAAGAAAGCCTATAGGATTTACAGAACATCATCAAGCGAACCAATATACACATAATAGAAGTCTCAGAAAGAGAGGAGAAGGAAAAAGAGTGATAGAGATTTATAAAGAAAGAATGGCTGGAAACTTCCCAAATCTGAGGAGGGGAAAAAGACATTTGGATGCATGAAGCCAAAATACCTCCAATAAGTTGAATCTTAAGACACTTGGACACTGTAATTAAATTATCAAAAGTCAAAGAGACAATTTAAAAGCAACAAAAGAAAAAGGACTTATCACATACTATGGAATCCATATTCCTGATTGATTAATAATTATTTATTGAATCAGTCATCAAGAAAATGCAAATTAAAATAGCAGTGAGACACCACTACATACTTATTGGAATAGCCAAAATTAAGAATTCTGACAATGCCAAACAATGGGGAGGATGTTAATTCACTGCTGGTGGGAATGCAAAATGTTACAGAAACTTTGGAAGACAGTTGGGTGATTTATTAGAAAATTTAACATATTCTTATCATATGATCCAGCAATTCCTCTCCTCAGTATTTATCCAAAGAAGTGGAAAACTTATTTTCACACAAATAGTTACAAAGTTATGTATACAGCAGCCTTATTAGTAAGTGTCAACCCTTGGAAGCAACAAAATGTTTTAGTAGGTGAATGGATAAACTGTGGAACATCCAGATGGAATATTATTCAGTGCTAAAAAATGAACTATCAATCCATAAAAAGATATAAAGTAACCTTAAATGTATATTGCTAAGTGAAAGAAACAAATCTGAGAAGGCTACATACTGTATGATTCCAACTATATAACATTCTGGAAAGATAAAACTATGGAGACCGAAAAAAGATCAGTGGTTGCCAGGGTTTAGGAGGGAGGGAGGGATGAATAGCCAGAGTACAGAAAATTTTTTGGACAGTGAAACTACTCTGTAAAAATCTATAATGGTGGACACATGTTACAAATTTCTGCAAATCCATAGAATGTGCAACACCAAGAGTGAACCTGAATGCAAACTATGGACTTTGGGTGATGTGTCAATGTAAGTTCATCAATTGTAACGAATGCAATACTCTGATGAGGAATGTTAATAATATGGGAAGGTATGTATGTATCCTGCCACTTGTGACAACATGGATGAAGTAAATTGTGCTAAGTGAAATAAGCCAGACATAGGACAAACGCTGCATAATCCTATTTGTGTGAGGAATCTAGAATAGTCGAAGTCTTAGAAACAGAGAGTAGAATGGTGATTGCTAAGGGCTGAGGAAAGGGGAAATGCGAAGATATTAGTCAAAGAGTATAAAGTTTCCATTATGAGAGATGAAAAAGAGATCTATTCTACAGCATAGTGCCTAGAGTTAATAATACTATCTTATATATTTAAAAATTTGCAAAGAGGGTAGATCTTAAGTGTTCTTCTTAAAAAATACTAAAAAGATAAAGATGGTAAGATGTGCAACGTATGGGGGATGGTCATGCTTGAGGCTCTGCCTCGAGGGGGGAGGGGAACATGGGCAATAAACATAACCGTAATATTTGTACCCCCATAATATGCTGAAATAAAAAAAAAGATAAAGATGGTAGAAGGAATCTTTTTGAGGTAATGACTATATTAATGGCATACATTGTGGTGATGGTTTTATGGGTACATAGTTATTCCAAACTCATCAAGTTGTGTACATTAAATACGTACAGCTTTTTATGTCATCGTACCTCAATAAAGTAGATAAAAAAGAAGTGTCCAGGTCCAAATCCTGTCTCTTCCATTTGTTCTATGTCTAACTTTAGTCAAATTATATAACCTCCATCTTCCACAGTTTCCTTTCTTGTGAAATGGAATTAACACTTTATAGGGTGTTTATAAAATGAGATGATACACATAAAACACTGAACACAGTGCTTCGCATAAAGTAAGCACTCAATTCATGATAGTCAAAAGAGGATAATTATTCAGTGAGTCCCCAAAATTCTTCTCCTCTGTTTTAGTCTGACTGTTATGGATAACACTTTTATGGATTCTTATAGATAATTATTAATAAGTATTAAATATTTAGAATGGTGTTGATTCTTGTAAAGTTAATATTTTGCATCTATTGAAAATTTTAAATTAGACAAATTGACATTTACTGAATATGCCTTGTGAAACTGATCAGATTTTCAATGTTTCAGAATATAAAATGTGAATCTAAAATAATGTGATTATTAAAGATTTATTTATTTGGAATAGAACAGCTTTAATTTTTAAAAACATGATTTAGAAGTAAGATTTTATCAAATAAAATGGAAAAACAATGACATATAAAATATGTCAGGGAAATAGAGAAATGGATAAATCAGCAAAACTGACTTCCCTGGTAACTAAGAATTGAGTTTGTAACCAGTAAAATGTTTTTTTTCCCAAAATGAGTTGCTCCCAGCACTTGCTGCACTTGAAATTGCCAGGCCCTGACTTATACTTTGTAGAAGGTTTTTAGCTTTTTATCTGCTGCTGCTAGCCATTCTGTTGTTGGATAGGATTCATGTCTTATCTTCTTTCTTGCTAGATACCCTCATCATCAAACTGTATCAGAATAATTAAAGAGGACCATTGTGATTTTCCAGCACGGTTGGAAGAGCAGACAAAAGAAAAAAGTGTGTGTTTGTAAGAGTGTGTGTGCGTGTGCATGAGTGCACATACTTACACATATGAGTGTTTGATCTAGGGTAGGAAAGAGAAGATCGATGTGCCTTAGAATGCCTAGAAGAAATGGTAGAAAATGGTAAACAGCTTCCAAGGGAACTATATATTCAGAGAAATTATCAGAGCTAGTTTATAACTAAAATTTCTATGAAATGGAAGGTTGACCCTAGAGATAATAGAATGTAGCAATAAAACTGGATCAGTCGAAGGTGGCAGGAATGCAAAGTTAATCTAAACAACTACCATGATATTACTAGACACAAAATAATTCTCAGGAGGAGGCTAATTTTGATAGGTGCATTGTTTTTCCTCTTCCTTGTAATAACTTTATGTGTGCTGTTTACTGATTGTGCAGATAATCTATGCTGATTGTATGAGATTAGAAATTTTTCATGTACCACTTTTTATACAATTCAACCAACTAGAAATAATTACTGTTAATATTTTGATGCTCATCACCTGATTTCATATATATATTTCCAATCAGAATTTTAAAATTAATAGTAATATCTTCTTCACCAATGAAAAGGCCCAAATATATAGAGGTGCCATATTATTATACTTAGAAATTCTTTTCTTCATATCAAATATTATTTCTGAATATGAATAAAATATCTAGTATAATTTTTAAGAACTTTAATATGAAATAGTTTTACATTTACAGAAAAATTGCCAAGAGAGTATACCAAGTTCCCATAAACATGGAACCCATGAAACTGGAAGCCAGTTTCCCCTGGTATTAACATTTTACCTTATGGTATGGTTATTATAATTTATGAACCAATATTGTTACAATATTATTAACTAAAGTCTATACTAATATGTTTTTTTTCTTTTCTAGGACACCACATCACATTTAGTCATCATGTCTCCTTGGGCTATTCCTGGATAGGAAGGACAGTTTCTCAGATTTTTGTTGTTTTGGATACCTTGACAGTTTTGAGGACTGCTGGTCAGGTATTGTGTAGGATGCTCCTCTACTGGAATGTGTCTGATATTTCTCTCATGATTAGACTGGTGTTATGGGTTTTGGGAAAGCAAACCATAGAGGTAAAGCGGCATTTCACCACATGAAATCAAGTATGTACTATCAACATGACTCCTCACTATTACTGTAGACTTTGATTGCCTGGCTGAGGTCATATTTTTCACGTTTCACCACTGTGAAGTTACTCTCCACCCTCACACCTTCCACATTTCACACTGTACTCTTTGGAAGAAAGTCACTACTGATTGGAATTCCACCCTTAAGAAATGAAAATATTTACATTAATTACCTGGAATTTTTTTTCAAAGGAGATTTGTATTGTCTCCCTAATTTGTTGATTTATTCCATTATTTATTTATATCAGTATAGACTCACAAATAATATTTTCAACAAGCATCCCTTGTTTTATTGCACTTCACTTTATTACCTTTTACACTGCATTTTTTACAAATTGGTTTATGGACCCCATGTTTAGCAAGTCTATTGGTATCGTTTTTCATCTAACACATGCTCACTTCGTGTTTCTGTGTCACGTTTTGGCAATTCTTGCAATATTTCAAACTTTTTCATTATTATGATGTCTTCTATGGTGATCTGTGATCAGCGGTCTTTGACATTACTTTTGTAATTATTTTAGGACTCCATGAACTGTGCCCATGTAAGACAGAGAGTTTAATCAATAAACATTGCGTGTGTTCTGACTGCTTCACTGACAAGCCGTTCTCCTATCTTTCTCCCTCTTCTCAGGCCTCCCTATTCCCTGAGACACAACAATATTGAAATTAGGCTAATTATTAAGCCTACAATGGCCTCTAAGTATTCAAGTAAAAGGAAAAGTCACACATCCCACTCTTCAAATCAAAAGCTAGAAATGATTAACCTTAGTAAAGAAGGCATTTTAAAAGCCAAAATGGGCTGAAGGCTAAGCCTCTTGTGCCAAGCAGTTACCTAAGCCGTGAATGCAAAGGAAAAATTCTTGAAGGAAATTTAAAGTGCTACTCCAATGAACATACAAATGATAAGAAAGTGAAATAGCTTTATTGCTGATATGGTGAAAATTTTAGTGGTCTGGATAGAAGATCAAACCAGCCACAACATTCCCTTAATCCAAAACCTAATCCAGAGCAAGACCCTCACTCTCTTCCCTTTAATGAAGGCTGAGAAAGGAAAGGAAGCTGCAGAAGAAAAGTTGGAAACTAGCAGAGGTTGGTTCATGAAGTTTATGGCAAGAAGCCATCTCCATAACATAAAAGTGCGAGGTGAAGCAGCAAGTAATGATATAGAAGCTGCAGCAAGTTATCCTGAAGATGTAGCTATGATCATTGATGAAGGTGGCTACACTAAACAATAAATTTTCAATGTAGACAAAACAGCCTTTTAATGAAAGAAGATGCCATCTAGGACTTGGGTAGCTAGAGAGGAGAATTCAATGCCTGGCTGCAAAGCCTCAAAGGGCAGGCTGATGCTCTTTTTAGGGGCTAATGCAGCTGCTGGCACAGAGCTGGCATTGCGGGAACCAGGAGTATAAACTCTTTATGCTCATTTTCCTTCCTTCTTCTGATAGTTTGTCAGTATCTCCCCTTGCTTGCATCTAATTGAAAGCTATAGGCAAGGGAATTGGTTAAATCAATGCAAGGATATTAGCTTCTCTAGGCCTGAATCAGAGTAAGAAAAAGTAGAAAGGGCAAAAAGTGAATTATTTTCACTTTAAAAGGCAAGCTTGAGTGTGGGTCACCAGGCCCAAACTGCAAGTCAATATTTTAAGTCTAGAAATTAATCAGGATAGTTTTGAGAAATTAGCGTAAGAATGTGAGGGTTATCTAAGGATGCATAGAAAGCAAAGTTCAAACACAAAACCAGACAGAAAGTGCAGTAAAATATAATAATCAAAAAGTGCCTCCAGAAAGGCAGATTCTAACAATAAGATAATATAGGAGATTAGAGCCATCCACAGAAATAAGAGGGTGATTTGATTTTGGGCAGCCTTTTGTGATCTCTTTTTAGATGGGTCAGCAAACATAACTGCTTTTGAGTCATGAGGGAAACACAGTTGGCATAGGGAAATGTTTAAAAATTAATTTACATTGCATGTCTGGGTGCTGTAAAATGAATTCACTCATATACTACTGGGAGCAATAAAAATTGTTAGTACCCTCTGGGAAACAATATATAGCAAGTGACATAAAACGTTCATACACTTTGACTGAAAATAACAAGTTTTATTGGATGTTTCATCATATTTATTTTTATTAAAATGTATTTAGTAAGTAATACTGCTGAAAATATCTAAGTGTGAGCTTTGGGAAGGAGATATTTAAAGTCCTACCACCACAGCCTCATCAGATTGAGCTTAAATGGGCCATGCTGGTATAGCAAGGCTGAGGGAAAAAACTGGAACAACTGGCACATATACAAGACAAGATTGTGCCCATGGGAAAAAAAATAATGCAAGGGATGAAAGCTGGATGATAAAACCCAAAAAAGTTCATCAAAGAAAGAAGCTTCAAAAGATATATATATATAGGGAGCTGAGATCCTGAGCAAAAGGGTGGAACAGTCAGAAAAGACACAAGGAACAGCTTATCAAATAGACAAAGGGAAAGCATTTTGGACAAATAACCAAAAGCTTGTCCTTGATATCTGACATATGACATGATGCAGGGGGTGGGGAGTGGGAGAGTGGATATGTGAAGGAAATGTTCACTAAATTGGCAAGAGTCAGAGACCAGGAAGCCCTTCTGCTGAGTATATGAGCAAGTGCAAAAAGACTTGCAGCAATAACCCAACCTCATAAGAGGACTGAACAGTCAGTGTAGACCTAAAGTGTTGGAGCCTTAGAGAAAACCTCTTATTACTGAGAGTCAAGGTGAGCTCCAAAAGTGGAAGCCTGATGAGCCCCAATTCATAAGTAGAAAGTTATGAGGGATAAAATCTGCTTTAAGCTGATTAATTTTGTAATAACTCACTTAGAAAATATATGATATGACACTCTTCATTAAAGCCAAAGCACCTAAACTCTGACCCTACTCAGCAGAAAACATTATAGAATTGAAGTGGCTATTTTTCTCCCCAAAAGGGTGTGGGAGGTCAAAGCAGGTGTTATGAATTCTCTTGGTTAGATGGGCAACAGGGTATGATGGAAAGCACAAGGACTTTGAAGATAGAAAAGATCTAATGTCAAATCACTATGGCATCATAGACAAGTTACTTAATTTCTCTGAGGCTTCTCCCTAATAAAAGTAACAATAATAAAAGCAACTGTGAGTATTACTGAGGGAAGCTAATCATATTATGTATATGAAAGCATTCTATGGACTTTTACATGCATATTAGCTAATTAACTTGACTACTCATAAATTTGATAAAAACACCAACTCTGAATGAATCACTGCTAGAAGTTAGTCATGATCTATTGTATTTTTCTGTTATTTACCAACTAAGTTCTCCTTTCATAAGATTACCTACTTACAGATCCAGAGCCAGAGAAAACTATGCAAATATTGTGTGTATTTACACTTGCCTAGAGATAAGGACACTGACAATCTTATTCCTCCTTTGGCAGCTACCAAATTCTAAAATGTATTGAGGCCAATGGACATGAGACACCTCACCATCAGTTCTTCAGTGAATTAAGAGAAAAGAATAACATGTACTTTAGAATTTTTGCTCCAAGCTTTGCTATAATACCTCATAATACCTACATACAGAAAGAAGGTTATATATGGAATTCAAATGTGCTAAAAAGAAACCTGTGGCTCACAGTAAAAGTGCAAGGATAAAACTTGCTAAATATTTCATATTAACTCATAAAAGACCAGATCACAGATTTAACAAATTCTATCTTCCATCTTTAACCACTTCGGTACGGCACTCACCGGCCACGAAACCTTGCCCACAGCCGGCACTCATAGTCCGCACGATAGTTTGTGCTGTGCATTGACCACGAATCCGTTTTGCTCTTGTGTGATGAGGAAAGCTTTAAAGCACTGAAAGCTTGTTTTACTTTACAGGTAGCTTTAGGAAAATAACTATAATAACTCCTACTAAGGACTTGTTAAAAGGTCACAGATTCGTAGTAACTTATTAGCTGAACGTACACACTGCAACTGCAGAGATAAAAGTAAAAGTTTTTGGCTGTCGGCTAAAGTCAACACTGGGCTGTGCGCGTTCATCTGTGGCTGTTGACTATAGTAGACGCTCGTACCGAAGTGGTTAAAGATCATGGTTACAAGAAAAAAATATATTTTCTTTGCATTAGTGGTAAAACATGTGAAATCCTAATACAGTCTGGAGTTGATACAAATGCACCAGTGCTAGTTTCTTAGCTGTGATATATAGCATGATTATGTAAGATATTAAAATTAGGAGAAGCTAGGTATAGGATATACATTAACTCTGTATTATCTTTACAATTTCTCTGTATGTAATATTATTCTAAAATAAAAATTTATTTCAAAAATAATAGTTTAAATTTCTACTAAGCATTTTTATAAAACTTATAATTCAAATTTGGTCACTGTACTAATAAAGCTAAGATGATCACCAAACTATTATGAGAATTTCAGACAAAAGTCCGCTACTTGTAAAATTTTAAATCAGGAATATGTTAGGAAACAAGAAGGAACACAAGTATTGTTACAAGATAAAGAACAACTGAAACCTAAGGTCTGTACTCTGAACAAACTCAAAAGCTGAGTGATCGCTTCTAAAACTTCCAGAAAATTTCTGATGTAGCAAAAGATTATTTCACAGGTTCTTTTCTCCATTAATATCTCTCCTTTTGTATCCATTCTGGTTCTACAATACATACTCATGCAACAGAATCAAATATTAAATCTGAATCAAGAGAAATGAGCAAAAGAATACAAACAGGTGGTATGTTAATATTATTGTAGGAGAAAATTATACCTGGTTCTCTTCTGGGTTAATGTGTGAGGACTCTCAATAGAAAATGCAAAGGAAAATGTAATCTGCAAAAATCATACACCAGAAGTAAGAGCAAAAGCGTTATTGAAAAAAAGTCTAAGATAAAGATATTAAGTTTTGTAGGTAAGACATTAATTTTCCAGAAAAATTCACTGTATAAATTGTCTTGTTTTTCAGTTCTGAGGAGATGTTTTCCAAAATTTTACCCAATTATACAAACATTTTCTAAATTTAAATTGTTGGGGAGGAAAGAGGTCCCCCTAAATTAGGGTTCCCCGTAACATAATTCTTCACTAACATTGGGTGATTTTCTCTGTTCACTAAATTTTAAATAGTGAATATTTAAATAAATAATTAATAATTTGCTATCTGGCTCAATGTGACACTTCAAAATCCTTAGGAGAAGAATTACAAGACTTGTTCTTTTTCTAATAATACTGAGGGTTTTAAAATGGAAGGAGCAGTAGCTCTCCCATATTTATAATTGACGTTTCAGAAGGGGAAAAAAGTTGACCATTATTAAGTATATATTATATGCCCTTTGCTTTATCAAATTTCTCATTTAATTTTTTTTGACGAACCATGAAATAGATGACAAGTCATAGTATCTGAGAAACTAAGTAACTGGTAAGACACAAAACTTACTAATTGATTGATTGATGTGTAATTCAAAAAAAGCTTGTGTGACCCTAGGACAGTCCTCATAAGCAGCACAATTGCCACTGTTTCAGGTTTTTGTAACTGAATGCATTCAGTTAAGTAGCGTTATCTATTCTTTTTTGTGGAAACGTTTACTGGAAATGTGTAAACACATTAGAAAGTATTCCAAGGTGAACAGTGTAAATGTAAAAGAGCAGGCTGAACAGCAGGCTCATTAAGAGAAATTCAGGAGACTGCACTTACAGCCATGTGACATTCAGGGAGGGACTGGAAAACTACGAATAAATTTTCTCAATGGCAAGTAACATGATAAATAAATTACTTAGTAGAGTATATTAATATTATAAATGGCAAAAGTTTCATGGTTGTTTTTGGAGAAAATAATTCAAGAACACATGAACTTTTAAATCGTATATTTTGAAATTTTGTTTTTGTTGTTCCATGGTTATCAGTGACTAATTGTGAATTTATCCACAGTAGAATGTTTGACAAACATAGAAAATCATCAAAAATAAAATTTAAAAAATTGATATGTTGACCCTCCAGCAATAACTACCACTAGTGTTGTGAGATAGCTGTTCCAACTTAGTTATACGCATATATACACATAGACATATGGATATATTCATCTTAGAATTATAGTATATGTACTGCTTCACAAGAACAATTTCCATATCATTATTATTTTACTACATAATATTTAATGAATATGATACTATGATATTTCAAGATTTTAACATTTATGCTTTCTGGAAATAATTGAGATTATCCTTTTAACTTTAATGTAGAATCTAATTATTTTTAATATTAGAAAATAGAAAAATTCTCCCTAAGCTTTTCATTTTCAGAATTTTGAATCTATAGAAAAATTTCAAAAAAAAACACAAGGAACACCCACACATAGCCAGATGCGTGCTCCCTCTCTCTCTCTTCCTCTTCCTCTCTCACTCTCTCTGACACACACATCTATATTTACACATATATGGCAATTTATATTTGTGTGTGTACGAGAGTTAATTTGCAGACAATGTTATATTTCACCTGTTAATAATTCATATTAAGTACATTATTTTTCTCTTACATAATCATGTATGCATGTACACACACACTGATGTAATTTAGTTATCAATAAAATATTGATAGCTAAATTACAGTCCATATTGAAATTCTTCTGCTTATTTCAATAATATCCTTTATTGCTTTCGGTTTGTTTGTTTTGATCTATAATTCAATTAAGGATTATGCATAGCATTTAGTTGTCATGGCTCTTTAGCATTCTTCAATAAATTAAAGAAAAAAGAACAAAAATCATTTTCCCAGCCCGCTTTGTCGTTTGTGCCACTGAAACATTTTATGTATTCAGGCCAGTTCTGTTGCAGAATTTCTGTCAATTTGAGTTTTTTTCGTTGTTTCCTCATGATTAGACTGATTCAACTACTTTCTTTTTCTTTCCAGACACTACATAGTGATGTTTTTCCCTTCTGTACGCAACATACTAGAGAATAATGAAGTCAAACCACAGGTCAAACTCTGTTTCATCTGTGGTATATTTGATCACTGTGTTAAGGTGGTGCCCACCAGATTTCTCATGGTAAAGGAATCTTTTCCTTTTCATGATTAACAATCATGCTTTAGGGATGATTCTATGAGATTGTATGAATATTTGTGTGAATATTCTATTCTTTAACTGTCTTTTTCCCCATGGTTTCAGCATTTATTGATAATTCTTGCCTCAATCAATATTATGTTCATTTTAAAATGTTTATTAGTCAATCAATACTATGTTACTGTTAGGAGGAATAAATTCTAGTATGCTATTGCACAGTTGGGCAATACAGTCAACCATAACGTATTGTATATTTCAAAATTGCTAGAATGAAGGATTTTGAATCTTCTCGAGACGATGGCTATGCCAATTATCCTGATGTGATCATTAAACTGTGTATACATATATCGAAACATCACACTATATCCCTTAAATAATAGAATTATCATGTGTCAATTAAAAATAAAACTAAAATATATAAAATTTTAAAACATTCATTTGTAAACTACCTCCTTCATTATTTAGTTGTCATTTTTGTATAAAGTGATTTTGTTGTTTCCCCATTTAACTGCTATATGTTCATTCAGTAAATATAATCAAATTATAACATTATTCATTTTTATGTTAAATATGTCCCAGATTTGACAATGAGAGCTCCTCCAAGCTGCTTTTATGTTCTTTTGATATGCTTCCACCAGCTTTTTTGCATGTTTGATTGATTTTTGCTGATTAACATAACAACTTCTTTAATTTCTGGCACAAAAAAATATTTCAGTCTTCCTTTACTTTTCCCTGAATCAGTCATGTTTCATTTTCTGAAAGAACCTCACTTAGGGTGGAAAATAATATTTTTTAACTAGATGTAGGTGTTAGGCATGTTACTGGATGTATCACTTCCATTTCAGTAGACAGAGATTGTATTAATGAGTTCACATTGATTCTTCTACTTTCATTCCAACACCACAGGATTCTTCCTCTCATTTCTGTGTTTGTAAATTGATTCTCCCTTCTCTCACATGAGAAACTTAGTTTCCAACAACATCAATATATTCATTTATTTGCTCACTTCTAAAATACATGCACAAAAACTTTTAGAATTATTACACAAATACTACCACCGACAAAAAACTTTCTAAGGAAAGTTCAAGACTTCATTACATTTTTCACCTTAAAATATGGCCAACTCTGTTAAAATAGATAAACATGATTCAAAATTAAAAATTGTATGAAGAAATAGGTTTT
This sequence comes from Cheirogaleus medius, assembly GCA_008086735.1. Lineage (NCBI taxonomy): Eukaryota > Metazoa > Chordata > Mammalia > Primates > Cheirogaleidae > Cheirogaleus > Cheirogaleus medius. The sequence goes on from VBSM01003204.1 coordinate 21,486,761, forward strand.
AAAATGATCTTTCCTCTTTTCTACTTCTTTTGATCAAATCTCAACTACCAATTTCATTAGTTTTTGGTTTTCCTTCTTATGTGTATTTTTGTAAAAAATAATATAAAAATGAATATACCAATATCTCATCATATCTGCAAAATTGGCATGCTACATATGCTTATATCTCCCCCATTAATTAAATATTATCAATTCATAGAAATTTAGCTCATATGTTTTTACATCTGCAAAATATTTACATTGTGAATATACTGAAGCTTATTCAACCAATTTTGCATGTATGGACATTTAAATTGTTTCTAATATTTTAAATTATAAATAACCAGTATGATTTTTAAAAGTTCATTGGTATTGGGAAAGAATGAATATTTATGTTAGAAATATAATATTTATATTTAGATATTTAAAATGTTACTAAATAACAAAAAATTACAACAATGTATTCAGTTTCCTGCACTAAAAATTTTTCAAAGTGCATCTCTTTAAAGTTCAGATAGGCATTCTGTTACCATGTACCCATTATATTTTTCAATTCTTCTTATTTTATTAATATTTCTTTTTCTATAAATTTTGATTCAGTATTATCTACTGTTTGGTTTTGTGATTGTTCTACTCTGATTCTGCACAGCCAAGGAAACTATCAGTAGAGCAAATAGACATACCACAGAGTGG